>VXBO01005454.1:495724-549170 GCA_013400135.1 Rhinoptilus africanus | reverse complement strand
GTCAGACAAATTCAACAGGATATAAATATAACTACCAATGCCGGTTTTCTTTTAGTACGCAAACACAGCAGCATTTTCTAACAAAAAAGGAGACTGTTTTTTATTTGTGAATTCTGCAAGGTAAACTTACCACAATGATGACACGTAAAATGAGAAGGAAGATAGATAACACGGAGTGACACACCTGAAGGAAACAGCTCCCTTTATGGAGAAATGAGGATTTAAGGTATAGTCTTTTCCCTGGGTTTCTGTTGGAATACAGAGAGGTGGACATGATTGAAATTTGCATTTAAATGGAAATGGTTAAAGGTAAAGGCACAATGTTTAGAAAAATGAGAGTATCCATTTTTCTAAGAGGGAGGCATACTGTTATTGTATACCATTAAGGTGTCACAGAGCCTAAAAATGTTTAGAAATATTAGACACTGCTACAGAACAAAGAACAGCAAAATGCCATTTGGAAATGACTATACACTGTGAACGAATCTGACCGAATACTACATCATATACAATTGTCTTTAATGTTTTCTGCTGCCATTACCTAATGTGAGCCCTGTTCACTAAAGAGTAGAAGATCTATTAGATAGCTTTCTGCTACTTTTCAACTGCAATATAATCCAGAATCCATTCATCATTCTATCCTGGTGATTTCTGCAGGTCTTTCTCCATAGGACACCACCAGACCCTAAAATGTTTGCCTGGTACACTTTCTGAGAACGCACTGTGAATTTTAACTGTGTCACATGAAAACCCTGATGTGTTTCCGTGATACCAGTGAGGAAATACACATTTTGCTGGAGATAATGAAATATAGGATGCAACGAGTCATGGAATTGTTCAAATATTGTGTTGATTGGAAAATGCCTTAGCAAATATTTGTGTGTGAATCTGAGACAGATACAAGAAAATATTGCCAAGAGGAATGGTAGGAGACAGAGAATTCTTCTCTGCCTTCCCTTCCCGAACAAGAAGAGAGCAAATAAACCTTGCATATATATGGACTCTATATTGACACACATAGGCAAAAATATACGAATATTCTATATTTGCATAAGTAGACAGTATAAATATGTACGTATGTATGTGCACCCAGATATTGAGATTCACTCAATAAATCGTCCTATTTCCAAAGGTTTGGATCTGTTCATGTCTAACTTTTTAAAGCAAGTGAATAATTATGAGACTTGAAAATATTTGGGTTTTGACATTTTTTTCACTACTCTAATTTTATGCATTTCTCTAGCTTTTTTTCTCTCACCTTCTCTCACCTTCTCTAGCCTCTTTCTTTCACTAGCTTTACAGTGATGTTAACCTTCTACTTTAAAATAGCATTGGTGCAGCTAAAATCAGAAGGTACTGAAATCTCAGTCAGCAGGATTATTTTCAGAGCATTCCTTATCTAGGAGAAAACAGAAAAGACCAGAATTGTCTGCAGTAAAGCTCCAACTAGATATTAGTTCTTAGCTATCACAGCCCAGTTCAGATTCATATTTACCCCAAATCTACTAAGTAATTTTTACAGTCTTTCCTAACCTTTCTGGATCCATAGAGGTGAGCTCCTTTCATTCACCTATCTTTTGTCTGTACTGATATGAAGGACTTCCCTCCTTTTCCAAAGCAGTGGCATTTTGGGCTTTTGAACTCTTCTTCAGCTGAAGGAACTAAACTCCTGTGCTTGTGTGGGGTTAGCTCATTGGAGACAGTCCTTTTTGCACCACCTGTCCTTCCCAGTCTCACAGAGTCTCATGATAAAAATAAAACCACAAAAAGCTGCCCATCTGTGGTGTTCTTGAGAGAAATATAGGCAAAGGAAGGATGTTTTGTCATCCTCCTGTTGGGCCAGGATCATTTCAAACGGCAAGATTCACTTGCATNGGAAGTCTTCTCTGGTCTTTACCCATAGACCAAGCTGCCCAAGAGCTAAGGTATTTATCTCAAGGCTTTGTCATCCAGTTCCCAGAACACTCAATACAAATACGCGCCATGGGTGCCAATGGAAGTCACATCATCCCCTTTATGATCAACTGGTTTGGTCCTTGCACAACTGGTTTCATTAGAACTAACCCATAGAACGAGCCAGGTAGAGCTGCAGACTCTTAAACTAGGTCATTATTGCTAAGAAAAAAAAAAAAGCAAAAANTAGTTCTTAGCTATCACAGCCCAGTTCAGATTCATATTTACCCCAAATCTACTAAGTAATTTTTACAGTCTTTCCTAACCTTTCTGGATCCATAGAGGTGAGCTCCTTTCATTCACCTATCTTTTGTCTGTACTGATATGAAGGACTTCCCTCCTTTTCCAAAGCAGTGGCATTTTGGGCTTTTGAACTCTTCTTCAGCTGAAGGAACTAAACTCCTGTGCTTGTGTGGGGTTAGCTCATTGGAGACAGTCCTTTTTTCACCACCTGTCCTTCCCAGTCTCACAGAGTCTCATGATAAAAATAAAACCACAAAAAGCTGCCCATCTGTGGTGTTCTTGAGAGAAATATAGGCAAAGGAAGGATGTTTTGTCATCCTCCTGTTGGGCCAGGATCATTTCAAACGGCAAGATTCACTTGCATATCCTGGCCCATGAAACCAGGCTTATGGTTGTTACCTGCTAAGACACCAGAATATATTGATAAATCAGCTCCAGACTATACCTGTGAGGTTTTCTGTTTACAGGAATAAATCCCATGTCAGTGAAGGCAAACTTTATCTATTTGCACACTCAGCGGTAGTGGCGGAGTCAGCTGACCAATTTTGTACTGGTGATACCAGTGGAGATTGGTATTATACCTGAGATAAGAACTTAGTCAGTCTTGGATGTCTTTNAAAAAAAAAAAGCAAAAAAAGGCAATCTTCAAGCGAACTCAAACAGATGGGGCCCTCCACAAGAGTCCACATTTTTATTTAAATATCATGTATACCCTACATGAAAAGCAACATAGATCAAATATATACATCTCCACCACTAAAGATTCCTTTTTCATACACCTGTGAGTGTTTCCACTTCCCAAGACTTCAACTGTCTGCACTGCCAGGGACCAAAAATAAAATTGTAATTGAAATACAGATAAGATAGAAACCTTTAATTTACCTTCTCCCTGAGCAACAGGACTTTTCCAGCTGCATCTGATATACTTTTCTTTTTCATGCCTGGGCTGGTGCAAAATTATCTTATCTTTAGATAAAATATTTTAGGGATTTGGGGATTTTGTGTGCCTCAGGACAAAGGACAGTGTTTGTGAGAAGATCACTGCCCTCTTTTTGAGGCACAATTCCACCCTTATTGAAATTTCAGTGTAACAGAAAAGTATGCCATTTCATTACCATACTATCTGTCATACACTGTAGTCACTTTTACTACAGGAGTGCTTGAACATCAACAGCTGAATGTCAAAAAGAACTGGTAGTAGAAAACGACATGTGTATTTTCCCAATAAATCGATTGGTCATTTTTTTTAACTTTTTGACTTTTCCCATTGAAGTGGTCCTTTTTTTTTTTGGCACACTATGGAACTATATGCAAAACTCCTTCCAGGAAAATAAGATTATGCTGTAACTTGCCCATCTGATAACATTGCCTCTTTCAATATATATTTGTGAATCAATAAAGAATAAAACCATAAAGTACTCAAGTGAGAGGACAATGGTATGACCCCCATTCAGGACTGAAAATGAAACATGCTCTACTAAATCAATGAACAGATTGGAAATAAACTCCTGGACGCAACTTTTAATGAAAATATATGTCTGGAAACCTTTTCAGCTAAGCAAAATACAGACCACAGCACCATTCTGTAAATATGGTAAAACCAACTTCGAAGGAGTTATGCTGATTTATAGCACTTGATGATGCTAATAACTGAGCTTTGCATAATTTAATCCATTTCCCAAGCAACATTTTCAGAAATTATTCTTAAGAGGTTATCTCCATGCTCTGTTTTTATTTCTTGTTTTATAAATATAGACACCTCTGCCGTAGGTAGGTTAGATCTTTTCTTCTTGTGCTGCATTCTGGTTAATAATATCATGGACAAGTCAAAGTATGTTGCTGTGACAAACATCAGTTCCTGGGTTTGAAGAGCAGGGGCAGAGGAGTTTAGTAACTCTGACTCAGTTCACTTCATACATGTGAGCAATGCTGTATCTGATTAAAAAAAAGCAAACTGCAAAGCAGTGGGAAGAACAATACTGAAACATCTACGCTGGACTTGCTTGATCTAGTCAGGTCTCAAAGCCATTGTTTCTGGGTTTTCTGCATCTTTCCGTTAGACTCTGTAGCAGGGGAGCATCCCTTCTTCCCATTCCCACCCCAATTCCTCTTTATCCCAGATAATAGAAATAAGAGTGTTTTAATTATAAAATCTTTGAGGAAAGGATAATTATTAATTATTAATTACTTTGATTTGTACAGCACCTAGCATACTAAAGGTTCCTTCTCAGATCGGGCAGTGCACCAAAACGGTAAAAACCCATACATGTAACTAGTGCATGATTCCCATTACTCAGGAAAAAACCGGACAAAGAAATTAAATGTCATGCAGTAATTCAGTTGGAGGGCTGATGCTCCAGACTGCCTAACACCACAGCTTCAAGTTATAGAAAAGATGGGAACGCTCAGAATATTATAACTTTCCTGTTTATATCTACACTCTTATTCCCGCAAATATGGACTCACATGATCACTTCCTCATGATGTTTGGCACCGAGTACTCAATGTTAGTACTTGGATACCAAACAGCCCAGGCGTTTTACCTGCTCACAGTCCTTCCACAGCAAATCAAATTTCCTTCATTATTCACTATAGCAACCGCAACAAGGGAAAAAAAGTAAGAAAAAGTTTTCTGTTGTACTCCTCAGCAGGTTTCCCAGACACTAGTTCAGACACACTGAGTAAGCGCTTCTGCTCAGCCTTCGTCCACACGTCCCTCTTTTGGTCAGGAAGGTGAGGAATAGGATGGAAAGGTATGACTGGAGGAATAATGCCAAAGCAGTGGAAGAAGGGAAATACCTTTCCTACCAATAGACCCATGTAATGAATGATTGCCTTCTTCAAAGACATGTAAGCCACACATTTGCATGGCTAAATATTTAATCTATGTGTTTTTATCTTAGAAGTATTTATGCACCAAAAAAGCACAAAATGTTAAAAAAATTAAAATCTTAAACATGAATGATATTCTGCAGTGGTTTGAGACCTTTTTGAAAATGGGGTATTTCGACTTCAGGTCCCCACACTTTAAAGTATCATTTTACTTTTCCCTGGAACCATCTTCTAACCAGTCTTTGTTTCCTATTTATGTGCTAATGTGCTCCCTGAACAGTCAAAAAGAGTCACTGCTGATTATTTGCACTCACTAAAAACTCAGCCTGTTAACAGCTGTATAAAGAAGGAAAAAGAAAAAAAAAAAGGATGAGAGAAAGAGAGAGATAGGATAATAGATAAATAGAAAAAGTTGGTGAAAAAGTTTATGCAGAGAGCAGGAAGAAAAAAAAGAAAAAAAACCCAAATGACAGACTGTTCTTCCTCCTGCTGTTTCAGTGATAGCTATTAATGCGTTTTAAAGTCTTCCAGATTGGTCTTAAGAAATCAGTTATCCTGGTCCTTGTTTCAGTAGAAAGACCCATGGGAGCTATTAGCAGTAATCTAAGTTAATAAACTGTAAACTAACTTTTTTTTAAAGGAGGAAAAAACCCTACAACCTTTGACAAAATAATTGCACCAGTTATAAAACAGCCAAATGCCGGTTAACAGTCACATCAAGCCACTGGGGTGGAAAGAAGAAATCCATAACCAGGCCACTTCCAACAAAACTGTTTGTTTTCTCTTATTTAAAGTTTTTTTTTTTTTAAAAAAAAAAAAAAAAGAAGAATTCCTTTACAAGTCGTAAAATGTTTGAATAATGTCTGATGGTGCTTATCCACTGGCTAAAGTCTCCAGTTAAAATAAAGAGAGGATTTAGGGCTTGATTCACAAAACACTTATCTGCAACTTATAGAGCCCTTTATGTTAGAGAAACAGGACATTTGCATGCAAAAAGTAACTAGCACTCTGAATCCAAATATTTCCTATTCACAGAATAAAACCCATCATGTGCAACTCCTCTGATATCAGCTACGGTCTCTTGCCTACATATGTAAGGGAAAGGATGGAGTATACACCCAAATGAGGTTGTTTTGGGCTCTAGAGAGGCAGCTCCCCATTGACAAATATGCCATTTTCTTCCCTTCCAGACAGCAGCAATATTGACACGAACACGAGAGACTGCAATAACGGCTACTTGAGGTGAAGGTACAACTGCTTCTTATGATGATTGAAAGAACAAGGAGAGAGAAATTGCACCTTGCAAGCAATCTTTGTCCTCTGTGTCTGAATCGATCATGGAATTTTGTCTCACCTAGATAATTCTAGTGGAATTAGCATTTTTGGATTTTGTCATCTACAAAGAATCCTTTGAGAGTAAAATTAAATTTGGGTAAAATTTCCCCTTTAATAAACTATTTTTTGGTTGTCTGAGTGCTTTACCTGGATACTTCTAGTAATCTTTTGAACTGTAGCTGAGAGATAGAGAAGATGTCTTCAGAGAAGAAACTGAAAGGCTCAGTTGCTCTTCCTTCATCCCAATTTCAAAGGAGGGAGCATTCTCATTTTGTGTTTTGGGGAAACTCTGGATGGTGCTTGCTCATTTGGACATCTTCCACAAAGGTATGAGGGGAGAAACTATACAGACATGAATGGAGGTCAGTCCTCCAGCACCAGTAACTCCCTTTAGTGCTGGTCCAGCAGCACATAGGAAACAAAAAGTCTGCAAACATCTCATCTGGAAATTCCCCTGGAATTAATGCTAGGAAGGACTGCAAGTGGAAAGATGTTACAAGAAAAAAGTGTCTGTTCATCACCAAGGATATATTATTCCTGGCATAACCTAAAATATCAATTTAGCTATAAGCAATTCAAGAGAAGCTAAGGACTAAACCCATTTTTTGCTTTCCCAGTTTACTTACCTGTCTTTGTGCACCTACTTGTAGGCTGAATAGCTAATTTTTCCTCCTGTGCTGCATATTCAACTTCTGTTCGTTGGCCAGCAGCTGACCAGTGCTCATCCAAGAGTTTTAAGTAACCTTCTCAGAGAGGGAGAAAGATGGGAATAACTTCTAGCCGGTCACACCATGCTGGGCTGCACCCGTTCTGGCATTCCTGTAACATACAACAGCAATGGAGGTACAAATCGTTACCCATTGTTCAGTTGATTAACTCTGTGTTTGTGTCGCATCCAGAACAACGGGACCTAGTTACAACCTGGGCTTCAGAGCACCGCTGCCCTAAACAGAAGAGCTATATAAGTGACAAATAAAAATAAGCCGAGGCCCAGCAGTTCACTAAATTGTATGGAAGACCCCACTACTGTACTTGTTTTCCCTAAAAAAAAAAAAAAGTCTTTACAGCAGTGTATGAAAGTAAATGTATTAGAAGGATGAAGGAAATGTTATTGCTACTCTGTTCAAACACTGTCTGTAGTCAGTCGTGTTTAATAAATCATATTGCAGCCCAACTTAGCCTTTGTGAAACACTGTTTAAGGCCATGATATTGCAAGGGGAAATTCACTTATTCACTTAAGGTTTGGCCTTTGACCAATATTTGGTTTATTAGGCAGCTACAATAACAAATGCTTAGCACCAAGGTTCTGAGCATAGAAAGTATGTATTTGTGCCCCAAATCAGGTAACAGGGCTATAGAAACGTAATAGCCAACTCCGCTGTTCACAGGCCCACTGAGACAATCCAAGCAGAACACCCTGGTCAGGGATATTTAATATCCAGAACAGCAAATAAAATAAGCTGGCCTCCTCACACCGGGGATAAAATCTGAAATCCACCCATAGTCCGTGGTAAAACTCCTACTGATGGCGATGGAGTCATGACTTCACTCCAGACACATGTGCCATGAAGGGCCTGGGGTGGCTTGCGTGGGTTTAGGGGAAGCCAGGAGCATCTGCTAAACTAGGGCCCTCCAATTCCCTGCCGCTGCCTTTCATCCAGCTTGCAGACACAAGGCTCAACAGAAAACCCATCAAAATCAATGGGGTCATTCGATTGGCTGCCGCTGGCTTTGGATTAGGACTACAGAGAGGAGGCAGATCATCATTCTTCCTTATTAAAGTATTTAAAAGTTGTCCTTTAATAACACTAATTTAATACACACTGAATACTGATAAAATGCCGGTTATACATATTTCCATCTGGCTCGTACCCTGCGGAAGCACAGCTCAGACTTTGTATCGCTCTTCCTGGGGGCTGAATGTTTTGCACTTCTTGTTGACTCGGGCCATTAATGTTAAATTATCTACAAGGGCCCGTTTGTTTTTAAAACTCCCCAGTCTACAAGTGAGCATGCGGATTTTAAACTCTGGTTCGAGAAGTCCGAAGTTTTCTATGGGGATTCTTGCATTTCTACATCACAGCCAATCCGAGGGTTTCTAAAGCCTTCAAACAACTGACACCATATGTCTGGGTACAATGGAATCTACAGAATTATCAGCAACAGCAAAAATGTCTCATTACACACCGAGAGCTACAAACACATAACAAGTATATTGAGTAGCACGTATGCTCGCAGAGAAATTAATCGACTCAGATGCATACAAAGGGATTTCCAAAGTGCTAAAACCATATTTCGGTGAAGAAATGCACTATGCCAGGCTGTGATTTGCAATATAATAAATAATCCTCCTAAAATTCACTTAACTTCACTCTGTCTAATGTGAGGCTTCACAGATTGTACAGAATATGCTTTGTGTAACACAACATACAGAAAACAGCACATGAGAAAAAAAAAAAAAATCCTTTTTCAGGTCAGTAAAAAATGTTTCCCGAATCCTGGCAAAATCTGCAGAGGGTATTGTATTTGTATTTACTCTGTTTACGTGTTTGTTTGTTTGTCACATGCCTGCAGAATTCTACCAAACATTCACCTCAGACACTTAGCAATGTCTACAAAATTATAGCTGTGTTTTCAGGAGGGGTAGGGAATACAAAGTGACGATTCACATCTAGAAATCTGGTTTCATGAAAAAAAAAAAAAACGCAACAGGATAGGAAAGCGCTAGCATTATTTATTCACTTATTATCATACAATCTGGACTAAGTCGTAGGCAGAGAAATTTTTATGAGCAAGTTAAAAATAGTGAGATATAAATGGAAATAATACTGGATAATAATAAATGGTAATTAGCAGTGTTTTTCACTGCAATATCATCTTTTATCCACAATTGCACAGTACCTTAAAGAAACAGATTATGAATTCTCAACCCCTGAATATTTTATTCACACAAGTGAATTAATAGTTCATCCATAAAAAATGTGGGCATTCCTTTGAGTAAGTGCTCCCTCACATGAAATATAGGGTCCTCATTTGGCATAAAAAATGAGCCCTCCGGTACTTCTGTGAGGGGTACATACTACTAACCCTTACAGGGGAGGTGAGGAATAAAAAGGCTAAATACCTTGTAGTTCTGGTTGCATTTTTTTAAAAATGGGAAGAGTATTAATTTGAACCGCTGTTTAAATCAAATCTAATGTTTCTTGAAAGCATGTAAATTCTTACAAATGGTTGGAGGAACAAATGGTTCATCATATTCATTTGTGATTCTTTTTGATTCCATTTTGATTCACCAAACAGGTAAAATTTTAACAATCTGCAATGAGTTTCCAGAAAGTTCTGGTCTACTCAGTAACCAAGGCAAGAATATAATAATTTACCTACTGAACAACATCACCCAGTAAACTGTTCATTGTCTTTAAAGTCTCTTGTGGGTCTTAATTATGAAACAAGAGTCAGGGTTTCTATTTCCAGCCAGAGCAGTTCATCCGGTCACACCCAGCAAATATCTGCCTTTCCCACTGCCCCCTTAAATGAGGACAGTAATAAATACATACCTTGCAAGAATCACCTGTAAATTACTGTACAGTTTGCTTTTAAAACTTTGGTATTACACAATTATTAAAATTAATTAATTAGAATTATAATTAATTGATTAGTATTATTGTATTGAATTGTATTGTTTTCAAAGTGGTCTGACTCTTCATTCACAAAGGTGAACCAAGGAGCAAAAAAAAAACTATTTGTGTTTCTTTTTGATGCTTTGTCTATTAAAGACTTAACTCAAGCATTTAAGTACATTGTTAAAGACAAGCAGAACACAAGTGAAACATAAACATGCATTATTGCTGAGCCAAAGCCCAGAAGTAAAAGACCTCATTGTCTCTGGGAAGTTAAGTAGTTTTCCAACTTTTGTGACCTTTTCATGGCTCAAGGTATGAAGAATGTTATACATAAACGGCTGTTCCCAAAGGATTCTCAGACACAGTTTGCAGCAAGATGAATTCAGAGTAGCTGGAATAATTATCAAGACTACAGGTATTTACTCCTAACTGAACCCACAAGTATTTTAACATGAATTTTCTAAACATTTCAACATTATTTTCTTATCCATTAGCCCTCTACTGCTGTGTCTGAGCATAAATTTGATGGTTGAAGTGAAAATTTTCTTCTATCTAATTGCAGTTTGCAAACATACTACAAATTAATCTTGAAAGAAAGCATCAGTTCACTCTGGATAGAAAACCTCAGTAGATAAGTCTAAGTAGCACCTTATTTGTGCTCTATCAGTGGGAGATGACTTGGTTTGCACACAGCAATAACAATTTTCCTCAGACCTTTCTGTCCTGGGAACAAAAAGATAAATAGCCATGTAACTAACAGGGCAACAAATAGGTGACAATAAAATTTTCAAGTTTGGCCCTTGACAGTGAAGGAAATGAAGTAAAGAAGTTTTTCCTCATGTTGAGATGGAACTGGGTTTGGTACTAAGGGAGCCTATTGTGCTTGTAGGAGGAACACGGCTCTGAATGGGCTCCACAGCCAACAGGCAACATTTTTGTCTTGGCAGAGAATTTGTTTTGCAATGCTGTTGGGAGATCCTTCTTCCAGAGGATGAGCTGACTGTGCCTGAGTCTCAGGCTGGATGCTTCACCTCCAGAGCTGGAAGGCCACCTCGTTTATCCCCCACGTCGTGCAGCAAAAAGGGTGGTAGTAATACGCAGAGGCAAGCTCCAGCTTTTGATGTGCTGCCACACAGGTCAGAGAGGCTCTCCCGGTGTGCAGGAGCCGAGTGTTTATCTGAATAGGCACCCAGCCTTTCTCCTCCCCTGTTCCTGCCCCTCCCCAGAAGCTGCTTCTTTCCTGCAGCCCAGTACTGGAGCAGAGAGCAGGAATTTGAGGGTCTTCTCACTTCAGAATGAAGAAAGAAATCGACCACAGACCCCATAAAAAAGCACAAACCTAAAATGAAATTATATTGGAGAAGAAAACTAAGCGCTATGAGTTGACCTTTAACATGAGGAACTTGAAAGAGAACGATGATCCTTCACACAAAACAAGAATGTACAAGGTTTTCTACTCTCTCACTAGACCTCGGTGCTGTGAAGAGGGTCAGAGGGGAGCCCAGGTGAGCCATACACTCACAGAGAGGGGAGTTTGCCTTGCACTGACCACAGTGAATGTGTTTGCTCAACCAAATATAAGCAGAGAGCAAACACCTGCATTCCTGACATTGAAGGAAAAGCAAAACATAACGGCAAACATGAACTCCTTTTGTTCTAACATATTGGAAGCAAAAATTCTTCAGTTATAATTCACTCTCCTCAAAACATGACTTTTGTTTCCAAGGCTACTTTTTGGACAAAAAATAGAAATCTGATTTACAGAAACATTTCTAGCTATACTGAAAGTGCTGGTGATTCTTTGTATTGGCTTTGAACTATTGGTTTTGAATTTTAAACTATGTAATCTAAACAGCAGAGTCTCATAACTAAATTGTCCTTATTGCACGGGCATTTGAGTTTGCTATGGCTGCTAGGATGATCCATTTTGTTTCTGTAATTTAGAAAGCCACTTAAAGAAACTGGAGCACCCTCAATTTGGGTTTAAAAAACTTACTGTATGTCATGGGCCGTTCTGAGAAACTGTATATGTAATTCAGAAGCTTTGCACCCATGCAAGATACTTTTTTGGTGCAAAGAGTTCATGACATTATGGGATCACAAACTTTTAATACATACTTGCCAAATTATTATTTGACTTCCTTTTCACGACTCCCTAAAATGCAGAGAGGTTTTTTTGTAGGCGCTTGATACTCAAGCCCCGTTTCTTTGTTCACGTTGCATAGCATGCTGCTCCTCACTGGCCTTCAAGTCGTTGGTGGAGAAAAAGTATAAACCAATTCTGTCTCAGTCTCCTTTCCATTAAAAAGGGTTGAAAAGTGAACTGGCATTGTAATGGCATATGGCTATCCAGCACTGTTAGCTGGGTGACAGATTACAGCAGGACGTGTTGAGGATGGATGTGCTGTAGGGTCCACTGCATAGGGCATGTATTTATGTTTCACAATAAATACCCTATAAGCCAGAAATTGATTACTGCCTTATGGTTAGGTTAGATTTAGAGAAATAGTTATTTATCTCACTCCCACTGATTTAATCTGGGAGATCTCAAATTCCTTTCAGACTCCGGCCTTCACTGCTTTAATCATTTTTGAAAACAGAATTTGAGCACCTTGAAACATTATTCCACAGTTTGCAAGAGGGTGTCAATGTTAGGTCCAACATTCAAGCATTTTATGTTCACTAAGACTGCATTTAAATTGACTTCTGAATACACATTGGGGCATGACTCAAAGTATTGGGTGTCCACATCAGGGTTGTGAATTTTGAGACAGAAATATCCAGCAGCTTCACGGGTCACCAACCTATCTGTAATCCTTTTGATTGCTGTGAGCAGTCTCAGGGGGGAGGGGAGGCTTGCACCTGTAGAAATGAGCATGCTAATTCTATGATGCTTGTAAAGTTTCCTAAATTCTAAAAAGAACTGTCAATGGTGATGAGTTTTTAAATAACAGATTTTTGGATTATAAAATAATCTATTGTTTCAACTGCAATTTGTATCAGAAAAGAATAAACTTCAGTTCAGCTTTCTTGACTTTGCTCTGGAGCTTTCAGAAACCCAGTGAACTCTTGGGAGGGCACATTCTTCCATGAAAAAGACTTGAAAACCACATGAAAGACTTCTTGAGGTTTTCTTTTTCTTCATTTTCGTGCTGCACAATGGAATTATTTCTGATATCTTGACATGGTGTGGATGGGAAATGGGTTCCTGCCAGCTCTACCCACTAGTAATTGGTTCCAATGGATTTCTGGATATGTAACTCGGGTAAAGGCTGCAAAATTATGCATTAGATTGCCATTGTGAAAGATTTCTTTATGTATTGCATCTCATTTGACTTAATTTCATTTTTCCTAATAGCTGCTTCCGTTTTCAAGTTATCTAGGAGTACTGCAATCTTTACTAGAATCTTAATCAAAGTCCATTGTTTATTTGATTTTCTATTCCTATATTTGCATTTTTCATAGAAATCTTAAAGAAACACCTATTTTAACAACAAATTTCAGTGCTCATGATACTTGAGTATCAGCCTTTAACGCTTAGCTCGGCATTCTTCACCCTTCTGTCACAAGCACACAGAGGAAACCGCATCCCACAGTGGATCTGGATGCAGGATTTATTTCAGAACCAGCCAGAGCAGAACTTTTACACAACTTGATTATCTCACACACTCACTTATATACTACCCTCCCCAGCATTACATCTGCCAGATTTTGACTTCCCTTGCAGCCAGGGATCACTGCTGGCCTGGGAGACTTTGGCAGAAGGTCATGCTGGTCACTGCTTACCCCTGGGACATCCTTTCGCATTTGTTTTCATCTTCTTTATCCCCAAGATCTCCCTCACTGCCAGGATCTTTCCTCCAGACTTCTTCTTGTTGGGACACTTTCTTCTTTCTGAGACCACTTCTTTTTGGGAACTCTTCGTTTTGGGTCTATGTTTTCTTTCCAGAACCCAAGTCCCCCATTTTCCTCATCTAGACAGTCTGTGCACAGAAGCCCAGCAGATGAGTGGCACGTACTTGCTCGTTGTGTTTAATTCCTCTTTATCAACTGGAGGATTCAAGATGCATCACTTTTATTTGGTCCAGGTGTTATCAAAATTTACAGCCAGCCCATACAGACTGCAGCCAGCAAGTAGCAGGTTTCTGCTTGAGAGTTCAAAAGTTCAGTTTCAGGCATTCGCCCACACACACCCCCATGCAGTCAATTATCTCTTCCCTGTTAGCATTCATAATTTAAACTGGTTTTTTTTTCACCTATATGCTGTTTTCCCGTGCTTTTGCTGATTTTCTCTGCATTGCAATACTTAAGAAGGGTGGGGTTTAGAGCCACGTGGCTAAGCCTGACCTTGTGTGATCCAGAGCATTCCCTCCGCCTGCTTTTGCCAGAGAAGATGGAGGCTATTCAGAAGACCTTAGAAAAGCAGCATCCCCTGTTCAGGCAACACACAGCTCGAGGTGGGGCTGCCCCAGCCACCGCAGACCTGCCTGTGGCCACGCAGGTGCAAAACACAGCCTGTGGTCCTCAGCCTTGCCAGCTCCCCCCTAACAAGAGAAGGTCGTGACCCACCACATTACAACACCTGATGAGTAACGTCATTGAAATTTATTCTATGGTAAAACATGCTTGAAAGACTTGTGCTAAATGGAGGTACATACCGGCATAACTCTATATGTTTACGGCCAGACAGTAATTGCAGAATTGAGGCCTAAACTACATTTCAGTGATTATCACATGATGATATATTTGCAAATACTAATATTGCATTTACTAACTAAAGGATCGTGTGAAGAGATAAGAGAAAAAAAGGGAAAAAAAACAAGATACATGGGAAAAAAAACAAGACACATGTCTACTTTTCTGATCATGGTTAACTAGTGGCGCCCAGGGTACAAAACAACAAAACCACAGAGAGTCGCCTTTATCTGAACAGATAACTTTACGTAGGTCTGTGGTCAAAGCCCACGGGGGCGTTACTGTAAAGCTCACTAAGAAAACATATTCATGTTTTTGATGTCTAACATTCTTGCTACATAACGTTTCTAGAATATTTTTTTTTTTCCCCCTGCAATAATGTTCACAATCTTCGCTAATATTCTTTTCAGTCAAAGCTGGAAAGAAGGGAGAAAAAAATGAAATAAAGCACCATGGAGAGAAACTTAAATGGAATGGGACATAAAAATTCAGGACATCTACGTTTGATGCCATCATTAAAAAAAAAAAAATAAAAAGAGGGAGGAGGGAGAGAGGGATGACAAAGTGAAAAGAAAAAAATGCAGCAACTCTTTTATGTGAAGATTACATTTAAAAATAACCAACTAACAGTCTGCACTTTTCAAAAGACTGACGTCCTGAAACGCATTTAGATTGATGCAGCCTGAGCCTGAAGTTCTCTTGCTGAGTAAACAGTCAAGTGTTCTTAATAGGAATTGCAGTTTCTCGACATCTGTTGGGGAAAAGGGAATGGTGAAACAACAATTTAGATTGAGATTGGTTTTGTTAAATGCATTTAAATTCCAAGATTAGTGGTGTTCTTTCTTTTTCAATTAGCATTTACTTGCAGAAAGGTTACAGATGAAGGGGCTGAGAAAGAGTTCTTGGGGGGAGGGGGGTTAGCTCCCAGGGCAGTACAGAACGCACTAAAACGTGTAACACAGACTAGCATAAGACTTTAATGTAAACTTACAATTTATGCAAAAGCGAGTGCCTTTGAAAAGCTCTGTGAAGGATCAAAAAAAAAAAAATTAAAAAAACAATAACCGTGACTTCACTTTGTTGAGCTCCTAAGAACCAAGCTGGAATTCATATATGAAAAAATATTATTATTGCCTTTCAAAGGAATTTTCCAGCCCATTCATTCTGCAATTCCCCATGCTGATTAGACTGTGAGAGGACTGTGACTTCTTAGGGGTCACGGAAAGGTAAGAAGAAAAGAAGGCTATCAGAAATGTCCTACCTGCTTTGCTGCTTTGCAAAAAACAAGCTCTATTTATGAGTTCTGACAAGCCAAGGAAGATTCTTGTAGCCCAGTGAAAGAGTTGCTGCTGTTTTGGGGAAACTGCCATAATAACAAAACCTGGAATATTCTGAATTGTCTTGCCCTGTTTCACTCTGGAACGTATGTCAGGGCTTGAGTCATCATTCCAGCTGCTGCAACTGCTTCCATCTCAGTGGAAAGATGAGGTGATGGAGAATACTCCCAAAGCTGTACCATGCAGAGGAATTTTTTTCACCCAGTCCCAATATGGATTTCAGTTAGTTCCATCCTTTATATCTATAGAACTTGTGACTGTGCTATGTTGCTTTGGCTTTTTAAGGTTATTATCACTTTTTATTCTTTTAATTACCTGGAATCAGGATGTTGTGTTTGTTTTCATCATTCGGAGCATTTGGAGTTGTTTTTTTTCCTTTACAAATCCTGGAAATGTACATTATTCGTTAGGCACTGACAATGCACTCACAGATGGACAAAGATTATTCAGTCCCTGCCTGAATACCTGGGAACTGTAAAAAGAGGTGCATGACAAGATAAACCACAACCCATTTGGAAAACCAAAGAAAAGGAAGAACTGGGTATATGCATTTTTTTTTCTATCACTCCACATTCAATGATGTTTTAAACTGTTATTCCAGAGGACTTGCAAGTGAACAGAAGGAATCCTGTTGGCTTTGCTCTTTAAGTGCAAGAAGCATCATGAGGGGCAACGCACGCGTCAGCATCAGAACAACGTGTTTCGTGTTCTCTCTGTTGGTAAAGCAATGTCAGCCTACAGGAGTTCTGTTTAAATCTCTCTCTGGACAGTTAAAACTAGCTGAGATTGATTGCACTATTTATTGATCTCATTTATATTGTCTTGGAGATTTCAACCTAATGCTAATCTGATGAAGTGCGGATGAAGTAGGCTGCGGTGGTTAGCACTGTGTACTTTATTGCGCTGAGCCGTTAAAGGACCAGTGTGAACAGAAAGTATGAACAAATGAGTGCACAGCTGGCCCTGTGGAATATTTAATTCTCTAACCACAAGTAGATGTGAGCGCAAGAGATTTTACAGTAAACGGTCTTTGGACTCTTGCTCTTTCAAAGGAAGAGTCCCCCACCCCTTCCTTTTCTCCTTCTCAGAAACCTCCACTTTTTTCTCAGTCTGTCTCACCTTGTAAAGCACAGATTGTAACAGGATTGTCCTCTGCTTTCTGCTTAACACCTCGGGTTCCAGTAGGCCTCCCTATCACATGTGTCACTTGAGCTGCTGTCCCATATTGCAGCTATTCCCACGGTGTGGTATCCTGGTCTCCTACTGCAAAGCCACGGCTGTTCCATGGGTGACAGGACCAGTTTTACGGATGGTAGTAGAGCCACGACAGGTTACACCATCTGAGAACCAGGCACACAGAGCAGTCTTCTGCTTTGGAAGAAAGATTGTAGGGGAGTTTTTTTGTGTGTGTATGGTTGAACTCGATGATCTCAAAGGTCCTTTCCAACCATGAAGATTCTCTGATTCTATGAAACAAGTAGCTTTAAGTAACTAGAGACTTTCTTCTGCAAAAATCTTGATCCATGCTTCGGGATGCTCAATCCATTTCCTTATCTTATATCTGCTATCACACAAAACAAAGGTTTAGTTAGACAAATTTTACTCCTGTAGTTAGATCCACTACTGCTAGAAGAATTATTTCATATAAATAAAGGCTGCAAGCTCATCCCTTCAATTATTTTTTTCAATACAGATAGTCAGGTAACTTGCCAAAAATAACATTTCACAAAAAATGGAACCTGACAAGTCTTCTGTGTTTGCTTTAAGTGGAAGTACTCTACCTCCTATTAAAAAAAAGTCTTCTATTTCCACCTAATGAGAAATGTTAAATAAACTGTACCGCGTCAGCTTTATCTCCAGGAGGTGCTGTGTCATAGATACAGTGCTCCAATGCACACATTTTCACAACTTCTATCCTGTCCTGGGTGCAGTAGGTATTTACAGAATCTCACAATCACAGAATGATGGAGGTTGGCAGGGCCCTCTGGAGATCCCCCAGTCCCACCCCCTGACAGAGCAGGGTCACCCAGAGCAAGGGGCACAGGAACGCCTCCAGGCAGGTTTGGGATGTCTCCAGAGACGGAGACTCCCCCACCTCCCTGGGCAGCCTGGGCCAGGGGTCTGCCACCCTCAAGGGAAAGAAGTTCCTTCTCAGGTTTACATGGAACTTCCTCTGTTTGAGTCTGTGCCCGTTACTGGGCACTACTGAAAAGAGCCTGGTCCCACCCTCCTGACACTCATCCTTTAATTATTTATAAGCATCGTTAAGTTCCCCCCTCAGTCACCTTTTTCCAGACTAAAAAGACCCAAGTCCCTCAGCCTTTCTTCATAAGAGCATATACCAGCAGCAACTCATAATGTATGATGTCTGTGCAGCTAGGGAAAAAGCGATCCCCAGTTTTACCTATTTGCCTGCTATGGAACAAAGTAGGTATCTGGCCACCACAAAAAGGACATTTACTCTTTCACGTCAGGTTAGTTCCCCCATTGCTTTAAAACAGACTTTTAGCAAGGTCTTGGGGTTGAGTGAACATGTTCAAGACGGATTCAAGTCTATGGAAACATTTTATATCATGCTAGAACACACTATGAATGATCTAAAAGTCTATATACACATCGATAGATAAATATTACTGTGCGGCTACCTGTCTGGGACGGGTTACGTAGCAGCATTACATACTGTACTACTTGGAAAAGGATTTCCTCCTGCCTGGGCACTACCTGAGCCCCGGTGTTGCTCCTGCAGCTAGGGAAGGACACGCTGTTGAACACAAAGTGTTCTTACCAGTAGCTATGGGGATCAGGTCCTGATCAGGTTCAGCTTTACTCATTTTAGACGTACTAGGACTCCTCCCAGGAGAAGTTACCCGTGTGCAAAGATACGTAACATTTTTTTCAAGCTGGTAGCTTGAAATGATGAAATATGAAGAGCTGAAAGAAGAAAAATAATTTTTCACATAAAGGCGGAGCTGTGGCAAAATGGATTGTGTTTTTTTACACAGATTCCACTCAGTTAGTTGAATTGAAAGGAAATGCAGACAGAGATGCCTGAAGAGAAGAGGCTGAGGAGGCAGAAAACTAAACCTGAATCAGTCTGGGTCTGGAATTTGTAGAAGTTGTCCTCTTTAGTTTGCTTGGGGCTGCATGTATTGTATATTAAAGGCTTTAATCAAATGCTCTGGGTCATATGAATGTATTTTTAATGCTTTTATGGTGTGGCATGTTCTAAGCAAAAAGTGTCATCCCACATATATCACATTTGTCTAAATTTGCATTCTCCCAGATGGCCACATTTATTGACTTTGTGAAGTTAACTGTCTCTCCCTGCTTCCAGCCAATCAGGGTTTGCTGGAGGATCAAAGAAAGTGAATCCTTCATTGTTTCATCTACTGCTGAGAATGACCCAAAACCAAAATCTCTTGACACCAACACCCCCAAATGTCAGTCCCAGATTAGCACAAAAAGTTCCTGGCCCAAATTCTATTTTAATTTGTTATGTTTTCCATGAAATTCAGAAATATTTTACCTGTGAATATGAGCACATCTCTTGCTGTCATGTTATTTGCAACTTCCAATATTAATCCCATTTAGGGGTAAAAAAAAAAAAGCCCATTTCACACCTGCTGAACAAACTAACTTTCCAGCAATTATTCCAAATACACTCTTTTGTACTTATGTGACCCAGAACCCGAGAAAAGTAGTCAATTCCTTGCACCCCTAGAAACTGAACTTTAAATAACTTGCAAGGGAATAATTTTTTTTTCCTCGTTCTTCTAAGACTGCTCTTTGCAGCTATCAATCTTTATTAATTAAAAATTCAGAAAATTCAATCTAATTCCTTTCCTTTAAATCATGCTAAAGGAAAATGAACAACAAAATGCCCGCAGTCCAGGTAGCTGCCAATTCCTTTTCTAGTAAGTGTTTAATCACTGATTTTTTTTTAAGTCCAAGTGTAATAGTATGGGAATTTAATCATCGTTTCTATTAGTACAACTGCTTGAGAGGGTCTTGAAGACATTTCCTTTCACTTTAGTTTGCCCTGTGGATAAGTAGAGCACTTTGGTTCTGTATTGATTTGTCCTTTACTGCAGTGATCACCTTTCATTTTCAAGCATTCACCTTCCATTCATGAGCATTAAATCCCTATTTAAAAGAAATAATAGAACTGGAATGGTGGCTCAATAGGGCAATGATCAGTGGAAGAACCCAGATGACTTTATCTGGGTCAGAACTTTATTTCATTAGGTTGAATAGTGATTTCTTGCTTTCCCCTGCTCTGTCTCTCTGGCAGTGACAGGCCTTCCCTTTCCCTAAGGATGGGAAGACCAGCTGCCTTGAGATAAGAGAAAAGGAAGGGAAAGAAAGTGCATTTATAAAGGACACTGGTCTACACGTGCAGTTTGCAGCATATAAAAGCACCCTGTGTGTGAATATGGGCTAACACATCAGCACATGTCTGTTTTGAAATGAAGAGCAGCAGGTACATTTTGACACAAATTCAAATCAAACGTGTGCCTTTGATATCATACTGGCAAAACTCGATCATATGCTTTGCTAATCGAGTGTGCCGAGTCTCCTATGCTTATGTTTTTTGGAATTAAATTGCATGACTGTGCTTTGCTCTGTAAAATGTGTAAATGTGTAAATTATGTCAGGACAGATTGCAAATGCCAGTTGAAGAAATAAAAAATATGCTGCACTCATTGTAAAGAGTGCAGGGGTGTGGCCTGGGAGATGGTGAGAAGGGGTTAATGCCTCCTAGCAAAATTCCTGGAAGAAACAGATTGATTTATTAACTGTTATTTGTATTACTAGTATTAACAGCTTGGTGAAGAAACACCAGAAAACCCAGAAAACCCCATTCAGGACTTAGAGCTGGCAAGACTGTACTCCATCAATAAATGCAGAGCCATGGTTTCCACCTGGAAGAGTTTGTTGCACTAGAGTCAAGATGGAATAAGTGAGTGGAGGGAGCAAAGGCAGAGTGTCTGAGTGAAAATGGCGTGGAGTTGCTTGTTGGCCCTATTTCAAGAGAGCACTTAAATAGGAACTTAAGACCAACCCCCCCAAGAAAAGCACTTAAGCAGAAGCTTATGCACAGTAATCAACAGGAATGTGTCCTTGAAACAGGGCCAATATATACAGCTTGCTTGTTACATTATATTTACATATATGGAATTATTTGATCATCTTTCAATGTATTTGAATTATATTTTAAATATCCAATTAAGTCACAATTCCCTCTGCTCCCTCATTGTTTATCTCTTTTTCTCATTCTTTCTCCCATGAAAAAATGACTTGGGATTACTCTCCAGATACTCCCCTATTCTAGTTTCCAATCTTATTTAAAAGGGATCCTGAAAACCAAGGACTGTATTTGAAATCAAGGTGCATGAAGATCTCAACAGATTGCTTCCTCTTTCAAAGTTTGATGTCTCTCATTTTGGAGACACAACAAATTCCCGCTCCCATTGAAATCAGGATCACCAAGAATTTGTCCCTGACTTCAGCTGTATTAATATACACCCCACTGCGCAATGGAGTCATCACCCAGGAGTGATCTTGCACCTCTTAGATGAGATTCATTTAAATAGATATCAGATGACTGTGCTGAAACAGATACGAGCTGATTGTGAGATCAGTTTAAACATATGTCATTCAGAGCACTGGGAATAAATATACTGGTTTTATAGACTCTCTTTTCTAGCCCCAGCTATTTGTTTAAGTGGGTCATGTTTAACCTACGGAGTTATATAATCATTTCTGCACCTTTATTACCGAATGTTTAATTATTTTATCATCGAACATATTTTGTAGTGATGTTTGAATTTTTTGCTTTGATGGCCTGAACTTCAGAACTGTACCTTTTCAGGAAGGGGAAAAATCCTTTAAAACCAGTGTGAAAAAATTATTCCGAGGAAAGGCCATTTGCTATGAATAACTAACTCCAACTAGAGGCAACCTCATATTACCAAACTTCTAGAAATCACAGATTAAGGTTTCTCAGGGTTTATTTTTCAAACAAGGATCTGTACGTCTCATACGTGACAATTTTTGCTTCCCACAGGAGTAAAGCAGACTCTCTGCTTCACAGCAAGCTTCCAGATTGGTACGGAAGTGCTGAACATCAGGATTCACGTGGCCACCAGTCCATTTGAGCATCTAGACATATGACTTAGTGGTCTTGCATTTGAGAACTGAGAACCCTGCCTTATTTATCCTTATATGCTGTACCCAGGAACCTAGAATACATATTTAATTCTAAACTTTGGAGGTTGTGGGTGTTATATGCAGATTACAATTATATAGTGTAAAAAATTCCCAAGAACTTTCCCTCTACAGCACTAAAAGCACGGGTATCATCATGAATTTCCACAGTCTTGAATCCTGAGATGTTTTCCTAAATTTCATGCAAGAAAAACAGAAAGAAAGAAAATATGAACACCCAGTGTAAGAAAGTCTAAATATCTTGAATGTCTTCGAGCATCTTAGAGGGGAGTGCTGTTGCTATTGAGATAGATCGGAACAACTGAAGTATGGAGAGCATCACTAGCCTAAAACTTCAGGGGCAAAGGGGTTTTTTTCTCCTCTTCCTGCATGTGGTTTGCCATCTATCCAATGGTCTGACTGCTCAAAGACCAGATGCTCCTTCCCGTCTAGTTAATGGGAGGAAAGAAGGGCAGTATTAGATTAAATAAAGGTAACCTGGCCTTATAGCAATTTACCAGACTGCCGTATATATTTTATCTTTTACCTTCAATTAAGGTAATGTAACAATCAAGCTGACTATCTTTCTGAAATACAGGATTATGTGAAAAATATTTCATCACACGTTTCACGGTGTCAGGTGTTTCCCTTTAACCTCTAGAATCCGATGCACATTATGTCTTTGGTGATTACATACTGCCTATGCCAAAATCTCTCCTATCACTATGAAAGCCTATTTTGTTTGGCTTTACGTCTCAAACTTACTCTGTGGTGCTGCACTCTTGCTTCATTGGTGTTCATCAATTAGCTGTGGAGTTAGCTTTATTTTTAAAAAGGATTTGGATTAAGGTGATGGGAATACATGGCAGAATTGTATGTCACAGAAATAATCTGGGAGCCTATAGTAACAGCAATGAATTTGCAAAGCATGTCTACCTATGAAACACATGGTATTCTGGAATATAACTTTAGAATAAGCTTTGAAAAGGCTCTGCGTCATTTTAGGCAACCAAAAAGGAGAGAATTTCAAATATAAAATGAAGGAAAATTCTTTCTTGGGAAAGATTCTGGAATATTTTAACTGGATATCCTTCAAATTGCAAAATCGTCCAGACTTCAAAATTTTGTAAGAATATAAAATTCTGTAGAGGAAGAATTATTTCAGCTTGGTGAAATAACTTATTTTTTTACAGTTTTCTATTATAATTATGTGATGGATTATGACTTTTTTTTTTTTCTGAAATGCCATGTTAAAGTTAAGGAACAGGAATGCTTTGCTCTGAGAAAACTGTTATTTGTTGGAATTTCCACCCTTTTATTTCCATGTAACTCCACATGCTTGTGTATTCACCTTCTTTCACTAATTTTTTTTATTTCAATGAGGCACATTTTCCAAAGGAAAATAATATTGTTTCTTATACGTATGCTACCATGAGTCACATTTTCTGGATTTTATACGGAATTCAGCATAATATTTGCTTTTGAATATCTGACTTTTGATTTTGATGTTTAACTAGTATCATTAGAATATTTGTTCCCTCAGTCATAGGTCTGGCACCATCCCTCTCCTTGCAAACTGCCATTCTGAACTGTGTGGACTAATATAATTTATAGGTGCACTATTATTAACTAGGAATATCTACCATGTTTTGTCTCTTGATCAAAGTCATTAATTTCTGTTGACAACCTTCAGGTGGCACTGAAGATGGAAAGCAAAAGATGTCTCATTTTTTCCACCTCTTTACTGTAATCCTACAGTTGTGCTTTAAAGAGCACTAGGTCCTGTTTTTATGATCTTTACTGAAAGGGACTATATGGAGTTCTGTGGTTTCACATACGCTTTCCCATAAACCCCCCTTCAGAAGATGAAACATGACACTTCCTTTGTAAAGGATCCAAGAATCCTGCCCCTAATCCATAGATTTCATATGTATGTAATCAACTTTTATTGGGTTTGTGAGGATGAAGCTTCTCCTTCCAATGTGAGCACAATACAAACTTTGACAGTGTCATTAATAAAGAACTGCGTGGCTCAGACAAACGGGGGAAGTTCATATAAAGCCTTTCTCCCAGTGCTTTCCCTGATATTTGTGTAGTGTAGGCTTGCTATGGCAGACTTGCTGTGTCAGACCCCCAAATGCAATCTCCTTGGAAAAAAGAGAGAAAGGTGGTGCTGTAAAAAAATCACACCACAACAGAAAAAAAAAAAAGTTGAGGGTTTCCTAAGTATCTTTTTCTCCTTGCTAATGGAGAAGGTAGAAGGGAGAAACCTTTTGGGTCATGATAGTGAGCCTAATGAAGACAATGGCAAAAATCCAAATAATTACAGTGGTACTTAATCAAGTCATTGATGGGCAAATTTTAAGGTTTACTGTTTTGAATTCTTGATGTTTTTGTTCAGAAACTCATGTCAATATCTGAAGACCAGCAGGGAACCGGTTTGGAAATTCAAGTGGCTTTTGGGGCTCTTTTCACTGTAACACATGCAATCCATCCTTGCAAACTCAGACACAGTCAGAACTATAAATATTACAAAAGGACACCAAGCTTTTCTGGAAGCAAACATTCTATTTGGGTATTAATTCATCCAGATCTCCAAATAAAAATACCAGGCACTGGATACTGTTCTCAGCAAATGGTTGTTTGAATCATAAGCCAATAAAAAATGGAGAAAAGAATCACTTCTGCTTTCTGACACAGCATATTATTTTCCTTTCACAATCACTAGGGTTTTACTTTACACTAGGGTTCTTACTAAATACAAACCACATTCAGGTGAAAAAAATAATAGTACTGTCATCTCCACT
Source organism: Rhinoptilus africanus (assembly GCA_013400135.1). Classification (NCBI taxonomy): domain Eukaryota; kingdom Metazoa; phylum Chordata; class Aves; order Charadriiformes; family Glareolidae; genus Rhinoptilus; species Rhinoptilus africanus. The sequence continues at coordinate 524,137 of VXBO01005454.1, read as the reverse complement.
GAAAAATAGTTTTAATGAGTTTCACATAAGAAATTACACAGAAGACGATTTAAAAAAATAGTAATTTTGCACAGATCTAAGTTATACTGTCTTTCTTTTATTTACAACTTTTTATGTTCTAAAGATCATAGATTTCATGGGTAATGGCTTCACCAATGCACTTAATAATCATGGCTTCAGCAGTGCACACAGCTGGACATTAATTCCCAGGTTTTTTTGTGAATATCTTTTAAAAATTTGTGCTTCACCTTGAAGATTTTTGTGGAAATATTAGTTTATTTAATAAATGGATAACTATATAGATAGCTGTAAGTACCTGTCATGAATATGTATCTTTTCTCTTCTTTTTTCTTTTCCTTCCACCCTCAATCAAAACCCCTTAAGAAGAAAAATAGCAAACCCAAATGAATCAGTTCTAGAAACTGTAGTTATACATTCTAACACATTTTTTTTCTCTTTTTAATAAACAAAATAAGAAAATTACTTTTTTGTGAAACTATAAAATCATAGAGTAATTCAGATTGGAAGTTGTTCAACCTCCAACGCTAATCAGGGTGAACTTCCAAGTTAGGCCAGGTTATTCAGGACCTTTTCCGGGCAAGTGTGAAAATCCCCACGGACAAAAAACCCACAGCCTTTCTCAGGCACTGTTCTAGTTCTTCACCACTTTCCATGTGAAAACTTTTTCCTTCATAATCAATTGAATTTTCCCTTGCTGTAAGTGGTGACCTCTCATCCCTTTGTCTCTCATCCTTTCACTGTAACTTTCTGATAAAAGATGGACTTTGTCCTCTCTGTAACCACCCTTTAGCTGCACCTGAGCTGCCCCTGTGCTGCAGTTGGATTCCCTCTTTAGCCCTTTCTTCTCCAGGTTAAACAAACAAAGCTCAATCAGCATCTCTTCATTCATTGTCAGCTCCACTCCCTTAAGCATTTGAGTGACACTCCACAGGTCTCTCTTTGCCTTGTCCGTCTGTCTCTTGTACTGGATCCCCCAAAGATGGATTCTGCCCCAGGTGTGGCCTCACAAGTACTGAGTAGAGACAAATAATCACTTCCACGGACCTGCTGGCTATGTCTTGCTCACATAGTTCGTGGCTAGTCTTCTCTGCTGTGAGGGCATACGGGCTGACTCGTGTTCAATTCATCCACCAAAACACACAAGTCCATTTTGGAAGACCCGCTTCCTACTCAGCCAATCTACACTTCGTCTGGGAGTTGTTCTTAACTAGGTGTCATGGTTTGGAGTGGAGCAGAGCCAGCTTTCTGTTCAGTGAGAGGCTCTTGCTTATCCTTGTTCCTGTGGCAACCAGGGGCACTGACTTGGGTCTTTACCCACAGAGGGGTTGCACCTGTGGGGAGGGGTGGACAGGTCAGGTGACCCAAACTAACCAATCAGTGTCCCATCCCATGTGCCCTGCTCAGTATAAAAGCTGGGAGATCAAAGGGTTCAGGTTGGTTTTATTCTATGATGGGTTGTTTCTTCAGTGGCTCTCTATCTTCAAGGACTGACATCTGAGGAGGACCCCATCAGCTCATCTGTATTTTGATCCTGGTCAGTATGTTCCAATTCCCACTTGTCACTGAGTCTGCTTTGGAACTTCCCCAGTCACCTGCCAGTGGCATCTCCCTGGGAGCTTGATGTAGTTTTGTGTATGTTGTATCTATTTCACTTTTTCCTTTTTATTTATTATTAATATTTCATTGAAGTAGAGTAGTGTTTTCTAACCTCAAAACTCTATCTTCCTTTTTTCTCTCCTTGGAGTGAGAGACAGGGGAGAGTGTCTGTTGTCTTGTGATTGGCCAACCTGGCCCAAACTGTGGCAGATTTATTGGTGCTACTAGGTGTAGGACTTTACCTATACCTGTATTAAGTTTCATGATATTCCTGTCAGCTCTGTCTAGTTTAAGATACTTCTGAGTGTCAGACAGATCATTCATTCTGTTAAACAGCCCCTTGATTTTGTGTCATCATGATCCTGATGAGGGTGAGATTTGTCTCAGCATCTAAGTTGTTCATTGCCCCTGAGGACTGACTGCTAAGGAGCCAGCTACTAGTGAGAATTCAAACATTTGACCATGATTCTTTAAGGCTGATTACCTATCCAGCTTTTGTTCTGCATACCCTGTTCAGATAGCCCCAGTTTGGATACAAAAAAAGATGTGGGAGATAGTGTTTAAAACTTTTCTGAAGCCAAGGTGTCCAACATATACTGCTTTCCCCTCATCCAGAGAGCCACTGGTTGCTTCATCGTAGTCAGTTTCCTTGGGCAGAACTTGTCTGTAGCTGGCTGTTCCAAACACTTTTTCTATGTACTTAAAAATGTCTTCCATGAGGACTTGCTTCATAGTCTTACCTAGGATTGAAGTGAAAATGCTCAGCTTGTAGTTCCCCAGATTCTTCCTCTTTCCTTTTTTCAAACATAGGCATGACATTTGCCATTTTCCAGTCATCAGGGATCTCCCCACGTCATCACAACCTTTAAGAGATGACAGAGATCAGCCTTGCAATAACATTGGCCATATTTCATTTAACTGAGAAATCTTTGAATGAAACACTGTTGAATGCCTCTGTAGACAGTGTGAAACAGATTCCTCCTTCAGCTTTACTGCACACTGCAATAGCACATGCTCTGAGGGTGCAGCAAGGGGACCGCATATGCAGACAAAGTGAAGCCAAGAATGTCCAAATATTTCCTCAAAGGCTGAGTTGTTCAAGGCCCTATTTTTCACAGGCAAATAAAAACCCAACCATATCTGAACAAGATTAAAAGTCTGCCTATTAATGTCATACAAAAAGGAGGAAAAAAACAAAACAAAACAAAAGCCAAACCTAACAAATATCCCAGAAACAGGCTGGTTTTGGATTACTTGTTTCCTAAGCTTCAGAATTTAGTGAACAACAGGTTATTGACATCCAATAAGACTTAAGTGACATGTCACATAAGAGGTAAGAACAAAAGAGTGCTATCCTGAAACATGTACCTTCTAACTTGAAGATTTAATATGTTTCCCTTCTGCAACTCTATCTTGACTGACTATACAGGCACAAGTCATTTCTGTAACTACCATACATCTTGAACTGCCTGTTTCAAAATTATTAATATATATTAATCGGTCTGACTATCCTTCTATGATTTTTTGTTATTTTTGCATCTAGCCCTCATTTTGATAGTCCAGAATTATTTTTTCTCTCATGAAAATACTCAAGAGACCTCTTGCTGAACCCTTTTCACATTACTCACTATTCAAAAGTTGCTACGGATGTCACTCAAACACTCTCATTTTGATCAGTTTCTAAGTTCTCATCCTCTGATCAACAAATGTAGCAAAACGGTGCAGCTCACGTATCTCAAATATAGTCTTTATAACCAGAGGACAACAAGGGACTAACTTAGTGTTGTAATAACTGATGAATGATACTGAGTGCCCCATTTCAAGTGTTTGAAGGTTTTGCAAATTCTGTCCTTTGGTGGTATCTTAGTGTGTGCAGAAATGTGGAGGAACCTTCTATAACTAGTTACTGTTGAGAATATAAAGCTGATAGGATTTAAATCCTATTTTGGCTGATTTCCACTGCTGAGACTGAGGGTTTTCTGCCCCTAGCCTGGCTCTCCAGCTCAAAACAGTACTAAACTGTGGTCATGAATGTTGAGATAGCTCAAATGGCAGCCAGAAGTTGCAAGAGCTTGAAATATTTAGAATTAAATTAATAGAAAAGCAAAATAAAGGGAAATTTAAAATGGCTATTCAATGGCCATACCTCTGGATAAATGCTTTTGCGAGTACATTCTTTTAGTTGTACTTTCACACAAGCAAACAAATGAAAAATTATTCTACTTTGCAATAGTGTAAGGAGCAACAGATAGATTATGAAACATTTACTGAAAACTGCTACTAGAGTGAGTCTTCTAATTATGACAAGAAAAACATCGTACATAAAAAGCAAAAAATTGTAAAATTTTAACTTCATTTCCCCCACTACTTTTCTTATTTTTTGCAGTTCATTCAGCTCTGACATTAAAGTTACACTGGTCACCTTCCTGTCAGTCGTGTTTCTGAGCTCTTTACCATTAACATAATGCTATGTTTGAATGTAGAAATTGAACTAGAGAATTCACTTTAAAAATTAAAAAACTTGGGTTTACTGTTGTTTTTTTTTTGAAATAAATTAGAAGTTCTTTCTCTGTATGCATCTAGACCATGTTGTTTCACACTTTAAAAAGAATTTAAATTTCTGCTCTAAGAGGGGGAGCAACACCTGGATCAACATCAAAAAGGCTATGAACAATTGCAGAAGAAGATATTTCACTAATATTCATTAATGGACAACTGCAGAAGGGCAGCTGGAAATATCCTTGCCCTGATTTGAGAAGTAGAAACAACAACTGGTACCAGTATCTAACTCATTTGGGACTGAAAGCTTCCGTCTGAAAGTCTTATAATCTCTTTCCAACGAGTGAAATCCTTTTTACATAGACTTAACACCATAGTTCATGAATTGCCTCAGAAGTCTTATTAAACTGGGTGGTTTTTTTTCCTTGTCCAGCCCTAAACCGCAGGTTTTGCATTATCTGACAATATCCATGACTCAGAATTATTAATTGTAAATTCCTCACATTAGTGAAAGAAATAAACAAATGACACACCTTGCTTGAACAATTTTTCATTGCCATCAGATACCAGACGGCCTTAGCACTGCCAACTTGATCAGCATAGATTATTAATTATGATACTGCTGGTACAGTTCAATTTAATCAGAAAAGAACATCAAGGAGTCCAAGAAGTAGGGTATATAATGCAATTTATCTTTGCCTTGTACTGATAGGGATAACAATGATTTGCAAATTGCTTCAGCTACAAATACACAATTAAAAAGAGATAAATATCAAAAGATATGCCACATTTTCAACTCAAAGCCAAAAGTGCAGGTCTTAATCTTAGTAGTCAGTTTTAAAATTATGTGTTAATTCTTCCCTTGATGTGCACGCTTAGCTCCCATTAAAATTAATGGGGGTTACACATGCTCATCGAGGAAGAAATAGACCCCATAGTGTGTATATTCTTCAAATAATAAGGATTTGGTAATTACTATATTATTTGTTCATTAATTTTCAATTTATCTTGTAAATGTGCGCTCTTTGTGATCTTAGGTCCAATTATATAGAGTAATTTGTGGCAAAAGGTCTAGTGGAGCATTATCCTCTTAAAGGACATGGGGTTTTATAGCACATATTGACAGTGCTCTAATTCTCAAAATTTATCACTTGCAGAATACACCAAAACAAGGGAATCTGACCCATAGCAGCCAAATTTTCCTTCTCTGTGCAGTCCAGGATCCTTTGAAATCACTGTGTATATTCCGTTGACTTTAACCAGTTTTGGAAAGGTCAATTTCCTTGGTCTGTTAGTACTCAAGAGCGAGAATCTTAGAGTGGCTGATGATATTCGGGTTGTCTCAGCTCTGGGTGCCTAAGCTGAAGGCTGTTTATGAAGACTGTTTTTCAGAGGGCAAGTTTTAAACAGTTTCTGAAAAAAATCTTATTTCTTTTTCAGAATTTTTCAGAGAACTGAGGTGATTTGGGTTAGCTGACAACCTTAAAAAAACAGGCATGCTGCTCCCCAAAAGGCAACTCTGTTCATTTATGGCACAAGGACATTGGACCTTCTAGCATTTCCTGAATGATAAAATACACATTGTTCTGGGACAGAGACATGCAGCTGTTCTCTCCCCCAGGGAATTAAAAATTTTAAGGTATTACCCATAAATTATTAGTATGCATTATGACCCTAATCAAAAAATCTTAATTGCAAGTAATGGAATTTGTAGTTTGAATGGATTTACCACAGTTTATCCCAAACTACCAACTGCATAGGTCAGAATATTTCCACCTTTACCAAGACTCAGTCGTACTTTACTGACAAGAGCGTTACCCATGACCTTATCAATATTTAGCATAGCGAATCTGGCCCAAACCACGATGGATTTCTGACACAGAAGCTAGTGCAGAAGCAATGAATGGGAGGAAATACTGCCCCATTCCTCTCAGAATTCTCTGATCCCTTGAAAAATAGAGGTTCCTGCAGCACAATCTATGGACAACAGACAACAATATATTACATGGATGACCAACTTCTGAAGTGATTTACGTTTGGGTGAGGTAGCGCAGATCCTGTGAGCTAATCTTCATATTGGGTAGCTAGCAACAAGTGATAGTGTAAAGGTCATCAAAGTGTAAAGCACCTATAAACCAACATGATCCAAGGAGAATCCCACAGAAGGTACTTTGTGCTCTGGCAGAAGTTTCCTACTTGTCCGTGTAACTTCAAGAAATAGGCTGATGGTTAGGTTCCATGAAAGCTGCATTCATGAGATTAAGATCTGCCTTGTGATTAGCCATCAGGAAATCAGGAGAAATTCAAGCTGTCATGAGCAGATATTTAATGGCAAGGAGGAGGAATTTGTAGTACTCACTGTAGAAAGAGAGCTATCAATGGCATTTATTTTACATAAAGCTTTAAATGCACGAGTAGCACAAAATAATTCCTACTTTTAAAAAATTGACCAAACTATGATTCTGGGGAAGGGTTAAGTAAAATGAAAGACCTTAGAGATTGACTAAGCCTATGAGAATGGCAGGACGGGAAGGCAACACTGGAGCCATAGAATTTGCTCTAAGAGTAAATTCCAGGGTACTTTGAGATCAGTTCAGATTTGCATCCCAGGGCCTTACAGATTTGGAGACTTGGTAACAATTACAAGTAATTGGAAATGGTAACGTTTTGTAATAGAAAGTAATTTCTCAATTATAATTTTGTGACACATACTTCCTCTAAATATTTAATATTTTAAACAATTTTCTCTAAAGGCTGAAGTATTTACTTTTGGAGGTCTTTTGTAAGTTCGCTTCTCACCTACCACACTAATATTTCTTTTTTTTTTTTAGAAAAGAATGCTTGAAAACAGAGAGAATATGTTCCATCCCAGTGAAAATTTTTTATTAATAGAAAATTTATGTGGCTGTCTTGGTTTTTTTAGTGTTTTTAGGATGTAGTAATTGGAAACGCTACCACCCCACCAAATTAATGAAGCTGTCTAGCAGTAAAAGACAATCTGACAGAGATTATCTGTTTATAAGAGCATTTGCACTTGGAAAAAGCTGCAGTCTACAACTACCTGACTGCACAACAGGGAGGCAGACACCAAGTGGGCCTGTAGATACCTATGTGTTTTACATGCTTGGTATTTTCTACAGCGTAAGTTAGAACCCTCCCCTCTCCGTATGCTTCCTTTGCAAACTTCATTTCTCTAATACCCAGTTAGGCGGTGTGTGAGACAGCCAGAGTGTGTCCCTGCGTGACCCTCCCCTGGCAGCACCGTGCCTAAAAGCTCATCACTTTTAGGCCACCATCACACAAGGTCAGCGTTACACCTTCTCTCCGTACGCCCACACCCACGTTCGTGAATCCAGGCCCATTTCTGCTGAGAAATGAGTTGACAAGTCTCAGTCTGAGTAGACAGATGTGCGCGCAGTAAAATCCAGCACCCCTGACAGGCCACATTGAACACCCCCATGGCCTTTTTTAAAGAGGGGGCCAAATGTTCTGCAAAACAATTAGGGGATATATTAAACAGGATGAATCTGGCTGCTTGTGGATTGTAGTTCTGTTAACACGGGTGCTAACTTTATTTTGCTACTGCTACATACTGCAACGTGTCTTAGATAGCTCTTTAAAAAATAGGTATTTTCATTCTGAGGCAACAGTGAGCTTCATTTGTCTGCTCTATAGATACAGACATTCATTATCCCCTCGAACAGCCTACCTGGCTTTTAAAGACAGCAGTCCAAGGAACAGTTTACAGGTTGATTAGAGTTACAAAGTCAGTGCAAATGCATGGCAATGATCTAGGTTTTCAGGCCCAAAAAGGGACATTTAGACAATTCTGACACCACCATTTCCCTTTGATCTCTATCTACAATGTATCTCTGCAGAAAAGTTCTGCAGGTACAGTGTGTGCTGGGGAAGCTGAATGTAGGTCAATGAGATGCACTCCGCTTTTTTAAATAAAATCTTTCTGCAGAAATTGCATGATTTCCTGTTATGACTGTAGACTTCACATAGAGTATCGTACATTTGTTTTTAAAAAATGCTTTTCTGCTTGTGCAAAAATAATTCATTTTGCTCAAGGTGCACAAACACACACATATGCACACGAGTTTCTATATATAATATGCCTATTTATGAATAATTTCTTTTCATGTGTTTTCCATTTCTAATTTGTGGCTGACAGGGCAGAGCACAGAATTTCAAGATGCCTATTCTTCAGCAGTAAATGATGTTAGCCAAAAAGGTTAGGTGAAGGGCTCAATCCAGAGAAGACTCGCATACCTAAATCCCGTCTAACTCCCAACTTTTGATCTTCAAATTCCCAGCTCGCTGTCACCATAGCTTAGCAAGACTAAAACCCGTAAGTGCCTACTTTAAGCCACAAGAGCTATCTGGGTCCCTGTTTTCTGTGACCTGATGTTAATCTGTCAGCTGAAAGCCCTGGTGTAAGGGCAGGCCTTCAGGGCTTCCTGAGAGCATGGCAAAGAGCACAGAAGGTCTCCAACACGCTGACCTGCCTCTGGAAGTGCCTGGCCCTCCTATTGACTGCCCAGAGACCCCACCATAAGGAGGAAGCCCTGGAGGCTGTCATGCTGGCAGTGTGGAGGAGCTGCCTACCCAGCTCCTTCAAGATGGCATTCTCCCCGAATAGCTTTCCCCTTTACATCCACAGCCCCTTGGCTTTCTCTAAAGGCACTTACTGCATTAATCCTCAAAAAGAAAACATCTGAGTGAAAGGGAGGTGGGTCAGAGAAAGAAAATGAGCCAGGAAGAGCCACTGTCCCAGCAGTTTCCAGAGTCAAGTGAATGTTTAGGCATTTTCCTGATTCAGAACCTGGAGGAATGTAGGACTCATGGGACAGCACTGAAAATTAAAGATTTTCTTTTTGACTCAGACTTCATCTTATGAGCTGTGATTAGACAAAGGACTTGGGATTCTAGATGAATGGAGTTTTCAGGATGAAAATGAGCCATGGGGAAAACACATATGGGAAAATGCAGTCCATGCCAGATCTTCTCCCAGATTTCACACTGTGGGAAAGGCAGTAAGTTTGGGACAGATCAAATCAGGTGAAAAATAAAATAAAGATGGAATATCTTAGTGAAAATTGCATATAGGTCCATGCCATCAATATCCTGATTTCTATTTCAGCCATAGAGGAGGAGAGGAATGTCCTCGTGCAGCTGGAGACATTTCTCCCCCGAGCTGGTGAAAGTGGGTGTTGGGTGACAGCACTAGTTGGAATTATTTCCATTGTGTTCCCCTGTACCTTGAATAACTGTGTTTCAGAGGTCATGAGCTGGCTGTGTGTTGGTACTACATTGGGCCATGGCCCTCCTGGAAACGTACCTGGCAAGCACAGGCTCAAACTGAAGTTAATGGAGTTTTGCCATTGCTGAAGTTGAAGCCAGGTTTCCAATTCTGGTGTCGAAGAAGCTTTCCTTCCCCCCCCACACCCTCCTCCAGTTATGCTGCACACACTGGCTGTGTGCTTAGTTTATCCTGCATGTATCACAAATATAGCAAGGCAGACCTTGTTACCAGAAAGCTCAGTTATTGTAATACCCTCTGCGCGGAGCTCGGAGCCAGGCTGCTCGGCGCTGGGAGCGCGGCAGCACGTGTGCTCAGCCCTGTGAGCCAGCAGGAACGCGCGACACCACGCTGCAGTCTTCACGCTGCCTGCCTCCCGAGCGGCAGATTGATTTTCAGTTGGCCCTTTCAGGGTTTTAAAGCCTTAAATAATGCAGGCTCTGGCTACGACTGATCCCCCTTCTCTCTGAGCCCTGTCCTAATGGGGAGCTGCGTTCCCGCACCACCTGCTTTTCCTGGAACCCTACTGTCACATCACAGATCTGCAGCAGATTTTGACTTTTCTGCACTGAACTGCACGACGTATCTCACCCCCCGTATCGTTCCTTTCCATTTATATACCGCACTCATCCCGATGCTAGCAGAACCTCCCAAAATGATCGCTGCCATCTCACCAATGCAGACTAGCCAGGTTTTCTACGGAGGTGGCGTTAGAGCAAGTTAGCACGCGTGGCTCCATGGTACCAGGGAGTCGCTTTTTTCCCTCCTGCAGCCAGAGAGGAGGCTTAGCCCTCTCATTAGACCTGAGGTAAGCTGGGTTTCATTTACCGCAGGTTAAGAGCAGGCAGATAGGAAGTTAGAGCAGAGCAGCTGACTCTGTTAATCTATACCCTAATTTAACTTGCGGTAACTTGTTTGTGTAGCCGTACCCTTGGGTGACTCTGGCCACTGTACTTCATTACTCTACACCTCTTCCTCCTTCCTCTGCCTAATGGGGCTAATGATGTTTCCTTTGTAAGGCACTTGCAGATCTAGGGATAAGAAATGGAAGTTTCAAAATAGGTATTATTAATAATAATTTATTAGCCTGCCTGTGCACTCATTGCCCCACCCATCTTTCAGCATAGTACACACTCCTGGTGATTTTATTGCCTCTGTGTTCACTTCTAACAATTAATACAGTTATTGGCCCCATGGTAATTACGTTTTCTACCTCATTCTTTTTTCACTTTAAAACATGCATTTGTTTGCTTTGAATTGTAACACGCTATGTGCTGTTTATATACCTTTGTTGTTAGTATATTTAATTTACTTTAATTGCAGTGTACATTGGCATATATGTAGGGATTTTCATTAATAGAGCTATTAATAATAATAATACACTGGTTTTCTCTTTATGTTAAAACGTGATCCAAAGGTTACAAAACACGGATGCCTATGGTCAGATGATTAACCCAAACTCAAATTCTGGAGCAGTGAAATCCAAGCTGCTTTTTATGAATTCCACCTAGGGATTTAAGGTTTAAACTCTAGGAACCCATGTTTGAAAATCTTGGCTTTGATGTACGAACATGTTTTTTTTCAATATCTGTGTGAAGGAAAGAGATGTGATGGTTGCCCTTTCTCCGTCTCCCTTCCCACCTTTAACATGAAGGGCTAATAGGGACCCCAGCAGGGGGTCAGCAGCCTGTTCCCTGAGCAGGATCTTTGGAATGACCCCATACCAGAGAATAGGAATGGGGTTTTAATACTCTAAGGCCTGATGTAACCCGTTTCCCTCCACGTACTTAAGTTAATGGTTCTTTATACGCCCCAGTTTAATAGTCAGTGGAGAGGAACAGGCCCCTCTGGGGATGATTCAGCCCACCTAAAATCTGAGTCACCCTGTGGAGGCACCGCTCTCCCTCGCTTCTTCCATAGGAGTGGGTGCCGCTGCTCTGCAGTCAGGCGTCTCCCTTCAACACCCACGCTGGAGCGTGGGGGGATCTTGGCCCGGCTGCCTTTAGTCCCTTATGTCACATCTCGAGTCCTCAGAAAGATGAGACCAACGTTTACACAAAGAAGAAAAAAAAACCAGTAGTGCCAGAGGTGGTTAATCTTTGTGCTATTTATCCAGCTACCTATGTATCTGCAATACTTATGGATACTGTCTTGCTTTGATGTGCAGGGATTTACAGATGCAGTTCCATTAACATTAGTGGGAATTGGGTGCATAGATCCAGTACATCAAGATGAGAATATTTGGTAATAAATCTTTTAATATGCATGTAGCATTGACTGGATAATTTGAAACATTTTTAAAATCCAAATAAAAATTGAGTTTTCTACTACAAGAGAAGCTACCCCTAGAGACAGATAAGTGGAATCTATCTCCACATAGTCAGACCCTGTGTGATTTCATATTGTACATAGAATGATCCTTTTTTATCTTTATTGATTACTAGAAGAGTAATACAATTAAAGGTAGCAAAATGCTTTAAGGTTTTTGTTCTCTGGCAAAGAATCAAGAGTTCAAAGTGGGGCTCCTTTCTCATTATTAGAGAACACCCTAAGAGACAATCATTTCCAGCAATTCTCTCTTTCTCCTCCTCCCCTTTTCATTTCCCACTTTGTGATTTTGGGGATACAGAAAGTGTGTGTGTTAGCACTAGTTAGTGATGTGCAGACACAAGAATAAAACCTACCCTTTCTTTTTACAGCCACAGGTATAAAAGGAGTACCTATCATTATTTCATTAATGATCTGCAGCAGTATTTTCTTGCCTCATTGGTCACACGTATTCATGTACACGTGAGCACACACAAACACACACACACACACACGTAGATGGTCTCGCGCTTGAGCTTTCTGATGTAGAACACCCCTTGATAAGCACTGCTTATGCCAGGATTATGAATACAAGGAAATAGAAAAGACATTTAGAAACCATAGGAAAACAATTCTTTTGGTGTTTGAACTGCGGTGTTATTCAGATGTATATAACTACTGCTGGGTGGGGGAACTGCAGGAAATATGCCAAGGAAGAGAGACAAGGGGAGGCCATCAATGAGACAGAGAGAAAAAGACAGAAAATGCTTTTGTTTGCAGACTTGGCTGGTTGACTTGACTTGAAAATAATAATAGGTCCCTGTTCTCTCTCACCAGCCCCCTCCTCTGATTCATCGGATATAACATAATTGATTCTCACTGGAGATGGATTTGGAATATGTGTCTTGCTTGTTGCTATTGTTTATGTTTACACAGTACATTTACTGCTCGAGGAGTTTTGTTCCTCTTTTACTCACTGCCCTGTTGCAAACCCCTGTTGCTTTTCCAGCTGCCACCAGTTCTTTTCTTTTTACCTCATTCTTCACACAGGAAGGCGAAGAAAGGGGGAACCGCACTGTCGTGGGGACCATGTCAGGCTGGGGGTCTTGCAGGTTATGACATTCTGCTTGATGCAGGAAAGTGCCTACTTACACTTCCCCGCTGACTCCTTTCAGAGAGCAGGGCTTGTGTTCCTTCCCTGTTGTGTTTCTGCCTCCACGGTGAGCAGGGATGTAGCAGGCGTCTCCGCTCGCAGGCAGTAAGAGAAGAAATTCCCACACCTGGCACAGGGCTCCCAACCAAAGGTCATAAATTTTGCTGACTGCCCATTTCGATGGAGCACCTTTGGACAAAGAGATGATAACTGCCCAGGGCAAATCATTTTTTCAAGTCTGAGCACTGTGAGGGAGGACATTATGCAGGACTGAACAGGGATTGCCAGACCCTGGGGCACTAAGGAAGACTCATGTGGGACATCTGACAGGCATCAGGAAGCAGCTTTGAGAAGAGCATCAGCCTAGCTGTTTCCTTCACAGTCACACACAGTCATGAGGCTAGGAAGAGATAGCTATGGGAAAAGGAGGAACGGGAAAGAGGAAAAAAAAGTGTATAGAAAGAATAGAGAGATGAGGAGTCCATCTAGGGGCTAGGGAAGAAAGATCAACAAAGCTTAATGGCAAGTGGGTGGCTAAGATGATATGTTTTAGCAGAGTTGGCATTATTTTTAAAGTACTCCTGAAGTTTTTATGGCTCCGGGCCCCTATTTCATCTTAATTCATCCTTGGGGATAAAGACTCAGCTGGATGGATCTCAATCACTCCCTTCCCTTTCTCACCCCTTGTCATCATGTTCTCTTCCTTCAGTACATTTTCACCGTGGTTAGAAATTCCGACTCTCACTCCCCTTCCCAAGCGACTACCGTGGTGCCCTTTGGAAGGTGTGCGGTGCCCCGACTCCCACGGAGTCGAGTTCCATTGGAACTGCTGGTAGTGCATTCATCAGCCATCTGTCATTGCAGCTGCTTGTTGAAGAAATCAAGNGGAGGGGGAAAAAAAAAAGCCTCAACCACCAAAAATTAAACAACAACAATAATGGCCCGACTGTTTCCCTGACAATCCAAACACAATCTGCTGCCCACAGTCGCAGCAAAGTGTCATTGAGGGGAAACAAAATTCTCATGGTCTGGTGGTGGATTTGAGTGTGTCTACGGACTTTGTTTTGTTCTCCTTTTCCGTAATAGGTGTAAAACCTGATGGGAGAAAAACTCCTGTGGAGTTTACATGACTCAAAAAGACTGAGCTTTGGCATGTTGAACAGTTGTCAATGTAACTTTTAGCTGAGAGTCTCAAAAAAGCAAGAAGGCTTTTTAAAATCTCACCATGTGTTTTTTATTTCATTGTATTTTCCATGATTGAATGGAAATGTTGAGGAGAAGTGATAAAAACTGTGCAAACATAGGGTAATATTTAATGGTGTCAGGAATCTAGGCTACGGGCCTTCCAGCTTTCCGTGCTTCTTGCAATCTAATTTGATCTCTGTTCTCCAACTGTCTTCTGAAAGATAGTGAAGATGAATCTATCTACACTTTATTTTCGTCCTGAGATCTTTACACATTCAGACACCTTTCTGGGTGCCAGGTCATGCTGTCAGGCTTGTTCATGGCCATTTCAGTGGTGACACCCAAGGAACCAGAGATCACCACACCTCCCCAAACAGGAGGTGAGCAGCCTGGGCACAGCGCTCTCATTCAACTTTTGAAACAGAGCTGACAGGTACTGACAAAGCAGAGCAAGCTTTGTTGTCCACAGTCACGCCATGGCATGTAAATTTTCCTATGCTTTCCTTTTAATTTGCCTTTGGAAAAAGAAAGGGAAAGGCTATCTCTCCATGTCTCCCTTGTAGGCAACTGAAAGAGAAGCAGAATGTAACGAGAGAACTAAGTGACTGGTAAAATTAAAATACACAAACCATTAAAACATTTAAAGGGTAGAAAACAAGAGCGCTCACTACATCTGTTTTAGGTCAGCACCTAAGGAGCTCCTTACAGCCGATATGGGAACTCTTAAGAAACAGGAACGTTGTTATACACAATAGCATCTTTATCAAAAGCCAAAAACTCACAGAGGGAGGCCACAGCACTTAGAGTGTGGGAACATGAGTCTGTCAAGTGTGAAGACTGTGAAAGCAGCAGAGGAAAGCCCTGACCTGGCCTCTTGGGCTGGTGGCACAGGCTGGTATGTTGGAGCTCCTGGACAGTGCATCTGGCACTCCTCGCAATAAAACCTGAATTGACAGGTTTACATCTCCGTCTATACAATACCACTGCACCACTGCAAACCGATATGTAACGGCACACATATTTTATACTTCTATGTATATGTGTATGTAATTGTCCCTGGAGCCACAGAGATAGAGAGACCTTTTCTTTCTTTACCCATTTTTTTAAATGAAAAACAACAGTTGTCTTCCAGTCTTTCCAATCAACTCGTTGCAAAGACAGGGAGATAGACAGACTTCAAATCCAACTCAGTACCTGGATTTTTGCATCTTTATCAATTTCTTTTCCAGTTTCCCATACTGAAGTTCTCAGCCTTTGATTCGACTTATACAGTAGAGGAGGCTCAAAATGAAGTGGAAAGTAAACAGGCCTCGTTAATCTCAAAAGACTTCAGACTTTTATGTAAAGCAATCTTGTTAAGATAGGTAGGTATTTCCAGGTGGGAATTCTTTAATGTTTTCTTTCTTTATTAAGTGTGCTGTTCCTCAAAATCACCTGCCAATAAATTAGAACCAAGCTTAAACACCTCTCTGAATCTCATGCATGTGAAAGACCGTATAGCTTGCTCAAGGAAAGAAATTTGGCTTAAAACAGGAATAAATATCTCACATAGTGACTCTTATGCCTGGAACAACAAAATGTGCATGTTTTGGAGGCCCCTGTCACTGAAAACTCCAAGAGCTCCATTCCGGTCCACTAATTGTCATTTCTCCTGGCTGTGAAAAAGGTTTTATATCATGCCACCCCTGCAAAGCCAAACCAGTCTCCCCACCTGTGCTTGTGGAGATCCTGCTGAGAAACAGGAGGGATACATTTGCCTAACGCAAGCAAAGTACTTAAGTAGAAGTTTTAACTTTTGCACAGGCAAGATCGTCTTGACTCAAAACTTTGGCTGACTTGCATGTGTGCCCCTTTTGCCCTGTAAATCATTTCTAATAGCTTGTGGAAGCCAAAGACTGTTTTCAAACTTTGAAATGATGAATTTTTACACAGATTTTTTTTATTATTTTATATTTTAGTTTTATTTTTGTCAGATTTTATTTTAAAGGTTGTCTAATTTAGTAGTGAAGCCTATCCCTCAGCCTCCAACCCTTTTGCTCAAGGACAGTCCACATGCTAGGCTTAGTTTCAGCCAGTGTTTATCTTTCTGAATTTATGTGTCATCTTAGATCACTGTTCATTTAATCCTCTCCTGTTCCTTGGCATGTGTTATTGAGAGCCCTAAAGGTTTACACAATTTGAAATTTCTTCTGTATAGAACTTATCACCATGTTTATGTCTCCGGGTCTGTATTCTTATATTGATAAGTGGAATATAAAGTGACACGCAGCTCACATGCAGCTGTTGCTGTTGTTGGAAATGGTTGCTTCGCAAGAGATTTGGTGTCAGGTGTGGAAGTGATATTCTGCTTTCATGAGCTTTTGCAAGTGTTCACTATGGAAGAGAAGCTCAAGACTGAACTACTCCAGAGACCACTACCCCAAAATCCAAACAAATAAAAAGCCAGTCCAAGCTGGAAATGGCCCTCTCCTTGTTCATGAAGTGAGTAACTAGCCAAGTGGTAATGATTCCAGGTACTGGATGTGAATGATTTTCAAAGGAAAATGAAGATTTTTTCATACTTTTCATACCTTCCTCTTTAGGGATAAGAGTCTGTTCACACTCAAGGGAAACTTTATACCTGAGAAGACATAATCCAAAGAGCTACCTGTCTAGAGAGGAGCTTCTAACTGTAAAGATCACAGTCTAGGACCTGAGAATTCATGTCAGCAGGAAAGGGAATGTAGTATAAAAGCAGTCCAACCTCAGAGAGAAATGAACGCTAATAGAAGTAAAGATATGCAGGATTTCACCCAGCATGCTTGTCCCTCTCCTCCCGTGATCAACCTTCGTTTCCATGTTGCTAATATTCCTCAGTGTGTCAGTCAAAATCAGTTGGGAACTAAACATATGAGTCAGCCAAAGCCATTAGTGCAGATTATCAGCCTTTTGTCAAAGAAATGAGCAAAGTCACTACATGCTGATGAAGAGCTTTATAACTGCAGCCTAAAAGCCACACAGAGGAAAATATGTTTAATTCCTGAAACAGGTCCAGCTTTCAGAAGAGTTAAAGTAGAGAAGGATCTCAGACCAAGCTGTGAATATTACTCACGCTATTATTTGAATAATCTAAACAAATAAGACCAATGATTCTGTGTCCGCAGCTTCCCAGCTACACTGCTATTAAATTAAAGGACCAATTCCATAGTTTTACACAGCAATAGTCTGGTCCAGTACTTACACCATAATTTGTCTTGCAATATGAAGTATTTGAGTCTGCACTTAATGCTCAGGTATAACATCTATGAATGCTGGGGAAGCAAAGTCTCCAGGTTTTTATTTTTACATTAAAGAAACATATGCAAAAATAATGACTTGGCCTTTTGGTCTCCCACAATTTTTTAAGGAAGTCCATTGTGTTGATTTAACATAGCTTCAGTTTCTGGAGCACTACGCAGCATATATCTATAATCAGGAGTAGCTTAAAAAGGTAGTGCTTAACAGTGTTAAACGAGGCACACTGTGTCAGCCTTAGAGCCACCCTTATAACAAGGAATCTGCTAGTGAGAGTGGAAACTGTGTTAGATAGAGGCCTCTCATCAAGTCAATCCACTTAGCAGGGTGGATCGGTGCTATGAGGGATACGGCCTTACAGCACTCAGGATGATGGCACTGGTGGGACCCCATGTGTTGCTAACTGCCTTATCCGTCCAGGATAACCTCTTCCATTACAAACTTGGTGCTAAATCAGGGTAGCGCTGGTCTAAAATCACCTAAATGACTATGTTTGACTTAAAGTGAATGAGCTATAATGGTTTGGCCTGAGAGGCTGTTGTGCTATTTATTGGCACTAGGGTTTCATGCCATCATAAAGTTCCACTCAGAGTGCACTCAAAATGCAAATTTTCAATTAAATTTCTTACATTCATGCCAATATAAGCTGGTAAAATTTTCAATTTTTTTTCTACTGCACCAATATAAAAACTTTATAGCACTGAAATTAGGAGCTAAAGACCTTTTCAGAAGTGTTCACAATTACTTTATCCATACTTTTAATATTCATAAAAGTGGCAAGAACAAAGTGAGGGAAATTTGCATTTCATATCGCACTAAAGCTACTCCACATATACACGATAACACATCCCGAGAACAATGAGATATCCTGTCACATGGATGCATTTTCTAAAACTGCACAAAAGGAGGATTTCAGGGACGCATAAATTAACTTCCTACCTTTAAATTATTAACCTAGGCTGTTCCCTGAATACGAAACAAAATCAAAGGACAGCTTTCCCCCACTCTTCTGCTCCCCGCAATAAGAGCACATATATTGTCAGTCTTTTCTTCAACCTAAAGTTGATTACTTAAGAAATTGAGTCACTTGGATGCTAAAAAATAGTTTTAAGAGAGGGGTTTTTTTCTAATTCTTCTATTCATGCCATTTTTGGAGTGGGAAGGTGCATATTGTGGCTGTTGGTAATAAGCCACTTCAGCTACCTTAACATATTTCTTTTTGGAAGCCCATGAATGACCTCTCCATTCTTTGATGTGTCCGGAGAAGCAAAGTTTAAATCACGTTTCAGTGAGAGAGATCAAGCTTCACATGACAAACGAAGACTTTATCCAGGATCCTGTCAGTGATCAGAACATCCCAGAAGCACTTTCTTGTAGACTCTGCAGAAACAGATGGACCTGTACATATATTTCCTTGCACTGGCATTGTTAAACCTGGCCTTCACGGGAGCTGAAGTAGCCAGTTGCGATGGACAGTTACATCTGTTACGTCTATTGAAATCTGCTTTCCAAATGTCAGAAATAGTCAAAATAATTTGCTAAACCATTTTTGCTGACACCGTTTTTTGCAAAACCTGCAGCCTGATTGCAAACCTTTCCAGAAGGAGACAAAAAAGGTCAAATTTGTAGATAAATGGTTATGAAGTATTAACTCCCTTCTAGTAACAGGTGATATTAAAAATACAATCTTAATTAATTCCTTTAGGGCCATATTTATAAATTAGAACCATATATGCATAAATTTCTGTGGGAAAACAAAGTAGATTGATTAAAGTAGGGACTAAAGAGGAAATGTTCACAGTAGCAGCCCTGCTGGACAGTCGTGTAGATATAAATGGATTTTACTTGGACAGCCAGTAACTTGACAGCTACTTTCCCTCTTACTTGCAAGCCTTGCTTGCAGACTGCCCTGAAGTGATCTACAATTGTTTTTTCAGTTGAAAATTTAGTGCTGTGAACATATTAGTAGTACTGTTTCCACACAATTTTGTAAAAAATCTAGCAAACCAATAGCTATCATAAGGTACAAATGTGTGTGTTTTCCATAATTACACAGAAATCAGGATTTAATAGCCCTGACTTCCTTCTTTAACAAGTTGAAACCATTGCACTTAACATGATCTAGTAAGTGATTTTATGACAATACAAAACTTACTATTTTCCACAACTAATTCAGACAAAAATCAGCAATAAACACATAGCAGACGTTATTCAGGGATTCATATTTATCATCATACAAAAAAGTAATTGCCTTTTATTGACCTGAACTGACATGCGTTTAAATCAAGGGAATTCTGCCAGTGACATGGGACCGGGTCTTAAATCCCTTCTGTTAAATTTGCACTCTGATCACCAGTTCTTTAGTCTGTGTTTGAACTGATTTCTAAGCAAATATTTTTTGCTGTGTTCAAGAGTGCTTAGCTAACTCACTCTTTCATTAGTTTTTGCAAACTGTGTAGGCTCCTACTCAGATTTAGAAGTGCTGAAATACCAGAAGAAACATTCTTTCTCCTGGGTTTTGCAGGCCGCTCATATGGAATTATTACAAAAAAGATCTTGTGATGTCACCCTCTCTCATTCTGATTTTATAGATCCAAGGATCTGGATAATGCATACAAGGACCCAAACTCCTGGATGACTATGTGAAATAAAATGCATCCTCAAAAATTCAATTATAATTATTCATAAGACTGAGTTAATTTGTAGCAGCATAACAAAATTATAAAAAAAAAAAAGATAAAAAAAAGATTTAGTAAAATATTTCCTTTTGTAGCATAGCTACAAGGTATCAACATGCAAACTGTGCAGTTTGAGTGTGCTGATTACCCAAAGATATTTTCATGGTAGCCTGAGACTCCACACATACCAAAATGCAAAACCACATCTGTTTTCTCAGTTTAAATTGCTGCATGATGCTCACTCAGCCTCTGTGCTCTGGCATGTGCCAAACCCATGGCTGAGTAAAGAGAACGCCTGCCAAATATATCCACTTTCTAAAGCTATGCAAATGGAGGACTTTGGGGATGCATAACTCAACCTCCTTTCTCAAAGTTTCATTAACAATATCCCTCTTTGTCGCTGGAGCAATGTAAACAATTGCAGTTAAAAAAAAAAAAAGGGGCAAATCCCTACCTACGTCACCATGCTTTCTCACAGAACTTGGGTAACTTAGCTGTAGTCATAAAAAAGGGGGCCTTCCTAAATTTCTTTGCATGTCTATATTACAACGGAACGTGATATGGTGAGCGTGGCTCAGCCAAAACAGACCTGGGCCACCCTCAGCTGGGCTGAGGAAGGGCTGTGCTCTGGGTAAGAAACTGAACTAGGACTAAAGATCTCAATTCAAGCATTCATCCCTTCCACAGACTTTCTGTGTGACCTTGGGCTGCTCAGTATCGGCAGCCTGCAGATCCTGAGCTATAACATGTTAGTCATTATACTTCTTTTCTCCCATCCTTTGGCTGTCTGGTGAGTGTAGACTGTCTTTTCTTTGTGCAGAACCAAGTGTAACATCATCCTGGGCTCACGCGATACTTCTAGTATTACACTGTCAACAAATAGAGCTACCTATTGTAATTCATCGTTCTGTTTTACCAGAAGACTCCTCATACAGAGCCAATGCAGGATTCCTCAAAATGTTTGTGTAGCCCCCGAAGTCAGAACAAATCACCCATGCACAAGGTTCTTGGGAATTCACAGACGTCATTCTGGTAAGTAAACACAGAAAAAGTAGAAAGGACATGAGCTGGAAGTTTTCAGTGTCTGTCTTTGCATGTCAGAACATTGATCTACGAGAACTGCTTCCCCCTTCCCAGCTCACAGATCCCCTCTACTTGCCATGAAATCTTTTGAGCAAAGGCTGTGCTCTCCCTCTGTGCTCCTGCACAAGCTCTCCAGCACCCTTATATTTAATTATTGCTGTTTTGCCACAATAACTGGACTACCATTCAGAAGTAGATTAAAATGTCCTTAATTTTATATCAGTTGATTTGCATGAGGATTCTCATGCAATGTAAGGAATAGACGGCTGGATAACTGGGTTATCAAACCCAGTCCATGTCGTTATCAGCGTACTGATAACTGTGCCACGTCCATTTAGTGCACAGCAGTCCATAATCCTCCTACAACACCAGGCACATAGGCTGCCTGATGTTTTATGACAGGCTTAGGATCTTTAATAGAAAAGCTGCAGTGTGTCAAGGGAAGCCTTCAGGAGAGGTTAGGAAGATCACCCAAATAGTAGGCGTAAAAATATTTCCTAACCTAAACTGGGCAATGGCTTAACCTATGTGTCTGTGTGGTTCCTAAGTTTGGTGTTCAGGGCTTCCCCCAAGCAGTCACCCTTTTATCGTCTACACCTGAGTTTGAAAATTAATGCATCCCAGACTTGAACTGTGCCGCTGACTGTATGGGAGAGACACGGCAGAGAGTTAGCTAGATAGATACCGCAGGTCAGTCTTAAGCACTTTGAAAAGAAGAATTCCCTTTAGCTCTGGGTATGATACAGGAAAAAAAAAACCCAAACAGCAGTGGGAAGAGAAGATGAAGATTAAAATTCACTGGACATATCACTGTGGGGGCTTGTTACCTAGTGGAATTTAAGTTTTTTCACTTTTTACACCCAACATCAGTAATTCTTCTTTTATTGCCATCTGAATGGAAAAGATCAGAGAATTTATAAGCATTTATTGATCTTACTGTAAGGAACAACTCTTTAGGAAAAATCTCAAGAAGCAAGAGAAAGTGGACTGCCTAGCACTCAGACTGTCCACGAGCTTTCCTTCCACCAGTGAAGTGCTGAGTAATTCCCTTGAGACGCTAAACTGAAAGTGAGAAAACTCAGCAGCATTCATAGCTTCTCAAGAGATGCTCAACAATCTACAGGATTTAGGATAGATCCAGCAAGAAGTGATCTCAAAGAGCAGGTTCACAGAAGCAGACCTATTCCAATATTGCATTTCTCCAGTAGTTAATTCGTACAGAATTCAAAATTCAGTTAAGATGGTGATCAAACACAATCCTTTCTGGAGAAGAACAAGGTAATAACGGCAAGGAACTGTGTTCATGCATCTGAACATTGCATTTGCAGAGAACACCCCAAATGGTCAGAGCTGCAAATGTGAAGGATGCAAGAATAACAAAACATGGTTATGATGCGCACAAATAGTATTTCTCAGTCCTACTTTCCCCGTCCATAAAAATTTATCCTGAATGAAATAATGACCATGTAGAGACAGTTTTGCCCCAGAGCACACGAGACAGTCACAGCAGAGTCAGCATCACTGCAGGAACCCCCTGAGCTGATCTTGCTGGTCGTGTTTCTCTGTGAGAGCTGACATACAGGAGGTAGCAGGGAGCTGGTCATTTTTTAACATTCATTTTAAATGAGGTTACTCTAAGTCTGCACCCAGCCGCCTGGCACGTGCTCATATCAGACAAATCTTTACTAACTGCAGAGCAATTAGGCAGCAGAATGCATGTTTCTGCAAGTATGCTTAAACACACAAAGCCCCCGTGTATGTGGGGCATGTGCATATATGCAAGCACTCCTCTGCATATACATATTCTGATATTTTTCCCTCGGAGGGCCACAGCGGGTACATAAGAACGCCTTCCTCCCCCAACCCCCCCCATGCTCACCGACACATGCACACCCAATCGCATCCTGGGGACCTTGCAGGAGTCAAGGCCAGGGCTTTAATGCTTTGCTACCATTTTTGACAAGACAGCCTCCTTCTCTGAAAAGGACGAGCTGGAGCCATCTTTCAGGAGTTTTCTTTCCCTGACAGAAATCAGCAGGGTTAGAATAAACTGCATAAGTTATCAGCTCCTCAGGAAAGAACATGAAAAAAGCCCTTCTATCACTTAATGAAAAATAGCTTCTTTTTTGGACAGAACTTCATAGGCTTGCAATCAAGCCGTGGCTCCCCCCCTCCCTTCCTTCCTTGACGTGCCATAGAGGCAAATCAAGTCGGCATCTATTAATAATATTTTCCCCTGCTCCTTTCATTTCTCTGCATGTCCTACCACTGTCAGGCCCCGTGATGGAGCAGCGCCTTTATCTCGTCCGAGTCTGGTCTGTCAGGGTGATAAACAATTCTAACAAGAATCAGAATAAAGATCTTCCCAGTAGACTCGGCGGAGAGATAGAGGCTTTTCTCATTTTCTCGACGGAAAAAAAAAAGAAAAAATTTAATCTAGCAGCTCCGGCTTTTTTCAAGCGTCACATTCAAAGAGATGCAAATTTGTCAGAGCTGAGACCCCGGCTGACTCTCAGCACTGCGTGAATGTCAAAGGGGGGACTCGAAGCCTTTGACATCCCTGCCTTTTTTGGGGGCTATCTGCTGAAATAAAAAAAAAAAAAAAAAGAGAGGAAAAAAAAAAAGGCAAATGCTTTGTAGTGTGTGTTTCAACAATTTTCATAAGTTTTCTTCTGAAATAAAATAGTGCCGTTGGGAAGGTAAAGTGAGTGAGAGAGGGAGAGGCAGAGAGAGGGAGTGAGAGAAAGAAAGGGGCAGAAGGGAACATAAACTTGTCCATTTGGATTTAAACGTGCCATGTTAATAGTAAGAATTTTATTATTTGGAAAGAGTTAATTTAAGATTGTGGCTATTTGTTGTACCTCACACACAAAAAATGCCATCGATTTGCATAACCCTGAGGTGGATGCTACGACGATAGCATTACACGTGCATGTCTCTGTCCTCGTTTGTTTACATGTGTGATTGTAAATGTGTGAGCAACCATACATGCATTCACATTTCTAGCTATTTAAGAAGTACACATGGTGTGTGTTCCCGCACCTAACACAAATTGTATATTATTATGTGGTCTTTTGCTTTATGCTGACCATGTACCCTCCGCTGAATGAATCAGAAATTAAGCTAGTACTCTGAAGATCGTGCCATCTGAAGGACAAACACAGAAAATATATAACATGGTTAAGAGCTCAAGCACGAAGATGATATGGGAGGATTTTTGTTGCTGTTGTTATTTTTTAATTGGATTACATATTTATTATTTTATTAATTATTTACTTGGGGGTTTTATTATTATTTTTGACCTGTACTGTGGGGATTATAGAAGAAATTAATCTTTAAAAGCGTCTTGGATAAGGAAAGACAGCTGTATAACTGCCATAGGGTGGATGAAATGTGTCTTAAATATGTGTCTCCCTTTTGAACACAATCATGAAGGAAAAAGGAGGATTTCCTAAACATTGAAGTCCTAGAGTCCTGTGAAGTTTTGATCATCCCTGGTTTCTTTAAAATAAATGAATATGCCTACTGCTGTAAGCGTTAAAAGGTGACCACAGTAAATCCTGAACCTCTAGAACTTAGCAGATCCCCTCAAACCAAGTGAAGAGCTATTTCCAAGCCACACTTATCCTGCGCATATATATGTCCAATGGTATTAGTGTGGCGCCACAGCCTGACCATTTCTGCCCAGAGCTCCATGCCAGGATGGAGACAAAGGTGGCCTTTTCCAGTCATATCTCTGGATTTCCTCCAGATTTTGTCTGTCAGAGGCACTTTTTTACCCCCTCAGTATGACTTATGACCACTCACAGCAATTCCCAGGAGGCTTTTGAGGCAACTGCCTTCCTCTGTAAGGTATTCCGGAATCCACTGGCAATAAGCTGCATACAAGGGCTGAAAACTACTGTGTCAATCCAGATCAAAAGGGCCTAGCTTAATCCACTCACTGTTTAATAGCACTTGTGATGTGTGGACAAAACATTGGCAACGGGTTATGGGAATGTCCTGCTTTTCATTGCCCTTGTCTTCAGGCTCATTCGGAATTCAGTTAACACCTCCTCAGTCATACCTATTTGGGCACATTGCACTCGCTCCTCCAGACTGTTGCTGAAAACTCTGATCATTAATTACTAGACTCTTACTTACAATCAATGCAAGTGCTAATACTCTCCAGTCTCCACTCAGCCTGAATTGGTTAAATAATAAACTGGCTTTTACCGCTGTAATGATCCATTTGTAAGGGAGTTGTCCTAGAAACTCCAATACATGGCATAAGGCTCTATTCAAATGAGGCATTGAAGTGCTTTTCTCAGAGGCTCCCAGATCGCTCACTTTTCTCTTGCTCTAAAAAAAAAAGGCATCCAAGTCATTATCCTAGCTGGGAAGTGGACTTGTCGGGAGTTGGGGGCCTAATTCAGAACAAAATATCCAGGCTGTGCTGAATCTGCGGGGCTGTGTTTAGTCACCGTCCCGCAATGGCCAGCCTGGGGCTGGGGCAGGGGGTTTGCTGCACGCCCAGACGTCCCTGTTCGGCGGCCGTGCGTGCCTGGGTGGGACTGATGCGCTCCCTTCAGCGAGGATGCACATGGCACGTCCCACTGCTTATTCATGCACTGCAGTCCTGGAGGTGACTGCAGTCTCCAACAAGAAGTGAAATGCCACATTTAGGTGCGGTCTCAAGGTCGGGAATGATGTGAAGGAACAGGCAGGTGGGATGTGCAGAGCAGCAGGGCGAGCACAGGGCCGGGGGGGGCACTGGCCTGAGACCACTGAAAGCAACAGGACTCGAGCGGGGAAAACACAAATACCAAAAGTAATGGACGCTGAAAGGTGCGAGATAATTTGGGTGGGTAAAAGAAGCCTATATAAAAGCCTTAAACCATTTAGTTGCTGTAGAGGAGTTACTTCTTTACTCCTCTAAAGAGAGGATACTTCTGTGTCTGCGACTGAGACGCCACAATGTCAACTGAAGCAAACAGACCTGCCTGAGACTGTGATGCGACAGTAAGATGCTAAGGTTAAGATGCTCAGGATCAGTTTGCAGTAACTGGGCACACATTTGAATCCTTTAAAAAGTGCTCTGTACACCTCACCGTGCCCATCACCATCAGCAGGGGCTTTGTTGGTTTCCTCAATCTTTCTCCTTTTTTTCTCCAGAAAGTTAGACTTCTTCAGATGCTTAGATACATTTAATAACCGGATTGTTTAGTACTGGCAGTCTCCAATGCTGTTATTCCTCAGCTAAGTATATCATCAATCTGCTCTCCTGAGTTATTTCAAGAGACACATGTTGGGCTAAATCGGAACCCAAGTGACTGAGTTAAAACTGCAGGATGCACTGCTAAGTCCTAACTACAGATCACATTTCATTCTAATGTAATGTGATCTGCCAGAAAATTATAAGAATCCAGCAAGGAAATAAAAATAAAAAAAGGAAAAACTAGCTATATGTGATTTTTCATAACTAACGCTGTGCAGAGTGCTTGCAGACAATTTTTGTGTAGAGGAAAAAAACCCTTCACACACAATATCTCCTACTGGCGCTGGGTATCTCTGTTATATACACATTTCACATATACAGAAGAAACAAAGATAAAGTAAAGCATTGAGGGATTCTTCTCCTGGCTCGCAAAAATATGTTTATTCTCCTTTAGAAATTCCAAAAAAAATGACTCTCCTGTAGTAGCAAATGCAGATACAAGGGAGGGGTATTAAGTTCTGATGTAAAATCTGGTATGTTTTCAAGCACTAGCCTTCTTTAATAATGCAAGGACAACAGCAGCGTACTTGGGATTTCTTCAGTGAACATTAAAACAATGTTTACATTCAACATCTCCGACAAGATTTTTTCCTGAGCTGGTTATAAATTCGGGAGTTGCCATAAATAATTAGCAAATAAATAGAGTCCATATTATAAGCTTCTATAAACCTTGAAACAGTTGCCTCTACATACACCCTTTTATTCATCATTAACTGAAACAACTCCACACCTAAACCAGTGCCAAATCCTACCCTCCCCACAGCAAGTCTACGGGAGCCAGAGGTGTCATTGTTGACTTAATGGAGGATAAGTCAGCCCGAACCCCAGCAGCAGCTCATTAGATAATTCATACTTTAGTAGATTTTGTTCGATGGGCGATCCGTTTATTATTTTTATGGATTCACTATCATCATTATTCTGCCTGCTGTCCTCTGTAGTAAGGTTTCAGCTACATAGCTGGGCCCGCTCCCGCAAACCTGCAGCCCTTCTGCATACAAATGGCACGGGGCGGGTTTGGAGGATTTAGCCCCTGGTTTATAAACGGCGTAAATTATTTTAGAAGTCATGTCAGGTATAGTTTATTCCAAGGTTTGCTTGCAAATTTTAATCAGAAAACACAGAAGGGATATGCAGTGTAGATTGAAATATTCTTTCACCTTGTACTCTGCCCAGGTTGACTTACTGGGGGCTGATATAACTGGCAGAAGTTACAGCATGCGTGATAGAGGAAGGCTGGACACAAACTAGAGAAAACACATAAAGAAACATTTATTTAAAAAAAGTAAATCAACCATAAAGATCCTCCCAGTAGACCTGGGAGATGGAAGCCTTTCTCATTTTCTCCATGGCAAAATTTAATCTAGCGGCTTGGCTTTTCAAGCGTCATATTCAAAGAGATGCAAATTTGTCAGAGCTGAGACCCCAGCTGACTTTTAGCACTTTGTGAATGTCAAAGGGGCTGAAAGGTTGCAGTGTCTTTACCTCCCTCCATCCTCAGTAATTCAAAAACAGACTGAAAATACAAAGCGCCCACCTCTACCTGTTTGTTCAGGCCTCTCTGTTTCATGCGTACCTGCCGGCTATAAAAGTGTTTGTTTCAGGTGTTGTTATCTGTTTTAACTAAAAGCACTTATAGAAATGAGCATGCAAGTGAAAAATGTTCCACTGGAGAATCTGGCAACAGAAGAAAAACCTTCCCCTTCGGAGAGCTACCCTGTCCCTCACTGCACATATCCACATTTTAGAGGTTCTTGCAACATAGCCTATTCCCAATTGACTGATTTCAGAACTGCTATTAACTGAGTAGTAATCTCACCCAGTGACATGGTTCACTTCATGCCGTCTCAGGAGGTAATATATCTAATAAAAATAAAAGTAATAAAAATAAAAGCAGCCTTAATGAATACTCCATACCATGTAAGGTATATACTATATCACAGAGCAGGGGCCACCTGAAAGCAATGCCAATGGCTTTTTTTTTCACCTGCCTCCTGTATGGTGTAAATATCAATCTAGTAATGGAGTTCCCATTGATGAAGGATAAGGAAAAAAAAAA
>VXBO01005454.1:430952-495636 GCA_013400135.1 Rhinoptilus africanus | reverse complement strand
AAAAAAAAAAAAAAGTATATGTAAGCAAAAGCAAGAGGATTTAAGCTCAGTTCCATGGGTAAGATGTTTATTAAATTAAATTACATTAACATATACACCATCAGTGTGAAGGAAAGCCCCCAACAGCCTTTCCTGAATGACAGATTCAGTGAGTGAACCGGAGCTCTGAGGCTGGACCTAGAGTAACAGTTTCAGAGAAGTGTTTCTTCTCATTTAACAATTTATCAGTCCTCTTGATGATGAATTTACTGGAAAAGGATGACTGTCTCTTTAAAAAAGTAGTTTGGGCAGTGCTTTTTGGTTTTAAAGTCTGGAGACAGTGGCATTAGATTGATTAGGTGTGTACATGTTGGCTGAGAAAGCTGTAGAAAGGGGAATGGAAGTGTTTGACAAGATGAAAGACTATTCAACATGTTAGACAGCTGGTTGAGTGAAAAGATCTATAACAGCACAGTAAAATATACTCAACAGTAAATGATACCTTCACTGCAAAAGCTACTACAAGTTAGGTCACACAATTTTAGCCTAGGATGACAGGTTCAACCAAACAAAGTTTTAAACCACACAATTAATGTGTGTGTGCCTGGTAACAGACAGATAGCACTTGAGAAATTTAGACAGACAGGGGATCCCTTTTCCAAATTTGATAGTGAATATGCAAAGTTCCCAAGCCAGATTCTGCTCTCCGTTGCTAATTCAGAGCAACTGCACCGATCGCAGAGGAGCTGCTCCTAATTTACTCCAAGGTAAGAGAGATGAGGATCCGTGCCCCTCCTCAGTCCATTACCTTGCTATAGAAAATAAACACTCTTGAGAGATAACATTGTGAGGGGAATTGTGAGACTTCTTTCTGAGATCCTGCAGTGACTGACGGGCGCAGTAAATGGCTATGTGTAACTGTGTGCGTCATGTTTTCTGATTTGCACATGAAGGCTTTGTAATCACCATGTGATTTTCATAATTAACGAAGCACAAAACACACCAGGATGACAGGGATAGTGAACTGTCATGCATGCTACAGATAGACAGCAGATAATCAAGAATGGATAAAGAACATTCAATTTTTTAAGCAAAAAGAAAAAAAAAACAAACGGAATTCAGATGGTTTTCTGGTGATAGGCTAGCAGGGATTATGGTAGCAGACTATAAAGTAGTCTAAAACCAAAGGATGCTTTTTTCTGTAGACAATAACAGGACAATTGGACCTGGACACAGTTGGCTAATCTCATTTGATTATTCATGATGCAGTGATCACTCCAGTTAGCAGAGGTTGCACCAAAATGCCTTTTAGTCAGAGGTGAATACAGTGCATGAAACTAAAAATAATATCAGAAGAACTCATATTGCTTTATTTTTCCTACTGAGTTAAAGTACTAAGACATACAGAAGGCAACACTGAAGTAATATATTTTTCCCAGGCTCTTTAAATCTCTTTAGACCATTACGGAAGAGTATATTAACATATATCCACATTTCCATGTCCCTTTATGTTGTCAGAAAAGCGCAAAGATGCCATGGTTCAAATGCTAATTAGGCCTGGGGTGATTAGGACTTTCAAAATAAAAAAAGGATATTTTCTTCTTTAAAGCTTAGGTCCTTTTCTAGCCCTGCTTATTGAGTGATGATATAGTGCTTCAAACTCTTTTTAACATTTTATTTAGAAGAATTTGAAAAAAATAATCAATTTTTTGTGAAATCATCCTTTCCATTCATTATCCTGTATGAACTGCTTTCACCACTATTTTTCAGGGACAGCAAGGCGAGCATTTGTTAACCTGATTTCACTGAATATTTGACAAAAAACCCCGTATTTTTAATACGGTTAACACGTATTTCCTTAATTATAAAGCCCTAAAGGTACGTCAAACTAAGTAAACCATTAGATTGTCAGAACATTAATAATCTATTAGTGTACATAGAGATGCTCATGCAGTGCGATGGGCCAGGGGGTTGGTTTCAGGATTCGTAGCCAACGCACAAGGGTATCCATTGCTAGCTCCACCAGGAACATAGAGAGTGACCTTGAAAAGACAGCCTAGCATCTGCCTCAGCTTGCCCACTTGTAAAAGTCTAGAGATGCTTTGAGGTCTTCAGATGAAAGGCGCTATTAAATGCCCAAAGTATTTATTAATTAACATTATGCTGAGAAAAAGACATTTGTGCTTCTAAATTGTAAATAATGCATTAACACACACACACCCCATAATACCAGAAGTGCTTCTTCATAAGCAGATATTAATAAATTAGATGGTGTACTGAGAAATAAAATTTAAGTAATCCAAATTACTAAAGATAAGACATGATTTTCGTGGGAGTGCCCCAAACATACAAAACATTTCACCTACTCAGCTGGATCCACGATGGTTTGTTTACTTTTTCTAGGATAGGAAGATGGAGTTTGCCAGTATCTCTCTCTAGGAATGTTAATGGCTCTGGACAGTTTTTTTCTAGGGATTTAGAAGCAAAATTTCAAGGTTAACATTTTAATATACTTATTAATGTAACCAACTCCTCCCCCCAGTCATTATTCTCAGGAAATACCTTTTGCATACACAGTTATTGCTTTAATTGCTTTGAAGCTTTGCTTTGGCTGGAATTCTAAGATGTCTCAAGTCACTCTTGACTCCGACAGCTTGGCAATTTTATGTATAAATACTGTATAGCTGAAATGGAAGGTACAGTGCAAAATACATGAACTTCAAAGACAGAAATTGTTGATCGGAGAGAGAACACAGTTTATTTCTAATGCAAACTGTTTCAGGCTATAAGCATTCAAAAAAAAAAGAAAGAAGTGCTGAACTTGACCTTTCAGCTCATTAATACAATAACTAACGTTAGCTCTATGATGTGCCCCAAGTACCAAGTGACTTATGGGTCAGAAACTACATAAGATTTGTTTCAAAGATAATTCTACCTCGTACAGTGAAAGTGGAGCAAGTTATCTGTGCTAGATGTCCAGACTCAGAAAAACTAAATGAAGAAACCGATTGCGTAGTTGTTTGGCCCTTAGAAGAAAGGATCAACATCTGCATCTTGCCTTTTTAGGACAAATGGATTAGCAACCACACCAGCTTTAAAAGCAAAGTTTCAGGTGCCAAATACAGCAAGCTACAAGAAGCATGTTGTTTTAGTTGGGCTACAGAAAGACCGAATTCTGATCCTCCTTCCCCAAGCTGGAACACAGGAAATTCCATCTCAATATGAGGAAAAGCTTCTTAACTTTAAGGATAACACAGCTCTGGAACAGGCTGCCCAGAGAGGTTGTGGAGTCTCCTTCTCCAGAGATATTCAAAACCTGCCTGGAAGCCTTCCTGTGCAACCTGCTCTGGGTGACCCTGCTTTGGCGGGGGAGTGGATGAGATGATCTCCGAAGGTCCCTCCAACCCCTGCCATTCTGTGATTCTGTGAGGGTGCATCTGAATTTGTTTCCATGTGGCCGTAGGCTTGTGCATGGTGAAGGACAGGGTTTGTGGACCCAGTCTGAGCCAGCCAGCCAGTTTCTCTTGAAGAATTGCCACACTCCGGTACATGTATGTTTTTCTAAGCCAGTGTTATTCACCTCAGCCAATGTGCAGGGCGCTAAGGAGCACTAGTGGTAAAGCCAGAGTATCAGAAATAAAAATTAGCACTAACAGAAGAGTGGTTAAAAAAAAAAAAGACTTCAAATTCAACTAATTTATACATAGAAAGTACCTAGATATTATATACATAGTTTTGAGAGAGAGACAGAAGAGTCTTTAGCGTTTATTGGCTGTTCAAATTAAAATAAACATTTGTGTGTTTTTTACTAAATAGTACAGTTAATTATATTTTATGAGATTCTTTTTTATGAGATGAAGTATCAGACTTCAACTTTGACTTTGTTAACCTTACTGTACACCTCAATTAAATCTACCCATTTATCACTTCATGGGGTTAAAATCATCCATCACAAACTTTCTTGGTTACAGATCACTAATTAATTGGTAACTGGGATAGAGTTTAATCATTGTTAAAGACCCAGACTTTCTCACATCGCTGTTGCAGAACTGCATAGTCAATTAAGCAACAAGAACCTGCCTATTTTACTTGGTTTATTATACTAATGCCTTGGGATGTTTGCATGAAATACATAAATTCTCTTGTATCGTAGTTAATTAAATCCAAGACCATGGTCTGTAAAAGTCACCTGTCTGACATCTGGAGAATGAGTGGGAATCGATGCCAAAGACCAAACCAAAGCAGCAACTGCTTAAACTAACAAAGTAATTTATGTCCTTCAAAGAGCAGAAACCGAGAGTAGGCAGTATTTTTTAGTTCCTTTAAGTTTTATTATGACTTTATGATACCATTCTTGCTGGCTGAGAAGAGGTTGGTGTCAGGGGACTGGTACTTCTTCCAAGTGTAACTGCCTCAACCAAGTCAGATAAGAATGACAAAAAATACTTTTTTTGTCATTCTTTGCACAAATGAAAGAAACTTGTCATTCCAACTTCACAAAACAGTGCTAGAGATGAAATGCACAACTCCACTGGGACAGCCATTTTTTTGCTGTTATTACAGAAGAAAATTATAACCATAAAAATGTCCAATTTAGAAAAAAGGTGCCACTTTAGTGTCATTTGCATAAAAGCTGTTACATACAAATTGTTATAAAGACAAATGTGTAGTACTCTTGTTGAAAATTGCTTATATCTTAGGTGCTTTGCCTGAAACGACATAAAGGCCTCTTCAAACTGAAATTCATTCTCAGGTAAATAAAGCTGAAAAAGAATTTTCACCTATTTGTATGTACGTGAGCAGTTTTTCATATTGTCTTAAACAGATTTTGACATGCATTTCTCCCAAACTTTTAAATTCCTTCCCTTCTTAGCCTGCTGGTGGCCTCCATTACAATACCTTGGCTTTGCAGAAGAGGGCAGATGAAAAGCTTGTCCTGAGTGCAAGCCGATAAATCAGCTAAGATAACTTCTGTAAATGCTGTGCGGCTCTTATTTTCTTCTTTTAGAAAGTGCTCGCAGATACTCCTCTGCCATGAGATGTTGATCACCGTCCGAACCCAAGATGGGTTACCGATGTCTCTGTCACTACCACCGTTACCTACCGACTCAGAGGAATTTATTCATCCCTTCTCAGAAAGTCAACCAGATGTTGCTGTGTCTACTGAAAGGAAGCTAGTTTGCAACAATCAAATAAAAAACAGTACGCAAGAATTATTCAATTAAGCAGTCCAACTAACATTATTTTTTATTTCTGACAACCAATTTCCGAGGCATTTATTTATATTTGGTGTCAAACACTGACACAACGTAGATTAACAAGAAATCCAGATTAAGTTTTGCAGTAAAGTGAATCATCAGACGTATATTACCGTAATTGAGAATGTTAAGCTAATATGAATGTGAATGCTAGGAGGAGATTTTCAAGTGCCCTGATAATCTTTTTATGTAATTGCAGAATCATTAAATTGCTGTAACTTGGTTGTAAACAGGAGAAACACCTAACTGTAGAATGTCAAGATATCTAACTCATCAAACCCTCTACATGCTACCATGTACCATACCAACACACCGTGGTATTCACAAACTCTCCATTGCATCCTAGATGAAGACTCAAAGTAAAATATATTATGGTACAGGATCCGTAAGCTCTGTTACCCCTGATTGTGAGGCCTATAAATGTACTGATGATCCACTGAGACACTGGACACTGCAGCACTATTAACACCTTACGTTATCTAGAATCATATGCAGCAAAATTAAAAATTAGGTGTTCTCTAGAACTTTAAGACAATACAGGGTCAACAGCAACAATATATACTTCCTCTGCTTTTCCAACAGATTAATTCCTTTCTCCAGCAAAATAGCTTAACAAAAGAAAGAGAAAAACTTGTCAGTATGAAATTTAGTGTTTAATCGTTTAAATACAGTGCAAGAAGTGAATTGAAAAAGGTCTGTTTTGCCATGTCAAAGAGCACCCACAATTCCAGGTGAAGAATCTACATGTACTTCAAACATCCGAACACTAACTGTGAATGTGTAATTTTACCATTTAAAAGCGGTGTATGAAGAAAATTGTGACTAATTCTCCTCTTTTTTTGTTCTTATCCTGAAAAAAATACTAATATCCTGCTTAGTCTTTCTCAGACCTAGATCCTGATGCCTTCTGGATGGAGGGTTCTGCACAGCTGTGTGGCCATGACCAGGTCGCATGAGCTGGAGTGTCATTTTAGCTGCCGCCTCTCCCCAGCATTTGCACCTCTTTCTGCACAATAATGCAGATATTTGCATCCTATTCAAGGAGTTTCATACTTTTCAAAGAATAACCGGGAAAACACGGGTAAACAGTGTGTTTAGATCTCATTTATATTCTCGTTAATTTATTAGAAAGAAACAATATCTTTACCAAATGGTGTCCTCCCAGGATAGTCAGTCGATGGTGAATATTTCTTTTTGTTGCTTTCTGAGATGACCGAGTTACATGTACTTGTAACTGCCTTGAAGTGGCAAATTCCTTAAACAGAAGGAACCATCACTTCCTCTGAGTTCAGAAAGACACAGTCTAGTCAGCAAAGAGTTGATGTTAATCCAGTTTCAATACTTACACACAGTCAAATTTTGCTATGACCAAAAGGAAGAAATAAAACATTTTTGCAATAGTCTGTTAACAAGAATTACACTCTTAATTGTGATTCTCAGCCTTGCCTCAGGTATATGTCCAAAATGGGGGATTTCTACCTCATGTTATCCAGAAATCTAATACTGAACACTACTCCACAAATGAGAACACCTCCTTGACGTAATTAGCCCCATTAAAATCAATTAAAGTAAACATGAAAGTCAAGCAATTTGCACGAGCAAAGCTATTACAAGAATTAGATTTCTGTGGTTGTTATTTACTGATGGGCTGGTAAAGCGAAAAAAAAACCAAAACAGAAAATTATTTATTCTTCTTTCAAGCTTTAAACATGGCAGATAACTGCAAACAAGAAATTCTATCTGTTAAAAGCTCTGCTGGAGAAATGACCAGTGGAAAACCATCCACATGAGCCTCCTGATGCTCCTGTGTTCCTAGTGCACGGTAACAGCTGCCTTGATGATTGCTGTTTGCCATTCCAAGGTGCAAAGAGAAAGCAGAAATATTCTTCAGTCTCTCGTCAGGAATGCTAAGGATGTAAATTTCAAGGTAAAGACATGATGTAAATTTAAGCCCCTTGACACCTCACGCAAAGACCTTCTAGTTGAGCAAACTCTGGCTACCTCCACGGTGTAAAGGGGCTTCACAAAGGAGAAACTATTTGAAGGAAGGAGTTCCCCCTTGCAAACTTCTCAAATAGTTTTCTTTTTATGTTGCCCCCTAGTTGGTGTAGATATGGACCACCTCTTACAGGTGTATGGGTCAGACTATTTGATATTTTTTTCTGCACTTAGTAAAGGAAAAAGAGGAAAAGATTTGTCTTTGCACCCTTCTGTTTAGTCCTGGGTCTTTGTCCTTGGGATAGATTCATGTTGAGGTCAGTGAGCAGAATTGCTGGAAAAGATCTATTTTCAGCTACTTCTTTTCCTTGTTTTTTCCTCCTCCTCCCAATTTCTAGCCTGCTCCTAAATATTTACTGCAAGCAAGATCTATTAGTAAGAAGACCATGGTTAGCCTTCCTGCTCCCTTTCACATAGCTTTTTTGCACTATTTCCCTAATCTTTATGTCACTGCATTAACAAATACACGCCAGCATTATGTGCAGAAGTCCTCTCCTTATGTATTTGCTTAGTTGATGGAATTCAGATACAGAGGAGAGTGTTTCACTTACACTCAGCTATTTTCTGTTTCTCCAAATAAAATACAGAAAGAGAGAGAAAGAGAAGACAAAAAGTTATTGACATTAATGAAGCCTCTTGAAAATCTAGGGTGGCAATGAACTGAAAGAGAGAACATACAAACGGAACTGTAAATTTGAGCTGAAAGCTGGTTGAAAACATTTGAAGCCAACCAATAGAAGTTTGCTACTGATACAATTATGAGGCTCATTGCAATAGCTCTTCCATCTGAAATCACTTCATTTTCTGTTAAAATTAAACAAAAAAATTTTACTGCCCTTTGATGTGCCTTTACCACAGAGTGGTGGATATCAGAAATATCAGGCAACCTTTCTCAAATCTGATGAAAATATTTACATTAGTAATGAACTTTTTTTTCCCCCAAGATCCTTAGTGAGCCTGCCAAATATTAGCTAGTAATTGTTCTAACTCTTTAGCAGAATTCACCTTATACACAATACCTGGAGGAGACCAGGCAACCAATGACATTTAGTGGTGTTCTTGATTGTGTAAGAATAGCTCACAGTCTTGTATTTTTGTTACTTTGTCCCTCTTACCCTGTCCCCAATAACCTGCTTTTTTGCTTCCTTTATTTGTTCTGTCTCATGCTATGTTTTCTGACAAAGGAAAATGGAAAAGAATATAAACTGTAGCAGTTTAAATACAAAATCAAAAGAATGCAGGAGATGAAAATTTGAAGAATAACTTCCTAAAGGTATACTTTTTTTTTTTTNTTTTTTTTTTTTTCCAAATACACCAGAAGCAGGAAACCTGCCAGGGAGTCAATCAGGCCTACAGGTGTAAGAACACTCAAGGAAGATAAGGCCATGTCAGAAAAGCTAAATGAATTCTTTGCATCAGTGTTCGCTGCAGAGGAGCTTAGGGAGGTTTCCACACTGGAACTATTCTTTATGGGGGGGGGACAAATATGAGGCACTGTCTTAAATTTATGTGTCAGTAGAAGAGGTTTAAGAACAAATTGATAAAATGAATAGTGACAAATCATCAGAACCAGATGGTACTCATGCAAGAGCTCTGAAGGAACTCAAATATGAAATTGCCAAACTGCTCACTGTGGTGTGTAACCTAGTGCTTAAATTGCCCTCAGTGCCAGTGGAATGGAGGTGGGAAATATGGTACAACTTTTTTAACACATTTTGGAGTGGGGAGGGAGACCCAGGAAGCTGTAAAGCAGTAAGGCTAATTTCTCTACTGGGTAAACTCATTGGAAATATTGCAAAAAAACCTCAACCAGAATTAGCGTGCTTACAGAGATATGAATTAATGGAGATGCTATAAGCAATGAATAAAGCAAAAGTGTTTCCAGCCAATGATTGATTCTGTTTCTCTGAGATTCCTGTCATAGAGCAGTTCTAGCTTAGACTAGGTATCTGGTGTTCAGAGAGTTTAGATGAGAAGAATACAATGCTGGGTAGCTAGGTCGTGAAATGGCAAATAAAATAAAATGCAAGTTTATACAAAGGAAAAAACCCTGAAGTGAAGGTAACTAATGATGAGTCTTATACTAGCTATTATAATTAAAAAAAAAAAAAAAAAAAAAAAAAAAAAAAAAAAGATGACAAAGTACTTTGGATTGCCAGTCTGAAGTGAAATATCAAGTATCAGATTTAAAACAAACCAAGTACCTTTTGATGTAACTGTGGAACTCCTTGCCAGAATACGTTTTGGATGCTAAAAGTATAAGTAGTTTCAGAGAACCGTTGGAAACCATGAAAAATAGTCTCTCAAGAGACATCGGGTGTCCCATTCAGGTCAGAATCCCCTTGCACAACGTATTACCAGAAGCTGGGAGATCTATATTTGCATTCTTCTGAAATTCTTTCTTCGAACATCCATTACAAGCTGTTTTTAAAAGACAGTAGACTAGATTTGATGGGCCTATGATTTTTCCCAGTATTTCCTCTCTTAGATTTTACGTAATTTATTATTTACGTAATATGACCAAGGAAAATTTTCAAATAAAATCCACATTGTACAAGGATTCCCTGTATCAAGTGTTTGCTCCAGTGGACCAGTGTTGCGGTAAGCACTTCTTTTAAAACAGTGAGTTTTTCATTAAGTTGAAATACTTATTAGCAATCTTGCTTATAGCCATTGAGGCTCTTACCAGTTCTCAAATAGGCTCAAGCCAAAGCCAGGAGAGGTGCTGCTTCACAGTATGCTTTCACCAATCTTTTAGCCTTATTCATCACCTACAACTTTATGTCTGTCTGCTTTGAATCAGTGAAAAGGAAGGAGCCTTTTTCGAGACTACCAATAATTCATCATCCCCAGACAGAAACTGTAAAGTAAGTAACCATGGATTGTATTTTCTTCTTATAGATAATTCTTTAATGATTAGCAATTTCTCTAATGTGTGACTGTAAATACCTTTGAAAGAAAACTGTCTTCCTTTTAGAGTCATTTAGTCCTGAGTGTCCCACAGGTCCAGTTATCCATGTCTTTCTAGGTAGCTTGCTGATATCTCTAGCTGCCCAGGAGGGTGGATGGCTTACCACACATCCATCTGTCCTCTCAAAACCTATAACTACTCACTCCATTTGGCAGGGTGGATGAACATTTTGTTCAATTACATTCAAGGTTTGACTGTAATTGTTTAATATTTCCATTAATAACGTCTCCTTAAGTCATCTGTCCAGATTTTGCAATGTTAAATCGTCTTTGAAACTTAGAACAAATGCAAATAATAATAATAAAAAAAGCTAGTTAGCTCTTACCTGGCTGATGATGAAATGTTTCTGTATGTTAATGTTTGGTTATTAAAATGTATAAGGACAGTAAAAAAGCAGGGAACAGACAGCATCAGGGATTGCCTTGAGAGTATCTCTCAGTGGAGGAACAGCACTTTGGATCTCTCTGACAGCGGTGACAGGTATCTATGGCTGAGATGGCCCAGGTCACTGTTAGCCTGGAAGAGAAAAAAGAAAATACACTGTATCTGTAAAGAAAGTACAGGGCAATGAAATATGAACCCAAAGCAAAGCTAAAAAGATGGCAAATTAGCCACTGTGAAGCTGACCATGCTATCACACAAGCAGAGGGGAGAGGGTGTTGAAGGTAGGAGGTGGTTTGTTCTGGATGAACCTCCCTGAGTTTCCTCAGGGCAATGAGGAACTTAACCAAAACTAGTTCCACAAAACTGAGAATAAGCAAAGGAGAAACAAGTTGTGGTCCTTTCCTCCGAAGAGGAGAAGCTGGCAAAGGAAGACTGCAAGCAACTATCTCCAACTCATGTAGGAGCTGGAAACCGAATCCAATGTTCCTGTTTTCCTGGATTGCTGAGTACCTCAACAAAGTGAGGAGTTTGCTTATGTTTGTAAGGAAGGCTCTTCTTATAAATGATGCCACCAAATTGCATCACCACACGTTGTTAAAATCATAAATGCAAAAAAATATGATGGGTGCTGGAAGTGTGAAAAGCCACGTATGTCAAGGAACCAAGTTTCTGAGAACACTTGTTGGAGTTCTTGATAGATAATGTCCAGACAAAACCATTTTACAGTGTAAACTGTTGCTGTCTCTGTAGGTTTTGGTAACATATCTCTGAGGCCAGCCATTTTTGGTTTTAAGCCTCTGAATGTTTAGAAAGATGCAGAGGTATCTGGGGAAATGAGGAGAAAAAAAGGGACCTAAAATTCAAAAAGGTTTGAGGTGGATTCTGAGAAACGGAAGAAAAATTGAGAGGCAAAGTCAGATGACGTAAGACGGAGAGGGGACAAATAGTGAGAGGAAGAAAGGGAATACCTCACTACCTGTGAATAATGAGAAGTTTATACTTATACATATGTGTGTGCTGGTGTGTGTTTATATATATAAAATACATGTATCAAACCCACTTCTATTATTAAATAACTCTCACCCCAGATGGAAGGCTTTTTTTTTGGAGATATGCACCAATGATACTGACAGATTTGACACAATCCAAAGGGAATTCTTGCTTTGGAGGCTCAAAGTCCAAGGCCAGTCCAAGGCACCCCTCACAACATCCCAAGGGAGCCAGAGGATTAGACCCTTGCTGTGCCCACAGCAGTGGGCTCTTTAAAGTTTTATATTTTGGAAATGAAACCGGATAAAGAATATTCATCCCAATAAGGTGAAATGTCTTCCCCAAATGTACAAAGCAACCAAACAAACCAGGACTGTGAGGGGGAGAGTGCCCTAGAGGTTTTTTTAACAAATATTCATGCCTTGTGCTCAGAATAACTGTGAGCCGAAAGCCTAGAATATCGCTGAGCTGCCTCTTTAAACACAATACCCTTTCCCCTTTTTTCATTTAGTTATCTCCTTCTCTGCTCTGTGGCTCAATCTGCATATGTTATTGGCCTCGATTCCCAGGGCTGCCACCTTAATCTGTAGTAGCTAATAGTACAACCTCACACATGGCCTGGGACCAGGCTCAGGTTAACAAGAAATCCAAAAGCAAATGGCTGGGGGAGGTTGCTATAAAATAACCACTTGGAAATTCAGGCTGTGATTTTTTTTCACATTTGCATGGAGGAAGCAAAGCTTTTAGTCTCAGAGGTTCAGTCAAATGCATTAAAAAGATGAACATTTTTAGTTAATGTTCTAAGAAGAATTCTAAAAGCAGTTTTGATTGTGTACTATTAGCATTAATTAATTTTTATACCGAGACCAGCCGTTATATTAGTCGAATGCATATTTTAATCAATTTCTACTTGCTGTTTCATGCAAGTTAAAGGTAGCTTTGTGGTTTGTGCCTAGTTTATACAGTGCATTTAACGCAATGTGCCTTAGGTAATGCTCATCTGAGGTTCAATGTATACTCTAATCAGAGCAAGATACAAGAATTATGAATGAAACCCCGACAAGTAATGGGGTTGTTTTCATTTTGGACCATAGTGGAATATACCTTCTCTAAACAGGTGCTTGAATGCATTATTAAATAACACAATACTCAACTGCACTATCATCAAAAGCAAGCATAAACAGTTAGGATTAAATCTCTTTTCAATAGCAGCTTACCTGCATCTGAAAGCAGCTGTTTGAAATACATTTGCAATCATTCTGTCACTGGTAAATTTAAAAGGATTCTGTCAAGTCATTTTTTAAAACTGTTTTCAGGTTATTATTTTAGAAATATTTTACCATTTGTTATGAGCCATTAAAAAAATAGTAAAAATTAATTAATTTTAATTAATTATTCATTTTTTCTCACTTACTTGACAAACAGTGAGACTTTCTGCTCAGGATTGTTAAACAGAGTTTGAAATCAGTAGCGAACTGATGTTTATTTCTTTAGTCATAAATTCTACTGAGGATTCAGGTGACAAGATGCTCAGACTGGGAAGCGCTCAGTGGAGCATCCACCCCACACTGTACAGCCCCAGTAATCCCTCTTCTTCCTTGTCCCTCGTCCCTTCCTTCTGAGGCTCCCTTCACCATCCAAGAGAAAACTGATGCTGTGTCTCAGCACCAGAGAAGGGGGAGCCCAACAGGAGGTCAGACTTGGTTAGATCAGGAGAGAAAACCCAGTCCCATGAGAGGTCCTTCTGCTTTCGGCAATAATCTCCTCTCTGATCCTAAACATGACATCCTTTCTAAACTATTGATTCAGGAGATACCAATTCCTGAAAGAGAAGAAAGTGTGAGTGAATACAGTAGGGTTTGAGAAACTTTGACACAGGGAGATGTCTGAAAACCAATACCTCAAAACAGACCCACTTTCACTGTATCTCTATGCTGCCTTCTCATGCCAGCCCTCCACTTGTTCCTGCAGTGCCCAGAGCCTGCCGTCCCATGCCACCAGCCAAGGGCTTGGTCCCTCCCCATTAAGCACAGCTACACCAGAAGACATTGTTAGCATCCCGCTCCTCTCAATGGGCTTGCCCCTCATTTGCCCGGGAAAGTCATTCCTCACACCCACATGGGATGGTCCCATGGTGTCCCTCTCCACACACTGCCCCTAGAGCTTTTTCTCCTCCTGTTGCCATTGCAGGACTTTTTGTTCTTTAGCAATTCTGT
This sequence comes from Rhinoptilus africanus, assembly GCA_013400135.1. NCBI lineage: Eukaryota > Metazoa > Chordata > Aves > Charadriiformes > Glareolidae > Rhinoptilus > Rhinoptilus africanus. The sequence goes on along the minus strand of VXBO01005454.1, from coordinate 481,840 downwards.
GAGGTCCAAAGGCAGGTCCAGTTCCCTGTGCTGTACACGTACACTGTAAGAAAGAGCCTCTGCCCAAAGGTGCTTCCAGGGTGAACAGACTGGGCAAACGAACGTTGGAGGCGCAACTTCACAAACTGACAGCAGTGCCTCTGGCTGGTCTCTTGCCTTCCAGACCAGAAGTGCTCAGCTAAGCACTGCCACGGTTCCCTGTTAGGTCACCTTCAAGCCCATCGGACCAAAACCAAACCAGGCGTACGCTGGCCCATCCTCTCTAGCAGCACTGTCCTGGCAGGACAGAGTTCAGCGCTGCTGCACTCACGATCAGCACATCCATGACTGAGGCTCCAAAGCACCACCTAGTCTAAAGATCCCGATAAGAAGCAGCAATGACTTCAGTCCTCACCAAGGCATAAACCAGGGCCATCAGTCCCTGCCGTGATGTTGCTCAATAGATCTCAAAAACAAAGCATCGTTAATTTTTCCCTGTATTAGTAACTCATATTACTGGTTACTGATGAAATAAGCATACATATGCTGGAGGTATTTGGCATAAACAAGCACCAGTGGATTACACGTTGGCAAGCCTACGGTGATGTTAAGTATTTAGAAGACAAGAGAGGGAAAAAAAATCACTGAATGCTATGCCAGAAAAAGTTGCTACTTTAAAGGATCCTGAGGTTGAAAAACACAGTAATAATTCAATGATTATATAAGCAACTTACCCATTACCATTCCAGGCCATTCAGGCTCCAAAGATATTGCATGCCTGTCCTTGCTAACATCTTCCAGTTCTGTTTGGATGCCCATTCACTTCTGGACTCCCAGCTGAGAGTAAGACCTGGCTTATGAAAGCAGGGCCCAGCTCCCAGTGCACGCAGGCTTACGGGAATGACTTTCTAGCCTTTCCTAGATGCAACTGCAATCAATCACCCAGAAATTAAGACTTCACTAGTTCATTACTAGTTCCCTGAGCCATCCAGTCTCCCCAAATGCTTCATAAAACTTCAAGTTTTCTAATATTCAAATTGAGTATTTCAATTACCTAATACTTAGCAATGTGGCTCATGTTTCTCTTGATTTTTCTTTTCCTGCATGGACTTGGTTGGAAAAACTTCTATATCAAATGTACATCTTAATTAAAGATAAGCTGTTTTAAGTGCAGGAAAATTAAAAAATTTCAAGGTTATCATTTTTCTCTCTGTTTCAAAGATGCAAATACCAGAAAGAGAGCAGTTAGACTTTAAAAGAAAAATTTATGAGTATTTCCCTCTTGGTACTCCTTCCAGTGCTTCCTAATTAAGGACAAGCCAATACAGTATCATGTACCAATCTGGTATTTATTAACAAAGCTAGTCATGATTTTTAACTGATTATTGCTCAGAGGATCCTCCCCTCATTAATATAAATGAATTAGGAGGAATAGTGCCAAATGTTTCAAATGGGAATTAACATAAGACTGCAAGGTATAATTAGTTGAAAACGCTAAATACTTCAAAGTATTAATTTGTGTGTGCATATATATATATATGCCTATATATGTACCGCATTTATATATTATCTAAAAATATTATGTATATGTACACACAGTGCACATAGCGGCTTAAGTGCAACTTACAGATGGATGCATACCCGTTTTACTGCATTATACCCTGCGGCTAAGGAAAACAAGGTATCAAGCTGAAAGAGGATTACAAAATCTGGGGAACAAAAATAGAGAGAGATCCACACAGGATAACTTTGATAATACATGTCATTTAAGGCAAGGAGTCTCTGAATCAAACACCAATGTAGGTACCCTATCACAGCCCCATTCTCTTGTTTCCCATTAGTCTCACAATTGTGTAATTTTCTCTCCTTTGCTCCTGCCTTTTCTGTGCTTGTGTGAGTGTCTGTGTGTGTCCGTGTCCGTGTCCGTGTGGACTTGCTAGTGCATTAGTGTGAATACAGCGGGGCTGAATCACCACAGCCCAGAAAATAACCTTACCCTGCATTTCAGATATTTAGATTTATATTATACTTTTTTTTTCAGTGATTGTGACAACTTCTGAAGCCGTTTAGGAGAGTCTCAAGTTATTCGGGAAACAGAACAGTGGGGTCAGAACATCAAACAACGTAGAAGCAAATCAGGACATGTGACAGAAATATGCTCACCTTTATTTCTCAGCTGTACTCTGCACTCAGATGGAAAAACAGCTTCTCTTTTCCTCACCTTCTGAAACCAAAGCATGAGCTAGTCAGTAAGGTATAATGATTGCGGTCCAAGCAAGCTGAGAGCTGAGTTACTACCAGTCTTGGACCTGTAGGACCTGTTAATTCTGCACAAAGGTGTAAGACTGGGCTAATACAGAGGGTGGGCAAATGTTGCTGCAAGGAAAGGTTTTGTCCCATTTCCTGGACTGATTTTCATGTTTCAGAAGGAAGTCACATTTAGTATGAACCAGAGAGGGTAGGGGTGGATACAGACACAACTTAAATGGGAAGAGGAGGATGCATGGCACAGCTCCGTGACTCATGTCATACTGCAGGAGAGTTTGCTGCACCTCGTAGTTGTAATGAAGGGCTAGCGCTTCTGTTCTCAGACCGCTCTTCAGCTTTGGACTAGAGTCTCTGAAATGTATCCAGAATGAAAAAAAATGGATGAAACCATATCACCACTGTTTACTTGGGGTGTCAGCCACAACTATACATAGGGATCAGCTTCTTGTGTGTAAGAGTTGATAAACTGGGTCAGACCAAAGGTCCACGTAGCCTGTCTTTGACATTCAGGGAAGAAAAGTAATGGAATGGTCATTCCATAAATATACCTTCCCTGCTTCCAGCACTTGGCAACTTACATATTCCTTCTCTTAATTACGCCAGGTCGTCATGTCAAAAGAAGACACAGTAACTTTGTGTTTGACCTACACAACTTTGTCCAATCTTTTTTTTTTAAGCCATTTTTCCTATTGGTCCTCACAATATTCTCTAGCACCTAGTCAGAATTTTGTGAGAAAGTACAAGCAGCTGTCCTCTTTTTGTTTTTAAATCCTTTCCCGGTCCTTTCACTGATTGCCCCCTACTTTCTCCCCTTTGAATGTTTCTTCCATCTCCACCTTCTCCGAGCCATTCATGACATGGTAGGCTTTCCCTCCTTGGTTAGCTTTTTTTGCCCAGTTATGTAGCCGAGTGTACTTCAAAGTTTGCAGGATACGGAAACTGTTACATGAAAACAAACAATTTAATTTTAAATAAAAAACTTTTCACATCATGCCCACATTCATTCTCTGCTATATAATCGATAATATTTATCTGATATCTTAAAATATGCCTTGGAACCTGTTTGTAAATGGAACGGTTAAGAGATTACAGGCAATTTAAGGCAGAGACTGTATTTTTATGTGTGCAGTAACAGGTATGATGATGAGGCCTTTAAATATGACTGTGAGAAAAGATAATAAATGAAAACAAATGTATGGAGTAATAGCACATATATAAAAACATTTAACAGTCTGAGCTGTTCTACTGTAAAAGTAATGTTGGGTTCGTAAAGTTTGCTTTCACCAGTGAAGAAAACCCTTTATAGACTCACTTATGTAACACACACTTGTGGTCATAACTGCTTCACTGGCAATTTAACCTTCAGGATTTCTAGTCCTCTAAATATCTAATTAGTACTGCTTTTTTAATGGTTTTATAAAAGCATCTTGGCATGTATGCAGAGAATGGCCTACTGCCAAAGTACCATAACGTGTAGGAACAGTAATGACTCTGTCTCTGTGATAGAATATGGTCAGAAAAAAATCAAAGGCAAAGCTGACAGGACAGCTCACATTTCTGCTAGATCTCATAAACCCTTCTCAGAGTAAGACTTCCACATATTTGACTGGACTTTGTTGGTTTATTTTAGACATAGAGTATGTAATTTGTTCCTTTTTTGCCTTTTCCCTCTTCATGTCATCCTTGACCTACACATACTGGTCATATATATTGGTCAAATCCCGTCACGCTTGTGAAACAGCTGCAGGGGAAGAAGACCAAGGCACACAGGAGCTTATCAAAGGGACATCGTATAGCTCCTCAGAAGAGATTTCCAGCAGCAGAGCATCTGAGAAGTTTGGTCTTGCACTGGAGCCACAGCCCAATGCATTGCATGGGATGTTCGGCAGATGCGGTACCCACTACACTCAGGCAGCAGCAGAAGCTAAAGCACTGCTATATATTCAGCCAGAGCGCCTTTTCTGGTCATTAATACCTCCTGCAAAAAGCCCTTTTTCTAAGCATCTGTACAATTTGAAGACTTAAGTCAATGCATAAATTCTAATAAAGGGCTTAGGTTTTGACCTAAAGCTTCCTTCCACTTGTCCAAACCAGTCCTTAGCCCATTCTCAAAACCAAAGTATGATGTTCTCCACTTCTGCTCCCTGGCAGATTACATATAGGCTCTCCCGAGTATATCTCACACACCAGCAAGGCCTAGCTAACATAATGGCCCTTTGGTGCCACTAGCAGTCCACATAATTTACAGTCACCCTCAGATTGCTCTAACTCATGGCAAGGGACAAAAGCTGGCTAATGATCACTCGGTGCAAGGTGGCATCTTTGCTCACACCTCCCTCCCAATTAGCACTCCTTGCTCCTTGCCTGCAGCAGAAAATCTGGGCCTTTATATTATTTTCCCACAACAGCAGCCTCCATCATTAATTAGTGAATGGAAGCTCTGGAGATCCATTGGGAACAGAGAAAAAACATCCTCCTGTGACAGTGCTACTCATGCTAACAACTCCAATTCCCCTCAAGCTGTCAGTGACACATCCTTGAGCTTCTGGTGACCCTGCACAAGACCTTCCTTTGGACTTGGGGAAGGAAAGAATGAGATATACAACTCATGAAGCTTATGACCTCCTGACTCATGATTGTATTATCTGTATCTAATGGGTTTCAAGCTAAGACAGAAGCCTTTACTGTAACTGGGGCATTGGTAATGTTTCTACCATGTGTACTCTCTGTTGACTAATAATGCACTGTATCTTACAAAGCTGTATCTTTCTCAGTACTGACCTGATCTGGATATACCTTCACTGGTTTTCCACCTATTTTCCTAAAAATTGTGGGAATGCAAGGTGGGACCTTATCACAATCACCATCAGCTGGCTTACAATAAGAGGCCAGAATGACAAAAGCCACTTGAGGGGGGAATAAATAAAACCAAAGTAAATCTGAGAAAGGTCTGTTCTTGTGCTTTGATTCCAGTAGAAATCTGGTTAGACTAGAGGTTTCTCAAGAAAGCGGGAAGATGTAACTCTCTCTTAAATATTTTAAAATAACTATGGATAGAATCAGAAATTTTAGATATCTGGTGAAGTTTTCTGTGGTTCATTAGTCACTAATAATGTCACACTTACTTTCTGTATGACACCAGGTACAAGAAGAGAGTATACATGTGGTATATGTGCAATATAAATCAAAAACAGTATTAAAAATAGATTAAGAAACAATATTTTCCCACTAACAATTACTTTTCCAAATTTATGTAGCTTTTGTTCAGCTGTAGCTATTAGTCCAGATTTGCAAACACCTTTGCCCAGCAAAGAACAGCTCAAGAATATAGGATTTCTTTTCTCTGTAGTTTTATTACAGAAGGAAAATGTCCTGGTGAACTTAGCGTCTGCCCATTTCAGACCATGGCTGTACTACCAGATTATGCACCTTGTACTGATTAGGCTCCCAAAGTCCTAGTTTGACATCCCATTGGTTCAGTTTAAATCTGCAATGGTCCGAGGTCAGGCCTTTGGCTGTTGTAAGGTGCCGATCAGCAATCTGAAGGGGATATCCCCAGGATATTAAATCTATTGACCTAGTGACACAAAAATCTCTGATGGTTGAAAGGAGCTGTCAGTCATGAGCAGGGGAGTCTCTGCTAAGCAGGATATGAAGTAAAACAAGCACGTTTTTGGATTATTCCCCAACAGGATCCCCGCTCAGATTTTTTTTGACCTTGAGCATGAGTTAAGTCTTATGATAAGGGTCTGCCAGTAAAAGGCAGAGTCATCAGTCCAGATCACAAACGAAAATTAAAAACATTAACTTCATTCTGCAAAACTTAAATAATGCTTCTGGCACCAAGAAGTTCCAAGTAAAATTCTGTTTTTTCTATTCACATTCTTTCCCATCCTTGTCCCATTAACAAAGAGCACGTATCTATTGTGTCTGGTCTGGTATTATCACATACAGAATACGTCACCCTCAATCCCCCTCTGTCTGTTATCTAAGCATATATGCCACTTGGTAAAAGAACTCTTATACTATCCCCTTCCCCTCCCTCCCTCCCTTTCTACATCTGCACAGGGCTGAAAAAGAAAGTTCTGTATCTTACATAAACACCCATGTGGAGGGCTGCTGACGAGAGAAGGATGGAGAGGGGATAAGGACCAGGTCAGAGGAATACGTAGAGAAGGCAAAATATTTCAACTGCCTTTTAAAATACAGAAAGTTAACTCAGATCAAATTGATTCCAGAAGAGTATGCATTCTATTCCAGCAATATCTATTGCCATATGGGACTTTTAAATACTGGGTTTGGAAAGGAAAGAAAAGAACACAAGGTAGCCTAGTTAAAAACGCAGCAGAAGTATGGAGACAGCAGCCCAGTCTGTTACTTGATATTCAAACCTTCTCAAAACTTTACTGGGATTTTTTTTTTCTTCTTTCTTCTTGGGGATTTTATATTGCTATGATCAAACACTTGACAGCTATTTTCAAGTAATTTTGCATGATTTCCATACTGAAGAAGTATTAAACACAAGATTCCAAGAAACTAGTCAGACTCTGAACATTTTGCTATTTTCTCCAGCACAAATACCCTAACCACTGCCCCTAGGTATAGTACAATATCATACTATTTTTCCATATTTTCTTTTCCTCATAGAAAATTCAAAGCTTTTATATGTTTTCATATTTGTTATACATGCGGATGAGATATCTCTGGAATACGTAAAAGGGAACAATGAACAACAATATTTTGGAGTGTATTCGGTGATGAGTGTTCGGGTACCTCTACCTATCCTGTGATGCATTTAAATTCTCTTCATGAACAGCTTAGAATAAATAAGGTTTTTAGCACTATGTCTGGAGTTAAAAAATACACAAATCAAGTAAATGTATGTTAAAAAGTAAAGTACAACTGTGAAATAGCAAAATATATTTAAAAAGGAGGAAGCGATATAGTCTAACTGCAAATGAGTCATCTTAATGGCATAACAAGAAGAGAAACATACATGAATTTGGCATTACAGTCAGCATCACAATTGTTCTGGTAGGAAAGAAAGGGAAGAGAAAAAGAGAGACTGACTTTAGGTGGCTAAGTGCTGCCTATTAGCAGGGAAACAAGTACTCTACTTTGTAAAAGTTACCTTTTAATAACATTTTGGGGCTTTTCAGCTGATAAATGTAAATATTAATCATTGTCTTCCAAACTACTACACTAAATTTCTATTTCACTTACATCCCAGAGCGAGGCACTTACACAGAAACAATTGCACTCTGTTCATTAATTTGAAACCATTCTGCAGTGATTAACATGTGAAGTCTAACAAAGCATTCTCAAGGTTGGTTTTGCACTTCTGTGTGTGTGTGTGGTTAAGTTCACTAGAAAATGCTGTGAGTAACTCTGCACAGCAAGTAACACTGAAATATCTTTATCATTTTTTAAACACAACATAAAAATGTTTTTAAAGTGTAAGGCATGCCTCTTATAAAGAATAGAGAATCTATTTGTCTTTTCATTTCAGGGAACGCATTACTATCTCAGGAGCTTCTTTAAAGGTGACCTACAAATAATTTACCAGGAGTTGGTTTTACATAGCTCATACTCCATGATGAATGAATGAAGAATGCCAAAAGGTTTATTTTATTCTTGTTACTTGAGTGAGGTTTGCAGTGGCTTTTTTCTTTGAGATATTTTTAAATGTCACTTTTAGTTTTCCTGTATTTTAATCACCAAACTGATTAGTTATTTAAAAATACCTATCAGTATGGTTGAAGAAGATGGGGAAAGAAGAATGAATTTAAACTTAGCCTCTCCAAAAAGTTATACTGCAGTACAACTCAGGGGTGTTAACAAAATACAAAAGGTAACATGAATTATCACTAAAACCCCTTTACATTCCTTGATTCATTCCTCCCTTTATCTTTTTGACTGTTAGGATGTCATAATTTCACCAGAATTTCAGGCATAGGTCATAGTAAATGGAGTTGGATATATAACAGGAAAAAGAAGGAACAGAGAGGGAAAAAAACCCCCAACCCTCAGCTGTCACACCTTTTTACATGTGATAAAGTACCAAAATGTAATCTAAGCTTACATTCACTTTTTTCTTGTTTATCTTTAAATCACTGTTAAAAACCCCCAAAACCTACTGTTTAATTTATAGAGATACAATCTCAGGAAGTTCAGTTTTATAGAGTTTTTAAACCAATAGTCCTTCTTTCTAATTAGATATAGACTCAAGAATTATGGCACTGATCTGCACCAGCTAAAGATGTGCCAGTTAACGTTCAATTCTGTTTAACTGAGCATATTACGCACGATGTGCAAGAGAGTCACCTTGCTCCTTTACATCAACACCTGGAACAGGTATGGAGGGCAGCATCCTTAGACACTGGCAAGGAAGGAGCATCCTGTCTTATTTTATAAGGTCCCCATCTGTCCATCTTGGAAGCAACAGCATGGAATGTTTGGCATGGACCCTACTTCAAGGACTGAAATGAGGATGTCCTACTCAGCCAACCAAGAGCGCTTTCTGTCTGCCTTCCCCATGTCTGCAGCCAGGAGCCTGAGGCCTTTTGGCCTGAATACCTAATACCCATTTACTGCATGCCCATGAAGGTGATGCACTTATGAAGTAAAACACAATCACGATGAGATAGGGAGGCAAGGTAAATAAGATCCAGAGATACCCAGAGCCTTTGAGAAATGCAGGAGACTAGCAACATTCCTGTAGCTTGTTTTTACTGCTGTAGAAATTCTTTTTGCTATAGGTATAAAACTAAGTTAATCAGTTTTGTAAGGCTTTGCAGATAAAGGTTCACAGCTGTGAAAAATACTGCAGCTCAGGATGGAGATGCGTTGGCAAAGCTGTGTGAAACTGTTTTGCATAAACTCACGCCCAAAATATTCTAGCTCCTAGCTGGTGCTACCTGATGTGTAAATGCTGCAGATCCCTTCTTTTTACCTGTCTTAGTGCTTTGAACAAATCAAAACACAAGCATATGTTTCTCGCCTGCTTTAGTTTCCTGCTACTGCTTTATCCCCAAGTACCACCTAAAAACCTCTCTAGCTGAAGCCATATCAGCATCCATAGATTAGAAAGAATTTCCTGCTACTTTTTCCAAGCTACTAATCTCTTTGGAGAAAGAAGTAGTTGATATGAATTTCCTGGATTATTTCCATTATCTTTAACAGTAAAAGAGGAAGAGGAAGAGAGGGAGAGAAAGAAGGCAGCTCAGTCCTCTGACCACCTCTCACATCAAGGTGTGCTACAGTCTTCAGTGGGAAGTCTACAGATTTACGCCATTATGAAAGGGAACTGAGGGCCTCCAATCGTGATGAGAGATATTCTTAATGGCAGCCTTTCTGGGTTCTAAGACCTTAGGTTTGCATTAAGAAAGGTCTACCCCGCAGAGGGTAGGGGTGAAAAAGACAGCAATGCATTACCCCCCTTCCTGTAAGCTACCGACCTCCATCTCGCACACATCCTCCTGAAGTGGGATGCGAACGCAGCACCACTTCATTTGCTCCAAGCTATACTCTGCTCCTTCTCCACGCTACCAAGCTGTTTGTGGTTGCTCACTGGAGCCATCTTGAGTGTATTTGCCACCAGCTGCTTCCCACCACCCCGTTGCTCCCCTGCCCACCTCCGGAGTGTCGCACCACGCTGCAGGAGCCCATAGTGCCATTTGCCAACACCATCTGCTGGACCTCCTGAGCCAAGATTACCTCCTCCTAAACCCACACCCTTTCTATCAGGGTTTCAAAGCCTGCAAACAAGGGGTCACAATCGGAAAAGAAAGGCTTAACAAACCTGAAGCTGCTGTTCTTATTCCCAGCATCTTCTCTTTCTCTGTCCAGCAGAAAAACATCCTCCTCATCTTGCAGTAATTGTTCTTGGGGGGAAAAAGAAAATTCCGGTACAACTTTTGGCTGCTGTTTTAAGCACACGACCAGCCACATCAAAGCTGTGAGGTAACAGTCCTAATAATATCTTCTCTATCCCCAGGCTGTCCCAGTCCAAAGAACTGAAACTAAAAACCCAGATGGTGGTCATGTATACTTTTACCTGAATCCCACTCTCTCTGTCTCTTTTGTAAAGTCTTTTAATGATAGAATTTAGAAGTTGACTATGCCTGTATCTCATGCTTGTGAGATACTTACTGCTCCCTACACACTCTTAATCTCCAGAAATTTCTTGTTTACGCAGTCCTCCCTTCCATCTCTAGTGTCTGCATTGGATTGACCCATCCCAGCAGCACTGAAGAACTTTATCCTTCCTCTATTGCTTTTCCTTCTTTGCTGAAAAGAACTCTGCTTGCAGCCGCAGGATTCACTACATCTTGCAGTGGAAATGTTCCTCTGGGCCCCTGGTACACTTGTACAAGGACAATGGTCCTTCCACAGCTGCACTGAGCACAAGGGCAAATTCTTGAGTCAGTTTATGAGGAGAAAGCCTACAACTAGGCTTCACATGGGAAAAAACATCGTTATAACACTGAAGCCATGGGGTCTTTCTTCCATTCTCACTTCATACCAATATAAAAATTGAAAGAGTAATTTTTCCTTTGTAATCCATACGTTTTCAGTGGTTTTGGTCTGCTGCTAGAGCAAAGAGAGAGGAGACCAGAATCCCCACTTTCTACTTCTGCTATTAACTCTCAGCCATCTGCATGATTTTCTCAGTTCCCTCGGTCAAAGCATTCCTCAGTTTACCAGTTTGCAAAGCTGATACAAGAACAGCAATGTGTCCACAGGGATGCAGAGAGTAAAATCAACTGTTTGCAAAAGACTTCAACGTTGGCAAAAGAAAATGTTGGATAACTTATTCTTTCAAATCAAAAATGTGATAGATTATTCACATAACTATACATAAACTCAAGCCATGCATCTGCTTGTAAGTGAACCACTCCTACGTGAACCCTGCACTCTGTTTATAAGGCACATTGTTTCCTTTATAAAGCCTGCAGAAGCCAGACTTTGATTTGAATATAATAAAATTGCAGAAACAGCAGAAGCTGGCCATGTAACTCCTATTTTAATGAATACCTAAAGTAACAGTCCTCTAAGCCATTGTGTCATCTTTCAACTCCTGTCCCTCCCTCCCCCTTTCTGCACCAAACTCGAGGAAAAGAAAAACTGATTGGCAGGTACTGTAGCTGGCGTGAATAACCACGACTATATATCTTGTCAAAAATCAGCATGTACTTTAAAAAAGAAGAAAGTAAAATATGAAGATAAGAGGAATAATCTGAGGCTCTCCCATATTCTCATTCAAATTTTTCTATTTAGATTTCACTATATTTCCTTTTTTAACCTTCTCCTGCAGGTCTTTATATATAGGACAAAAAAATCCACTTCTGTCATTTAAAGCATGATGAAAGTACCAAAGAAAAATCTATTTTCAGCTGTTTCTCGTTAGAGCACTTTTTTGCCACTGTGATGAAAGTCGATGCAAAGAAAGAAAGACGAGTCACTGATGAAGATGAAGAAGCATTTCTGATCAGCCATCTGTTCAACCAATTAAACCCCTCGCAAATAAAGTTGTGTATACGTCTATAGCTAACCCATAAAGATATACATATCTGTGTGTACACTGGTATGCGAACACATACATATAAATACCATGTAAAGTCTACTTTGCATATACTAAACTCTGCTTACATGCTGAGCATAGCTAATTAAATGCACACAGAGAAACACTGCAAACGCGAAATAGAATTTGGCCCCGTTGGAGAACAAAGCCTTCTCTATTAGCATCCTTTTCTCTTAATGGTCCTTATGCAGTAAAAATAAAGTCCAAACACTATAATTTCACTCCCAGAAAAGTTACAAATACTGTAGGTATCTTTAGAAACAGCTGCAAAAGTGGATTCACTTCTGACAAGATTGGTGTTAATTACCAGTAAGGACTTCAGTATAATACTATTTAAATCATTTTAAATTATCCCTCTCAAAAATTAATTTTTCATCAAAGATTACACAAAAAAATCATGATATCATCTCTGCAGCTGCGATTTAGTAATAATTTCATCTATTATTACCAATGTCAGTTAGATAAAAGAAAAATGGCATCCTACTGTGCTGATTCCAGCATAGGCCATATATAGAAATTTTTAACTATCACTTATAATCGCCTTGATGAGCTTAAACCTCCTCTCAATTAACACCCTAAATGACACTGAGACATCTTAATGGAGGATGTAAGTAAAGGAAAAAGACTTTAATCAAAGAATAAAAAGAGAAGTGCCAAGCAAAAGGAGGAAGTCTGGTGCACCTCTCAGTGTCCAATCACACTGGGGTCCTTTATCTTGTCTTGAACTTCTTGTCATCTTTATATTGCGACTGTAACTTCACAGCAGCCTTAAGAAGGAAGGAAAAAAAAGTGTACATACTCTTATCTGCAGTTTGCATCCATGTCTGAGAAAGACAGTGGGGGTATACAGCGAGCGGGCGAACACAGATTAAATGAAACTCAAGAGTCTGTGAAAAATAAAATTATTATAAGTTAAAATGAGCCTTACTCCATTTTGGTTTCTATTTCAATAGTAGTTCAGGGCATATCTTAAAAACTGGAATACAGTGGTTCATCTACTATTCAATAAACCTTGCAAGAGCGTGTTCTGATCCTAAAATCTTGACCTGAATAAAAGTTCTGTTTTCACAGCCAAGAGGTAATTATACTTCCGAAGATCCCAGTTGCCAGACTACCACATAAATATTTGCTTAAATGGCACCTACAGTCAATATTATTATGGGCATTCTTGTCTCTTTTAGCATACCTCTAAGCCTCCCAATACAAGCATATAAATGTGTACACGTACTGGATGGTTGTGATGGCACTCGTTCAAAATTTCAGGAAGGCTGAGAAATAAGTCTCTGTCTAGTGTTTCCCAAATTTGTGATCTCAACTTTCTAGCCATCAGAGTAACCACATGGATGTAGTAAGCTGATATTCTTCCTCTGCAGACTTCTCACAAAGAAGTCATCGCCGCCGCCTTCTTCTTTGCCCCTTGTGCAAAACTGCCAGGCAATGGGTACAGCGTGGGAACGGCGGGTTTAGGCTGCCCGTGGCTGGAGGGACGGCAGTGGGTGGTTTTGCCCCGGTAGGTGATTCAGTGACACTCTGCCAGCCCTGACAGGGAAAAGGGGTTTTGGGAAGTGTGGTCACAAACACCTCTGAGGGACTGTGGGAGATGCTGCGAGTGCCCAGGCACCATACATCTCTGCTGGAACAGCGAAGGGGGCTGGTGGGTTTTGAGGTATCTAGACAACAAATAGAAGTTCCTGTTCACTGTGGTTGTTCCCATGTCTGCAATTCAAAAAATATATATATTGTTTCATGGCCTGATATTTTTTCAGTTAATTCACTCATAATGAGAAGCAAATTAATATCTCTGGGTGCATTAATAGTAAAAAAAATCTAATTAAAATCAGCCATGGTATTTCATTTCTTTCAAGTGTTTGTTTGCCCGTTAGAGCTTCACAAACTGTTAGCTACAAATTATACCAGTTAAGGATTCAGCTCATTTTGATTAACAAATAATTTGCAAATGGATTTTGCTTTTATTTGTCATAGGTATTTGTCGAACAGTTCACCCAACCATTTCGGCTTGCGGGTTGTTTGCTTCAGCTTTTCGCTAGTCACTCCTATTCTGGTGCTAAGCACACAGTATTTATGACACACAAAGTACCGTTAAAAGAGCCCCTCAGGTAAAGGTAAGAAATACTCCAACCTCTGCTCCATGACAGGCACAGTATCCACTAAATTTAGTCACTGCTGTTACAGAGAAATTGATCAAACCCAGGGAATTATTTCTCCTCCTGTGCTGGATGATTTTAGATGCATGAATATTACATAGCAACTAATAATAAGCAATGGACTGTGTATTTTTAGGGAGAAATTTGCAGATGTGCAGTGATTCGTATTAATATCTGCGCAACTTTCAGCATTCACAAATATTACCCTGCCATGGGGCAACTGCCTGAATATTTCCAACTAAAGAGCTCTCTGCGAGTCACAAAAAAAAAAAGCAGCCTTCCAACATACACTCTTTAAACTGGTTTTTGTTCAGGTATTTTTTTTTACCCCCATTTGTACCTCTAGTCCAACACATTTTTTTCTCCAATTAAAATTTAAGGAGGGCTGATTTTGCATACATAACACACAAGGTAACAGCGAAGTAATGCATGCAATTAAAAAAAAAATAATCCTTAAGTATTCACTGATCTTAAGGCTGACAGCCTATCAGTTTGCAGAAAAAAGTTAAGCTAATAGCTTTCAAAAAGAAAATACCTTGCATGTAAAAGAAGCAACACTTTCTGCAACTGCTGCTCTAACAGAAACTGCTGCATAGTCCGCTGCTAAATGCTAAGCACACCATCTTAAAGACAACAGTTCATTCTCTGTGTCATCAAGGAAATGCTTATTTTCTTATCCAGCAGAAGAACTCTAAGTACACTGCTTTTAACTTGATCTCCATTTCACTGTTTTACCACTATAATAATCATTTCTGTCGATTATGAGCATGAAAAAACACACCTTTTCTGACCAAAATGGCTGTGGCAACAAGAAACCTAAGGCAGACTTGGCAATGCTGGTATCTAAAGGAAGTCCTTTTCCTGGAATTGGGTTTGAGCTACCTCAGCAAGTGACCCTCAGAAACTGCATCTCTTCAGAGGGACGGGAGAGTGTCAGCCAAGCCACACGAAATACTTTCAAGTGCCGACAAGCCTGAGAGCGCTGATATTCAGACCCAGCTAAACAAATGCACGTTTCAGTGTGGATGGACATTCTTGCACTGCTTTATCATTTTGTGACCCAAGTTGAAGCCAGCATTAGGAAGCTTTGCAAGACAGTTAAATCAATCTAATGCTGACACACACAAAAAATGTTTCCACTCATATGCCTTGCTCTTGCTTTGCAGAGACTCTGGTGTTCAGCTGACCTCTACGCTAACCAGTTTAGTTCACTAAACTGGCAGAAAATGGTGAAATGTTATTTGCTGCATTGATTTTCTACCTGTATAGTGAGCTGAAATTGCTTACTGGGGCATCAAACGAGCTCCAAAACTAGCAGGAGAAGGAGGGTGGAAGGCAGGTTGTTTCCTTTCTGTATCAGCAGGATTTTAGGTTTGTCCTCGAGGAAAACCACCCCCTTAGATGGTGTTTTGTCGCTGTACTTGGAGTTATCACTTTGGCCACGTCAGAGCTATTGTTCTGACCAAATATAGGGATCTCTGGTAAGAATAAAAGCCTTGCACAAACACAATCTTTTTTTTTTTTTTTAGGGGGGAATAAATTACACAAAGAGTTACACCAGCCTGGCAGTTGAGTTTTGCTGGCATTGCTATGTTGATCAAGATTGTGAAGAAGAAAAATGAGAAAAAAAAAAAAAAAAGACAAAGAGCAAGAAACCACACTTTCCTCTCCTAACCAGCACTGCTATGGCAGCAACTCCCCTGACGTATATGCCATTTTATCTACAAAAGAGTACTTTTGCCCTATACTTATCTTGTTCAGGAAGTTGTATCAGTTTATCAGCTTTCTGTGCCAGTGTAAACTTGCCTCCAATGGAACTGTCTGACAGTCTAGCTATATCACAAGCCCCTTCTAGCTAGGGTATGGTCATAACAGGAACCTTTTGGCTTTTTGATTACAAAGAAAGCCTGTATTTCAGTGGATGCCCTGCCATGAAGCTGCACAGCTGCTATGAGGGTGCTATTTTTGTTTCTTCAGTCACCACCTTTCTAAACAAAAAAGAAGTTCTGTGTGTGCTGTGAATAACAATAAAAAAAAAAGAAATCTATTCAAAATGACTATGCCGCATTTGTGTCCTTTTATGTCTTTGCCAACAATAAAGGAGTTCACTCTAAAATCCCCAACATTCTGCAATTGCTTGAGAGCCAGGACAGCTCTCAAGCCAGGTCTAAATTATAAAGTGTTGTTGACAAAGCTGTTCCAGTCACAAGCATGAAAAAAATCACACCCTTAATTGATATAGATACGCCAGCAACACCCTCCGTATAGATGCAAGAATCCCTTTGCTGGCATGGCTTATGTCACTCAAAAGGTAGTTGAAGAAAAAAAGAATCCTTTTGCCAATATACATTTTTTCTTCTGGTACAGCTCAGCCAACAAAGCCTGTGTATCATGGACCAATGATTCCCAAATTTTCTGTAGTCAAGCCTTGCTTGAGAAAATTGGCAATGCATAACACCTCCTTGCATCCAGCTCCCTTCCCCCAGATTGGGCTTTTAGTTCCACTTTTTGTCCCTCTTCTTGCTTCCTATTGCTCTGGTGCTTGTTCCATGGCTGCCCTGTCTCCCTCCCACCTCATGAGTCTCCTACGCTTTATGGGACCGTTTCTGTCTGGAGTCACTCAGATGTGGTCACCTTGTATCTCCCAGCACTTGCAGCTGTGGCTGAACTCACTGGTTGGGAAATCTCAGTGCAAACTGTTACAGAGGCTGTCAGAATGAGAGCAAGGAAAGACTTTCCATGTTACCCTTTAGTTTTGCCACTGTCACCACTGACAGTCACCAAATCTCAGGATGGCTGAGGTTGAGAAGGACCTCTGAAGATCATCCAGTATGTCCCCATGGTCAAAGCAGAGTCAACCAGAGCAGGTTGCTCAGGATCTTGTCCAGTCAGGTTTGGAATATCTCCAAGTATGGAGACAATGGAGAACTCCATGTTGGCACCACTATCATTTAAACCATTCCCTCATGGAAAACATCTCAAAGTCTGCACAGACTCCAGCAGGTTTTTCTCATTTAGTTCCAATACCCTGGAACTGGCAGAGAGACAATTACAGATAGAGAACACGCATGGAAAAAAACCCCAACCAAACAAAAAACCCCAACCCAAATTGAAGGTGCTATTTTGATAAAAGAAGTGACATTTCAAAAGCAGGCATCATCTGGGGGGTTAAAGCTGATTGATTTCCTGTAATTCCTCTATCTTTCTGCAATGTCTTGGTTAACTGGAAGAGTGTGTCCTCTGTTTCTTTGTACTGAGGTTGCCACCTGACCACTGATAAATATGAACCTACTGATACTTTGGGGTACATGAAGAGGTCTATGGGGAAGGTCTTATTTTGCATTTGAGATTTACAGTCATGTATTACTACTGAGTAGACAGGTTATTCTTATTTTATATAATAGATTCAAAAATATCAATATGAAAAAAATCAGTATGAAATACGCAGAGTTGTTTCTAGGTTGTAGACGCAGCCTGACGAAGGCATGCTTATCCCCTCCTCCCTCTTTCTTCTTTAACTTATTGTCAATGGGATAGCTTGCCAGACACACCCTAAACCACTTTAGGTTCATTTAACTGAAGATTTAATCTTGCAGAATGGAATCTTCCCACTCTGCATCTTATGCTTGGATGGACCTATGGCTAACTGGACAGGTGCAAGGATGAATGATAATACACCACTATATTAGCAACTGCTGCCTTCTCTCATAACTGTCTGAAGGAAACTCTGGCCTATAATGATGCTTCATTTACTTTGGAGTTAAATACAGTGCTTCACTGGTATTCATGGAGTTACATTAATTTAAAAAAAAAAAAAGGCAAATCAAAAGAAAATTAAGTTCTGCAAAGCTACGCATAAGGGAACAATATTGTGTTGTGTTTTCTGAAACTGCGTCTTTGATCTTAAAAATAGAAGGGTAGTAAATATAATTTAACAATAACATTATCTTAATATTTACAAGAGATTGACTGAGCAACTATTACCCAGAATCTTTAGAAGCATTATTTGAGAAAGTACGAAAAATGTACTTGAGTTCTTCTTCAAAATTAATTGAACTACGTGAAATCATTCGTTTGTGTCTCTCTTAGTCATGCCACAATATTGTAGCAAACCAGCAATAGCGTATCTTTAATACATATACATTAGAGAATTTCTTCACAGAGCTCTGTGAAGGCGATGAAAGTTCTTTAGCTACTCCTGAAAATCAGCTCCATCAGAGGTGAAACGGAGCAAGCACTTAACACATAAAGGATGACTCTAACTGAAGAAAAAGATTGTACCCAATTGAAATTTCAGGGAACGTAAGTAGAGAGAACGTAATCACCCAGCCAGAAGTTGATTAAGATACCACTCTTTCAGCTGTGAGATCTTTAGTTTTTTAAGTGGCTGGGACCAAGTTAACATTTCATTCAAAAAGTGCTACCTTGCAAACAGCATAGTCTTCCCAACACGGCAGGGACGGCCATGCAGAGGAAACAGCCATTGTTGGCTGAAATCCTTATACCACTCAAGTTCTGGATTCTCAACCTCTTGCCCCTAGAGGTCCTTCTTTCCTTGAAACACTAAATTTAGAAAGAAATCTTGTAAGGTGAGAAAAGAAAGTATCTAGTACAGAAGAACTATGCTTGCAAGATTCCTGAAAACAGCATGAGTTTCCTATGCAGACTGCATTAATAATTATTAACTGATAACAGCATTTGTGTGTTTACAGTATTTTTCTCTGTCCATCAATTACTTGCAACAGACTATTTTTTCTCATTAAAATTCTCAGTAACAGTTAAGAACTGCAAAATTCAGCCAAAGAGAGCAGTAAACAGGCTCAAACTGACTTAGGATGTTTCTGGAACTGGAGTCTCAGTTCTGATTTGTCCTTAGAGTCATGCCATAGCAACGCCAAAACATCCCTAATTCATACCACAAGTATTTGGCCTTCAAGGCTACAAAGACGTAGTGCTCTGCACCTCGATTTAAAAAAAAAATAAAATGGTAAGACAGAAAAAAAGCCATGATCTAGCTATAGTGTCTCAGCAACAGAGTTGATAAAGTGTCACCAAAGCCTCTCCCTGCAGGAGAGAGGCTGCAAAACCCACCTTAGGGCAGCTCTTTCCCCAGGAGCAGTGGAGCACTGCCACAGAGGTCATAATCCGGAGCATATTGGTGTGTCCTCCCTGCCCTGAATGCTTCTCGTGAAAGACGGACCCTCATTTAGCGAGACGTTATGCCAGCAGCAGATCAATGCAAATGGTGCCGCCTTCCAATAACTTTAATGCTAGATCATGATTGAATAAGACATCAGGTGGACTGCAAAGTATAGCACGACACTGCCCTACTGTTAAGCTTTAATTAGTTAAGGCAGCACAGAGCCTCCCTGGAACAAGATGCTCATATCTCTTAGAAACGCAGACCCTCTTTTATAGAAATATGAATTAAAAATAACTTTTTTACATATGCAAGGTAAAGGCAGGGGAGGGAATTAGGGTATGAAATCCTCACAGGACAGCTCATGAGCTTTCTCTTCTGGGTGGTGTTTGAAATGTAAGTACTCCCTGAAGAACAGCAACAAGTAAAGAGTCTAGATACCACAGCATAAGTACCAGGTGCTGTACCCTATATGGCACAAGTGCAGGGTGCTCAACAGGAAGGTGGAAAAGGATTAAAATTGCTTGTGTTTTTACTGTTTCACACCTCTGCCACTGATGCTCTGTGAGATCTTTAGTGATGCACTTTACTCCCTACCAAAACTGAGAACAAAACACCTGTGCCATAAAGGTACTGGCTGCTTTAACTATCTGCCAAAGCATTTTGAGCCGTGGATTAAAAAGTCACAGAAGAAATTGAATCTCAAGGCTGAATACAAGAGAAACGCTGGGGGGGTGGGAAACAAAACTGTAAATTGCCCAATGATGGGAATGTCTCCTGCAGCACACTGGCAGTGGTGACACGGCCCTGCCTCAGACAACAAGAAGCACTGCATACAAAATGTTGACTAATTAAGTTATGGCATGAAGCGTTAACACATTCTTAGAGGAAAACGTTGTATTAAGTTTCTGTATTGGAATTCCAAGTCTATGGATGCGCAGAATGGAACCATTTCAAATGAACAGCGGAGTTTATCCTAACTATAGTCACTTCAGTTAAAAAATGAATGGGTTTGCAGGCATGTGGTGGAGAATAGTTAAAAATGACTGGAGTACTCTTCAGATTATTGAAGCAATCTAGGAAATCTAAATTGGTCTGCAGTGCCCGTGCCCAGAGCACCCTATTCACTTCCAAAATGAAGTGCACTTAAAAAAAAAAAAAAAAGTGAAGCCTTGCATTTGGAAAGGATGGGAGTTTTGGGCATGCACCATGCAGAACAATTTAAAATTACTGGAGCACTTCAGTTTCTTTTTTTTTTTTTTTTTTTTTTCACACACACTTCTTTTTGGAAGCAAATCAAAAAGCATTCTATCATTGTAGGCAAACTCATGAATGATTTAAAAATTGAACCCTATGTAAAACAAAAGGAGGAGAATACTTAAAATAATAACACTAACCCTCTCCTGCCCTGAAACCGGCTGAAAGTGAAATGGAGAAAAAAGTAGACAAGAGAAGAAAAAATCCATACCTTCAAGGGATTAAAAAGAATCATAGGGACATCACTGACCTGGTCTCTGTGCTTTGCAGAGATGTACAAATCAATACACCGCTGGAGCAATAGGATGGTCTTGGGAACAGACCATGGTGACCCTATCCCCTCAACTTTGGCTACATGAACTTCCTTCCCATCACAGAAAATGCCTCTCCTCCTTCCTGGTTGTATCTGAGTGCCTGCTCCCTTAACGGCTGCACTTGCCCAGGACAGCTTAACAACTTTTTTTTTTTATGGATTTTTCTTTCTTTGGTGAGAGACATCTTGCGTGGGACGATTCTAAAGATCGTGTTGTGATTTAGCCAGGGTTAAAGCTCCAGATCTTCAGTGTGCAGGACTAAGGGGAATTTCAGCTTTCATTTAGCATGAGCGTGTGTTTTCTAGCCCCTATTGTTGATGATAAAAACTTGGAAACATGTCCCCAGGAAACTACAGACTCTGAATCCCAGCAGGCAAATAGAAAGATCTCCCCCTTCTCACCCCTCCCCACAAAAACCAAATTATTTTTAAAGCTCAGTATTTAGAAACCATCTTCACAACTTGGGAACATTTGGGGCTGGCAGTCTCCCTCTGCTTTGCCTCCCTCCTGGTACGCAACGTTTCCTCGTGAGCTAAGATTAAACCGAGAACCAGGAGAGGGTCCCCGGTTTGACCTGCGCCGTGTTGGAGGCAGTGAGACAAGCCCGGAGCTGGGAGCTCAGCCTCCCCGAGCATCAAGGCAGAGGCGTTGCCTCTCCTGGAGCGGCTGCCAAGGGCGAACATGCATGCTGGCAACCCGCCGCCGTGCCGGGAGAAATCCAGGGAGGGTTTGTGTCTGTGGGACCGAGGAATGCTGCGGGCCCCGCTCCGAGGAAAGAAGGAGAGTCAGCTTCGCTGCCAACAAAATTAGGGCTCTCTTCCAGCATTCAGAAACGTACATACTTTTATATATTTGCCACATGGCTTTGCTGTGCAGCAGCACATGTGTTGTGGCTGCTCAATGCTGAGTGAAAAGAGCACCCAAATCGAGGAGCGTTGTGGGTGGGGAGGTGGCAGCGGGTGGCGGTACCTGAGGTCGGCAGAGACAGCCAGGAACGTTCCTCTCCCGCCCGCCAGAGGAAAAGTTGCACCCGATCGCCTTTGTGCAAGAGCAGGAGACCCATTACCAGCCCTGACCAGAGGTGCCTGGGAAGCACTAGTCTTTATTTTCTTTCCCCGGTTTTGTTATTGTCGGTATGTGCCCTGGTGTTGCTGCCTACAGCACAAAAGCCTTAATGGAGACCAGGCCCCATTGAACCAGGCAACAAAACCGTAGGAGATAATCTTAAAGAGCTTACATTGAAATCTGACAAGAAGGGCAAAGGGTAGAAGGAACGAAACATTATTATTCCAATCTCAGGTCCCCAAACTCCCACACCAGTGTCTTAACTATAAAGGATGTCCCTCCTCTGTGACTTCAGTCAACAGGGGACCAACCATTGAAAAATCAGACCCTGTTTTCCCACCGCTCTTCTGAAAACAATCCACAACATAATTTCCTGCATACATCTGTGCTTAAAAGGAAAAATTCTATAAAAGGGGAGGCTCTTGACAAACACGCCTATGGTTCGTGAATAGCCTTGGAAAACAAGGAGGCAATTTAGGGAGAGTCAGTTACGAATGCAAAAGAAGGCTTTCCTCGCCATGACCACAGCCAGTATTTGCTCAGCAGAGAAGCAGGTGACACAAGACAATCTGCATGCAGCCGAAGGCTGGTGGAAAGCTTGTTTGTGCTCAGTGCGCTAGAGAAGTTGTTCGGGAACAGTTACGTAAAGATTAGCCCTGTAACGCTGCCAAACACTTTGTGTTATTATGTGCTGTGTTTGTGCCAGGCAGCCCCACATGTCAGAGCTGCCTCACAGGGCAGTTTTAACATGCACACCCACATTTTCAGAGTGCTCGGAAGAATAAAAAAGCCACGGAGGAGCCAACTCTGACCTCGTTCGCATGGCTGCCACCGCAGATTCCCGTCAGCTTGTACCTGCCTGAGTGCAACCAGCGTAGAGCCAGGAAGGCACATCCATCGCATTTTGGAGATGACTGTCCTCGCTCCCCTCCTCCTCCTGACCCGTCATGTTCCCTCAGAGAATCCCAGCTGCATGGATAAAAAAAAAAAGTAGCAACTCAACCATGTGGGAGCATACAAATTTAATGTCGGCTAAATACGAAGGCTGGCTAAATAACACAATGATGGGAGTTATGCAGGTCATAAGTCTAGGGAGTAAGGAGCTCACGGTGTTTCTTTTCTTTTCTCCCTCGCTCCGTTTTCTTCACAAAAGTTCATTAAACAATGATTCTCTCCCCTTTAAAAATTTATGAATGAATGATGTGTTCATGAAAATGAGAGAGTAAAAAGCACTGGCCTGAGCCAGGCGCAGCGCAGCCTGGCACTCTGCAACCTCCCCCAGTGCCTTCCTCTCCCAGTGTACCTCGATCCTGACCTGAAACACGCTCCCCATGATCCCTGCAACCTCAGGGAGGGAGACACTTAGCAACAACGCGTACAGGTATTACATCTGTGGGACGTACCTGTCCTGGTAGAGAGTGGACGTGGAGCCCGAGACTGAGAAGAAAATGTTAGTTCATCAGTCCAGCAATCCCCTTTAATTCGCACTTCACAGGTCTCAGTTAGGAGGATGCCATGGCTGCAAAGGGAAATAGGAGTCTGTCTGCAAACATAAAAATGGACCTCTTCATCTACACCAGTATTGTAAGTGGCACCATCCTCTTCCAAGGCCTGGACGTAGCTACATCAGTGTAGCTTGCTTGATGAGAAAGGAGCAATAAATAACCAGCAGTAATGACAAGGTTTTATATAGCCCTTCTTATGGGCAGATTTCCAGTACTTTACAAAATAGAAAACTGCCCTTAGTTTCTCACTCATATTCTCTCTCCATCTCCGTAGAATCACTTTTTCTTTTTTCTTTTTTTCATTTTAAATATATTTTCTACATTTATTTCCTTATTCTTTTTATTTTTTACCATTTCTTTTCTTTTCCATCCTCTTTACTCCCACTTAGCTTCAGTTTCAGACTTTTTGCAGTTTAAGTATCTCTCCAGTTTTTCTAGTATTCTACTTCTTTTCATTACTTTGTATTTCCGCGTCTCCTCCTCTCTATTCTTTGCCGGTCTGCTTGCCCTTTCCCTATGTGTCTTCCTCTTTATCCATTGCCTTCTCTCTTCATCCCCTCTGATGGTGATTCTTTACCTTCCCAGCTCTGTTTTCAAAGTCCTCTTCTCACATCCCATTCCTTACTGTGATCATTTCACATGCCCCATTCCCTTTCTCTTCTCCTGTTGTTATTATTCTTATTTATATAACTTACTGCAATAGTGCCCAGAGATTCTAATCTTAACTGCCCTTTCACCACCACCATCACCCTTCTCGGTGATCTACTTAAAGACAGTCAGGGGCATTCCCTGTCTCAAACATCTTCTCTTTTTCAGCTTTTTCTTTTTTTTTAACATTTGTTAGTAGGGCTTGGCCAGTATTGGAAATGTTAGGATTGGCTTGTCCTTGCAGTATGTTGGGAGAATAGTTCCGGTTCCGAGACCAGCCTGCTCTGGAGTTTGCAGAGAAGGGGCCACACCACGACATGGTCTCCAGGAAATAAAGCCAGCTCATTTATTGCAGAGTGCCTGCTTGTAGTTTCAAAGGACACAAACTCCTCCAACAGCTCTGACTCTCAATAACCAGGTTGGCTGGTGACTGTAGGAGGGAAACAAGCAGCCTCCAGACTGCCTTCGCTGACTGGGTGGCTGTCACCCGCAGAACTGCTCTTCTCTAGGATTGCTCTCAAGACAGAGAGCGTAAGTGAAGATACCTGGGCATGCCTGGCAGAGGAGAATCCACCACAATAAGGATAATCCCCACTGGGGCAGGAGACAAAATGACTCAAAGCACCTCACAGCTGGAGAGCAGGACATTTTCCTGGGTACTTTTAAAGGCCTGAGTCTCCGTCTCTGGAGACATCCCAAACCCGCCTGAATGGGTTCCTGTGCCCCCTGCTCTAAGGTGGCCCTGCTTTGGCAGGGGGGTAGGTCTAGATGATCTCCAGAGGTCCCTGCCAACCCTGTGATTCTGTGAGTCTGATGATAATTAGGTTTTTTAAAAACCACCACTGTGGAGCTTTCTGGGCTGCAGTGGGAGTATTTCAAGTCACCTCTTAGCTGTGGTAAGGTACAGTTTTGTGGAAGCCCTCAACTCGCTTCCACTTGCCTTGAGCTGAACAGTGTTTTCAGACAGCAAACTTTGGCCTCAGGAGGCTGAATCTTTTTGTGGATTTCTGTATCTTTGAGAAACCGAGCCTTAGAGCTTTGCTGGAATGGAATGGTGTGCAGGACCCCAACAGAAGAGACAGCACCTGCTTCTTTCTAGAAGGATAAAACGCAGACGATGATCAGTTGTACCACCGCCAAAGGAACCCCAGGTAACCGGGCCAGGCTGAACTTCCCTGACTTTGACAGACTGCATTGTGTGTCATAACTAAGAGAGGTCTTCAATCCAGGGGGCTGTGAAAGCCAGGGGAACAAAATGAAAAAAGGGAGAGGGCTGTAGTGACATAAGGAAAAAAGTGGCTGCAGGAACACTGGAACAAGGCGGGGAGGGAGTGGGAAGAGCGATGCGGAGAGCAGAAGGAAATTGAGAGCAGTACAGTTGTTTAAAAGAATGCTACTTACGGAAAAAAGATCCAAAACTAGCCCTGTAGGTACTGTGTTTTTTCCTTTTTCTTTTAATTCCTTCTTTCACCTTTCCTTTTTGGAGGCAAATGGGTCATAACCCATCAGGGTACGCTTGCAGGTCTCTGGCCATGTACATGTTTTTGACATGGTCAGAACATTTTGGACAGAAAAGCATGTAACACCTACCTATATTACACCAGCTTTTACATGTTCAGTCCCCAATATCTCTCCCAGGCTTGTTCCACCCACAGATGCACAATATATTAACTTGGATGATTCCGCATTGCTTACATCTTTTTTTGTAACAAATTATGGATATTCCACACAAATCTGGGAGGATAAATCAGAGGCATCAGCCAAATCCACGCTGTCTGAGCAGCAGCAAGGAAAGTTTTTTGATAACCTAAGTATCTTTCCTGTGCTGTGTAGTGTGTGAGAGCTTTACCCGAGAATTTTGAAACTGATTAAACATCTTGGGGAGCAGATCTGCTGTCAACCCATAGACCAGAACAATGGGAAGACTGTTTGTTTTGTTTGTGGGGAAAAAAAAAGTTTTTTACTAATACAACAGCGTTTGATGCCACTAGCAGGGATATGTATTCACGCTGCGCATCCTCAGCTGTATAAAAAATAGATCAAGAGGGTTTTTTTTATTATTTTGGAAAGAGAAAGAGAGGAAAAAGAATGAAACTTAATATGTTTGATATGTTTGTAAATTTTTAAACATAAAAACCCAACCACCCCATATCCCTATCAACCTGTAGCTCAAATTATTAACTTAGCATACAACATTAAAAGAAGCATGGTTATTATTGCACCCAGGAAACAGGGACGGATGGGGAAATAGAAGGAGGGAAATTAAAGGGGAAAGATTATTATTTTAATGTACTCAAGTTCTGATATAAAAATGGGGATTTTGTCTGTTAAATGTTGATGTGCACAAAATCATAGCCAGGTCTAAATGCCTTAGTCACGGCAGGGGGTTAAAAAAAGAGAATATTTGAGAATAATGTGAATTAAAAAGGCAAGTTAGTTTAAATTTCTGTTTGGTAGGGCCTGAGGCCTACAACTCCAATGGGAATACACTGTAGCCGGAGGGCTGATGAATGCCCTTAATGAAGTTGGACAACCTGGAATACATGCATAAAATGATTTTAAATATTGATATGATGTCATTGTGTGTCTGAAGATATTGAAATGTTCATTTTCAGAGCTAGACAGGTTGCGTCTAATTTATTATGGGGAGGGGAATGATTATTTACATTTTTTAATGTAGCAATAAAACAATTATGGGATTTAGGGAGAGAGAAAATATTCATGCTTCTTGGAGAGCAAAAATGCATGTTGCGATGGAAATGGCTTAGAGGAGCTTATACCAGCAGATATTAAGAAATACAATTTCCCTTTTTCCTTCCTGGTAATTGAGGTAATACATTCATAAAGTATGTAAAGTAAAGGGACCCTTTGACCAATGTTAATTATATTTAACCTACTCTATGTGTAGCAGAAGGAACAGCTTAAATATATCACTGGGGACGACTAACTCACCCATATATTCTGGATGTGTCTATTATAACATTTCCATGACATTGCCTGGTTTTCAGAACAATTCTTACCGTGAAGAAGAGGAGACGTGGTGTTACAATGGTACGTTCAGTTCCGTTGTGATATGAAAGTTTTTACGGAGAATGCCTGAGGGCAGCTGTCTGCCTCGTGTGTTCAGTATTACGGCTGTATAAGACACGGGGGTGGAAGTGTATTAAAGGCAGAGCCATTGCAGTCTGCTGGAGGTTGCTGATGCTAAAGTCCAATCCTGATGATCCCCAGATCAACCCAAAAAAAAGAAATTCTTTGCAAAAATCGCCTAGGATACTTTTTTCACTTGTTCTTTTGTTCCTGGCTGATATTCATCCCTACCTGCAAAGAAAAAGAACTTAGATTACGTTTCAGTTCTAGTGCAAATTGGAACAGCTCCCTTATAGAGGCATGTGGGGGGTGATTTTCTGTTTCTCTAAAGCATAAATTCAGCATTGTCTGCACTTATGATAAATGTTAGCAAGCAGGAATGAAAACTTTTGCACCTCTCTTGCCCTCTTGCTCACCTTTCACATCAGTGTTTTAAAACAACTTCGCAGAATAGCTAAGCACATGCCTAACTCTAAGCATCTCACTGAGGCTGTTTCTCTGCACAAAGGTGGTCAACTTTTTGCTGAATCATGACCCGTATGATTACAGATGCAGTGTAACATCAAATAGGTCCTTTAAAGGAGATACACACCGCATTCTCTTGTTCCACTTAACAGATCACAGACACTAGAAATACTACCTATGGTAGGGGCAGAGCTCTTGCTGTGTCCAGCCTTGAGCTAAGATTCAGAACAGGTAAAATACTTTCAGGAAGCAATGGCAAAACTGCTGGTGAAGCCCTCTTCTACTGGACACCCTTCCTTTTCCTGCAGAGTATGTACCAATACTGACTAGATGGACAAATAAGGCAGAAGAAGGAAAATCTTGAACAATATGCTTGGACACAGTCATCAAATATGAAGAAGAGCTAGAAAAGGTAGAAGGAAGGTAAGCATGGCACAGCACAAAGGATATGTGAGAAAGTCACTATTTTCTAGTGAGCAAAATAGTTAATTGAAGGGGACTTGACAGACATGGGTAAGGTCACAAATGGCCCAGTAAAAGTGCACAGGCATTGATTACTCCTCTTCCTACAGCATCAGAAGGAAGGAGCACCCAATGAAAAGAGCAAGCTCCACATTTGCAACTGAGGAAGCCATTTTTTTTCCACAGAGCAGATAATTGTACGAATTTTCTGCTGCAAGATGATTATAAGAGGCTAAAAATACTAATAGATTTGAAAAGATTAGACAAGTTCATGGAGGGTAGCTTCTTCAGTCTGGATATAACCTCTGATTCAGGAAATTGCTAAACCATTGATTGACAGAAACAAAATCACTTTACATGTCTCCTGTTTCCTCTGCTATTCCCCTAACCACCCGTTCCTGTTAATGCCAGATTGTAAACAGAGCTAGAGAAGCCACCCAGGCTCTGAGGAAGGTGTACAGGGTACATACAACCTTCAGATGTTTTTTAGTTCATCTCCACTGGCTAGTCACGGAGAAGTGAGCTGATTCCTGGCATTCTTGACCCATTTCATCCTAACAGGAGGAACTGTCACTAGAGAGTGGGTTAGAGACTAAGAGCAGAGCAGGCAGTAAAGCATCTCTATAGGTTCCCTCTTGGTGCAGGTGTGTGTGAACCTCCATGTGCACATTCACGGGTTAGCCCCATCATCTGTCCTTGTTTGTGCATCCTCAGCTTCCCCAAACAGCCACGTTTCGCACTGTGTCTTGGCAACTATTTGCTTTTTGAATTTTACATCACATGTGTTACAGTCATTTAAAACTAATTTCAATTAAGGAATGGGTCAGATCTCATGACGATTCCAGCTACCCTCTTTTCTGAAGTGATTGCCCTGGAAGGAGTGATGTTTGGTTCTCAATTTGGTAATCAAATAGCCAAACTATGTGATTAGACTATATCAAATTAGTCACCGTTCACCAGCTGACACCCCCAACTAATGCCTCCTCCCACTAATTGACTTTATTTCCACTTCCTTTAATGTGGCTACCTGTTTTCAGGCTGTTAACTGGATTTACATGTCTTTCAGCTTGGTCTTTGTGATAAATACCCTGTATCCCTCCTGCTCTTCACCTACCCTTCCCAGCATCAGTCCTCTCTCCTTCCACCCCTCTTTTCTCTTTTGTCTTGCATACACTTCTATTCTTAAGCTTACAACGAAACATTGTGAAAATTTAGTGTGAGAAGGCAGGTGAGCACTGCCACTGAGTAGAAAGGTGTCCCCAACACCAAAAAAATACCTGGGCTGGCTGTGTGGTCGTGGTGACTTTCACGGCAGGGAGACTCCTAAACTCAGAGGCTTCCTAAGCTAGGGATTGAGGGGTGGACCACGGCCGGCTGGCAACAGGGAATCACACCTGAGTCTTGGTCGTCCTCAATTCAGCCTCCTTTAACGTGGCAACTCAAGAGTACCACCTCTGCTGTGCCTGCCCCTTGCATGGCCTCTGTGCACGGAGCAGGCACGAGGCAGCCCGGAGCAGGCAACCTCAGCTGGGACAGAGCATTCCCACCCCGCTGCAGTCACTTTTCTCTCTAGGAACGTATAATGTGCTACAGCCTCACCCAGCTACCACCGTATACGCTGCGGGTTATCGAGCACAAAGCAGAGCAGCCCCCAGGCAGCTGCAAACGGCGCCAGCAGAGCTGAGAGCGCAGCGCTTCTCTTCCAATTTGTGCCGAGTAACACATTGGCCTTGCCCGCTCTGCTTGAAAGCCACGAATCAGCTACACACCCCATATTTGGCCTAAGACTTTTTAGGTTAATGAATATCACTCACCATTCATAGAAGGTTTGACTATAGAATATACATTGCTAGAAAAACAACTGCACATCAGCATCGTTCACTAGTAATGTGGGATACAAAGGAAATTTAAAAGCACTGCAGCAATGACAAATTTTTCAGGAAGAACATAAGCATGGCAAGAAACCTTTTTTTTTAAAAAAAAAAAAAGCTTTAAAGCATTCCTAAATATCAACATTATTTTAAAATATTGTAACGTTTCTATTATAGCAATGTGATCTCAGCTGTCTAAAACTGCATTCGCAAAATAGAAAAGTAGCATTATTTCAATGCTCTTAAAATTGAAGGAATAAACTTTAATTCATTTATTCAGCTAAAAAAAATATCTGAATACAATTGTAATTCAGAGTAAGTGAAAATATGTTTGAATTCACATTTAACTTTTTTGACACTTTTGTGTTGTAACATATACAGTTCCGAAATTATTTAACATATTTTGTTTCTTCTTTTACACGACAACTGAGAAGCTTTCTACAATATGGGTCAAAGCAAAACTCTCATTCTTAAGCTTCCTGAAGAATTGTGTTCACTCAGCTGATCTTTTTTACGTGTACAAAAATCACCTCTTTACTTGATTTCTGCTAATCAGCAGTCATCATTAGAAATGACATTTGTCTGAAGAGCTGCAAAATTTTTAGAATACATTTGCAAGGCTGATTTAAAAATCACATCGTGTAATATATATTACAACATATTGTCTAGGCTGCCTTAGAAGAAATCATTGATACAACTGAGTAAGCCAGCACTGGCCTTGATGGAATAGCGTTGGCACAAAAGAAATAATGCAGTAATGCACTCCCAAGAATTGAGAGCTAATAGAGAGCAACATAATGCATATTACCCAGGATGTAATATCCTTATTCTCATACATACCACTTCATTTCGCATCAGGACGCAGACAAGCTCAGAAGAGAACTTGTGGGAGGAAAGGGGGAGGATGAGGGACGAGGGTTTGTCCGTGAACACACGAATACAATTCACCAACAAAACCTCTCAGGCCCAAGTGCAAGGCACAGGTTCAGTGGCACCAGGAGTGAGTTTTAAGGAACTCTCTCAAGCTAACCAGTTTTCCAGCACTCCGGATCTGCCCTTGAGGTTTGTTCCTCCTCTACAGCTCCCTTCTCATCTTGAGCAGGAAAGTCCCATGCTGGCAAACGTCTGAGGGCAGTAGCCCTAGAGACAAATCTTGCATTGGGTCAAGCAACTGTTGTTCACTCCTGAGAAATTTGGCTGGATCTGGATAATTTAGCAAAAGAATGTTTGGGGGGGTTTTAGTCACATTCGTTACACTTACTTGTGCTGCTCTTGTGCAGCAGCCCCACCGTGCTATAACTTCACAGGAGCTATCCCACAGCTTCCAGGAAGTGCTCCTGGCCAAGAAATGCAGAAATACACTGGAAGAGGGAAAGGTAAGTTTCTTGCTCTCTTTAAGTTCCTATATTTTGCTTAATGCTTTGCCTCCCAACTCCTGTCCTGTAAAAAACTCACATTTCTGAATCAGCGACCCCAGAATCTTAGTTTAAAATTGTCACTCACTTATCACCCTTCCACAGAAACAGTTTCTTTGTGTGTGTGTGAGCGTGAGTGCCCAAATCCCCCCACGCTTGCCATGATCTCAATCTCTCTGTGATGCAGACAGAGCTCTGCATCTCTGTTGTCCTGCATCTTCAGGCGGGCATTTACATCTCCGGGATGCAGATGCTAAACATTACTATTCTCATCAGGCACTGCCTTACGCCCACTCTGCACTCACCGAAGTGGCTACATGAGATGCACGGCAAAGGACAATCAGCCCCCAGATTTCTGGGCAAAGTACATACCTCTCCATTCTGCCATTGATTTGTCAGGAGACGTATACTCAAGTAGATGGTTCAGAAGAGGATCCTTTAGGAAGAGTGTGGTCAGATTGACCTCACTTTCAATGAGCTGACAGCCTGGTGAAGAAAGTTAAACTGAATATCAAAATCATCAGCAAAAAACCTCCTCTTTCTTTGATTGTACAGTTTAAGAGGAGCCATTCGAGCTCAATTTATTCTCTACACAGGAACTTCATTGATTATCTCAGACATTCATGCAGGAAGGAAGATGAGATAAGAAGAAAGTTCTTTTTTTTTTCTAAAGTGATTGCAAGATGGAGAAAACTGCTTTGTGAGTGTAATATATACCATAAAGTTCCCTTTGTGTAATCTGCTACTGAAAAGTGAGAAGAGTTTACCTTTTCTGAACAAAAGAAACATTAGAGATGGGCTGATGATTACTGAGGGCAGAGATATGAATACTAGGACTAGGGTATATATTCAGATATAAGATTAGCATATAAAAAATAAGTTTTCCAAAGGAAAATATTATGGAGGTTCTCCCATTGTCTTGTACTGTCAATCACCAGCATTGGGAAGAGAGGCTGATCACTATTCATTTTTTCTCTGAAGGATATTCTGGTTTGATCCCAGGCTATCGACCATAATGGGGATTTCCACTGACTTTAAGAGGGAATCAATCCTGATCCAAGACTGCTCCCATGAATGAAGGTGGCTGTTCAGTTATGTTCTACCAAAATCAAGTGGACGCTCCATCAGTCCCACTCCGTCGGGGAGGGAACTGTTGGATCGCAAACCTGAACTCCGGGGACACGCGATGACACGGCATCACTGCTTCACACACTGGTAGGTTACTGGAAAGGGCAAGGAAGCAGTAAGTGGTTCATCTGAGCTTTGGAGGTAGTAATATGAATTGAATGGATTAAATACAAACATACCCTGGAAGGGTATCTGCTCTCAAGGCAGTTGTTTGAACACAGTTATCCCCTTCACAGCAAACATGATACTTCCTAAAGGAGCCAAGGCGTGCACTTTCACACGAGGGCAGTTCTTGTGCATTGACTGATGCAGAAACTTTAAGTTTATAGATTCCTTGGGTCCATATACAGAGTACCAAAGAATCTTCAAAGGCAACCCTCTATGCAGGCAAGCTTTTATGGGCACACACTTTGAAATGACCTTTTCAACTGAGGACAACTAATCATCGTCTGTGAAGAAACTGGAGGGGACAACAAGGCTCAGTCAAAATGCCTTTGTGCTTTTTTGATCTTGGGATTGCTCTGTGTCAGTCCAGTCCTCCGGTGCAAGCCAAAGTGACATGTGACATGCATCAGCCATGAGTGGCACTGAAAAGCTGTAACAATTTGTGCTTTTATTCATAACACCCCTGCTGACAGCAGCTGAGGATTGTCAGGGAAGCCCTGAGAACATCTACACAAAAAAGTAGCCCCACCACAGCCCTCCATGTCCAGCTGAGCACCCGTTAAGTCTCCTTGACAAGCCACCTGGAAAGAGAGATTAATCTCACCCAGAGCTTAAAACAAAGAGCATCTCTACTGTCCCAGCCAGACAAACATGAACTAAGCCAGCAGAATCATTCTTACTTGACAGGTCATTTCACGAGGGTCAGAGCAGAGCGGGTTCTAGGTACTTCAAGAATTAAAAGCTGCAAAAGCGACTGGAAGCTTGCCTCAGGGAGGAGCTAGGTAGATCTGTGTGCAGACCATCTCTTTTACATCTGCTTCTACTCGTGTTAGATTTTGGTGTAAGTATAGGCTATAGAGCACAGAAACAAGGGATTCTTGAATTCTATTATCCTCTCTTACAATAACCCCTTTGGTCTTGGGCAAATCTCCTAACTTTTTTGACTTCTATTATTTATCTTCAAAAATGCAAATAAAACTGTAAAGCCTATGTCATATTAGTAATGAATGCTTGTATACGACCACTGATTTTAACCACAGATTTAAGCAGAAGTAGGATTTCGCAGAAAGAGCTTGTAGAGAAGCTGTATCATGACACACGTGCCTTTTGAAAGCTTGGTACACGGTAGAATATTCACGTTTTGCATTTCTCTGGCATACGCATGCAGTGTGGGATACTTTCTAATATTTATTGTCTCCCAAACGCTCTGAAGCTGACAAATCAAGCATTATTAAATAGACACTTTAAAAAAATTACTCAGCTGCTAAACCAATCACTGTAGGTTGCAGCTCAAAATGAAGTTGGAAATCTGCACCTTTTAATAAAACAATCTGCTTGAGAGCTGATGATATTTGGTTATGGAATTTATCTGTAAATATAATTAAAAATTCAACGAGAGAGTGCTCTGAACTGAGGGGTAAATATTCAGCACGATGCAGAGTGCTCAAGC
The DNA here is from genome assembly GCA_013400135.1 of Rhinoptilus africanus. Taxonomy (NCBI): domain Eukaryota; kingdom Metazoa; phylum Chordata; class Aves; order Charadriiformes; family Glareolidae; genus Rhinoptilus; species Rhinoptilus africanus. The sequence goes on along the minus strand of VXBO01005454.1, from coordinate 447,870 downwards.
TACATGATTCCCATTATCGTTAATGGGAGTCCTACAGCTAAATCCCTAAGCATCACGCTAAAAATTTACCCCCTAGTGTTTGCAGATGGAACAAAAGGATTATTGTACATACCAGCAGAAAATAAAGTTACCACTGACATTTTGACCAGAAAGCTTCCATCAGGATTGATCGGTGAAAGATTTAGCCTATTCCCCCCGCAGACTGTTTCTTTGGGGTTTCTCCCATCTGAAAAGGCACTCTTGATTTTTATTTAATTCATTTCTATTTACTGGTTTTCATTTCATTATATCTCTCAAATTCCTCTCCTTCTGGCTTCCTACCAGAACACTTCTCTCTGCTTCACCCCAGGCTTCCTGGCTTCAGTGTACACAATTTCAGGTCCCTGAACCTTAAACATAATGGCCATAAGGACAGAAGAACAGTACGTATGCCAATGACCTTTCAGCGGAGTTAGCTGAGTGTGCAAATCTACCCGGCAATGAAATGCTGCAGGGGATTTTAGGGGTGATTAAAAAGTTGAAGGGGGGTGGGGAAATCGCACAAGCAACTTCATTCTTCCCCGGTTTGCACCTTCTGCTCCTCTTGGGTCGGGGCTACAAGCTGTCAGGCGTCCCTAACCCTGGTGAAATCAAAGACAATTCAGGAGTTTAAGCCTGATCCTGCCAGAAGATCTACGCAGCACCCTTGATCGGGCATGGGCTGGAGCTAAATAATGCAATCCATTAACTTTTTTAGGTGCTTTTTTTGGTAACACATTCTTAACGGAAACAATGCTTCTGACCTTTCTTTTAAAATGTGAGCATATAGATACATGCATGCACACACCAAAATGAGAGGAAACCTCTAAAAGTCTAATTTCCATTCTTGATTTCATGTATTCTAACTCAAAAACAGCCAAAGAGACTTGTTTATCCTTTGTAGACCATGCTGCAGTCCTGAGTGAATTTTTATGGGTGAGTTTTAAAGCCTTCAACAATAGGGGCTTATAATGGAAACACTGATAGACCGTTATTATAGTGCTGGTCATAAATACAATGCAATTTCATTTTATATAACATTCTTCATACAAAGTATCACAAAATGTTTTACAGTAAGCATCAATTGCAAGCTAAAGCAAAGGGAAAGAGAATTTAAAGGCAAAATTTCATTGACTTTAGCAAAGGGGGAAAGAATTCCTAACAGGATAACACAAACAAAAGCACAAGCTTCCTCCTGCCAGGCTTTTTTGTAGAAAGGTCTGAGGAGGCTGAGAAGACATATATAAAATGTACACTTTGCTCTGAAATTCAAGATTTCAACTCCTACTTCTTCTGTTTAACTTTATATTCTCGTAAGGCACCATTAGGTATCTCGGCAAGGACGTTTGTTAAATATTCTGGCAGGATCAGGCCTAAAGTCCTGAATTATCATTGATCTCGCCAGGGCTGGGGGCACTTGACAGCTTGTAGCCTTGTAGCCCCGACCCAAGAGGAGCAGAAGGTGCAAACCGGGGAAGAATGAAGTTGCTTGTGCGATTTCCCCACCCCCCTTCAACTTTTTAATCACCCCCAAAGTCCCCTGCAGCATTTTATTGCTGGGTAAATAATATAATGAAAAAGTGCCTACATGACACAAGCCACATGGGCACAGACAGCTATTAAAACCGAAATGATTTATTTCGTAACAATCCGAGGTAGCACACTTTAACTCTAGGTACAGCAACCCCTCCATTTCTGCTTGCCTCATTTGCATAGGTAATTGACAGCTTGTTAACAGCTCATTAGGAACACTGAAAACCATGTGACAGATACAAACCTAGTGCTAGAGGGGAGAAAATCTGTGAATTACAGTATATTGAAAACTCAATCAGATTCAGAATTACAGGTCACAAAACAAGTCGGTTATTTTATTAGGTTAAAAAAAAATTAAAAGGTTAACATACCATTTTTCGACCTGTATTTTTAAGATAGCAGGCTACAGGATAATTAATTAAGAATCTGATTGTGATGTGAGCTACTCTCCACTGCCATGGATAGGTTTACGAACGATGCTAGGTTGATACAGTAGGACAAGTAATAATTCCTGAGAATTTTTAAAAACATTAAAAAGTCTGGATGTGGTATTCAATTTTAGCTTTGGAATACACCTTTCTCAAAAAAGCAAGTAACTTACAGACACTGCAATCTAATATTCTGTAACTGAGAAAAATGTGAGGAATAATTTGATTTTAGTCTATAAAAAGAAGATAAGTGTTCTGATTTGCACACTCTTACTATCCGTAAATTTTGATGATGCTTTTTTTTTTAAAGGACATTTGAATATAAACAGTGCAAATAACAGTTATATCAGCAAATCTACTTTTTGTATTAAACACACACACACTGTAATCTTGTTTTTCTAGCACTGCTAGCAGAAATACAGTAACCTGTAGAAATAAAATGTTCTTGAAAAAACTCTCCTTGAAATCTGATGTGGATTCCCTGTACCTGGTGTGACATTTCCTGATGAGGACAGAGCTGGCCAACTGCACGTTGGTTTGGAGAGGAAACCAGTAAACTGTGCAATTTCAGAACTTCTTTCAGACACCAGTGGCTAATAGATTCTTTCCTCATCCCTCTGAAAAAAACCATCAACAAAATGTGATCAGATCTAAAATCCTGGCTATTTAGCAAAAGGAACAACACCATTAAAGTGTGGGATTATCAAAATCCCTCAGTGCTTGTTCACACGGAGGGTTGTGCTCTTTCGGTTCAAGAGGTGCAACTGCTGCAGTATGGATGCATATGTTATTTAGATAAGTCCCATACAAATAACTTCTGATAGAGTTTCTTATCTGAAATCATGGATCTACTTCTGTACTATGAATATAGCCATATGATTACAGTACTCCGGCTGGTGGGGGTAAAATCTCCTTGTGCAGGCACGGTTTAAGAGTGATTAATGAATCTGTGACCTGCGATACAACAAAAGTCGCGCTTGCAAGTCACTTCGGCACTTTCGAAAGCTCCATCTTTAGTCTTCATTATGAATAAAACCAATAGGGCTGTTGTGCCCCCAGCATTAATTACACTGACTCCTGCACTGGTGAAGTTACGCTGTGGTAACTACAGCAATAAAAACTTCTAATGCAGACACGCTCCAACGGTATAAAGGGAGCTTTACACATAGTACAACTGACCCCAGATTTACACTGAGCTTAGGCAAGGCACGATTCACATACACTGAAGAAAAATTAGCTTATTTTTTGCCCTTGAGCCCATATCAACTGAGGCGTTTTGTGCAAAGGAAAAGCCAATGCATGACTGCTGCAACAGCAGTCCAAGTTCAAGATCACAATTAACCAAACCATCACACTATGGCAAACGAAAGAGCTGGTAAACTTACCACAGGTGAGAATAAGAAGTAGGTAAAACCTAGATTACCACACCAAAATTCAATTAATTTTATTTACATGCCCTTTTCTTTGACCATACCAGTACAAAGAACAATGGAAATGCTGTGTTTGACAATAGGTCTCATACCTGAGTACTGAGGCAAACGTTTCAAGAAAAAGGGCTCGATCTTGAGATTTTCCCCATGCCATCCTCCAGTTGTGTATACGTCTAACAGAATGACTTCACTGGCAATGTTCTTTGAGGCCTGGGCTTTGTTTTTCACTTGTTCTTTTTTTCCCCCTTGGTTTTACGTGTGAGAATCCCACTTTGATTTGGTTCCTACAGGGCAAAGATAAACGCTGAAAATCAGTAACTAAACTTTTTCAAAGCTCAGATCACTTTCCAGTTAGGCTGGACTGAATTACAGCTGAAATTCTGGGAATATATTCTTTTTCTGCTTTAACCACTCAGTCAACCCTTATAAGCCGATGACATGATTAAAATGAAGTTTGAACTTTTTCTGTAGATTAATTCTCTGACTTATGACAAGAGTCTTCTCGTTTTCATTAACTTAAGTGCCAGTTCCTTAGGACTCTTATTTTTACAGTTTCTAATCTACAGCTTTGTAATGACCTGGTCTCAGGCACATATTATGCTGTATTTCCCTTCCTTCAGCCCTTGAGCAAGAGGCATGCAGGCTCTCCAGAGAGGGAGGAGGGCTGCTTCACTTTGACTTCCAGCCTGTGATGGTTTGATACCGTGTTTTGCTACTGAGAGTGCTTGATGGTCAACCCGTGGCTGCAGTGCTCTCGCCCGCTAAATGGGAGTTCAGGTTTCGGTGTCACTGGTGAAAAGCCTCCAGCTCACCAATTGTTCCCTATTCTTGTAGCACATTCCTACGCCTTTCCTTAGAGGGAGTATGCTGCCCATCGCTTCACACTGATGTTAACTAATGGTTCATTTCCAGAGTACCAACCCAGCACAAAGAGGTGTCCAAGCGCAGTACTATACCTGAGGGAAGAGAAATGACCTGGAAGCCTCTTTAGGAAGCACAGGGTAGGGTTCTGGCTTTATAAATGTGTGGCACTGTTGTTTGGAGCAAAACCAAGTCTTTCTTCATCTGTCTACATCATAAACTCACACAACAGCACCGGCCTTCTAGTGCCTTTATACAACCGTTACCACAGTGGAAAGCATATTTGCTCACCGGATTTCTTCTAGATTCTCAGTTTCCAGTTTTCATCAGGATAACTTTAACAAAGATAATAAATATCAGATGAATTTTATTTTTTTTTAGCTCTTTCCTATCAATATACATTCTACGTATGTTTGATTATTGACAAGAATAATTAAAATATGTCTGTAAAGTCAACTCCCGATAACTCTTCTAGTGCAGAACTAAGCAATAAAACCATTTATATATAAGCTTGTAAAGAGCAATGCTCCTTGCTGCTAGTTTTACAGGATAGTTACTGAAGACATCTTTTCTTTTTTGCATGGCTGGAATGGATGTGTATGTGAGAGTGTGTATTTTTAACTTAATGCCCAATGCGCTTCCACCAGGTTGCTGAACCTGGTGGAAATCAGGGAAGGAAAATGCACATTTAGAAGCAATGAATTCAAACTTGAAAGTCCATTCTTCAAGTATCCAACTTCTTCTAAGCCAGACAGCTTTAGACAACTCATGCTTTCCTAAATATTCTTCCTGTTTAAACAAATAATGTAAATAGCTGTAATATGTACAAAGGGTCTCTCTAGGAGTCTGTGTGAGATAAAGAGCTTCTTCAAAGCTTGGGAAACATGCCCACATTTCAATACTGACTGACAAATTGATAAAAAACCAAATGAGCCCATTCTAAAAAGATCTGCCCATCCAAACTTGCAAAAGCCATGAGATATCTTGCAATGTCAGAAGTCATATTTTGGGTTTGGGGTTTTTAGGAAGGGGGAGTTCAACTGTGGGAGCAAGCGTTGCATGTGTTCTTTCATAAATCATGACAACATCACATCAGCTTCACAGAGGGACACTCTAAAACGGTCCCCATTTTGACTCTCAGCACCTTGAAAAGTACAGCGATTCTTTCATTTAATCTGAAATGAAAGTATAACTAAAAATGCTGTATTCTGGGGATGAGACCAGCATCTCTCCAATAAATCATCCAAAACAAACTCTTTGAGTTGTTATATCTATATAGCTAATAGGCACCAGGTAAGTTGAAAATACAATCAAATCCACTAGTGACATTTTCTCCAGACTACTGTCTTACTTTCTGCTGCACTTCTACTGGATATTCCTTCCTATTTAAGACTGTTTTACTTATAGGGCTCTGAGAACACAGCATAGGAGAGAACAACAAAAAGAAGCAGAAAAAATGCCAGGTTACAAATAACCCGCACACAGGGAAGGGCTGTGAAAGTATGTCTCTGAAGCAGTCCACGTACAAATGTTTGAATATGCTCCTGAAAACGTAGATGCACCAGAAATACCTCTGTTTATACTCGCTAACCAAACCAGTTGGGTAAATGTGTATAAAGAAATAGCCAGGTGTTCAAACATCTTTCCAGCCTTTGAAAACATTACCAATCCAGAGAAGCACAGTTAGCTCATCTAATAAATACACAGATTTAGACAAATTTATGTATTTTTTATTTTTTTAGTAACTTGCCCTATAGATGCATGCTATCGTGTATGCCATAAATTAGAGCCAGAATATAATTTGCCTGGTTTTATCCACAAAACTTCTAAGCCACTGCACTAAAGTTCCCCATGCCTCACTAAGCACCACAGGGGCATGTAAAACAAAAGCAGATGGAGCGGGCACACACATAGATTAGATATATATTAACACACACACAAAAATACCCAAACAAATTTTAGCAATTTGTACACTCAAGCCAAAACCAAGAAAAGTAACTTAATTCCTGAGATAGATAACATCACTCAGGACAGGCTTCTGCATCTTTACCTCTGCTCTGGAGGAAACATAGATGGTTCCTAACATATTATTTCTTTTTTTAAGTTCCTTTCCTAATTGGAATTGCAATAGCAAAGTGAGATTGACCATACCAAACCTATCCGCTAACTTGAAAAATTCAGAACACATGCATATAACAAAATATCTCAAAACAATCCTATACTTCCACGTTGCCCGTGTGGGGTGCAGTTGATGTATGTCTAGCTCTGCCCAACAAGCACACAGACAATTTGGTCTTATCAGTCCATAGTAATAGTTTACTAGTTACTGTCTTCTATCAAATATAACTTATTTCAAGATAAGACTTCTTTAACGATGCTAGCTTGAAATGCACATATATTTTTAGCAATGGGTGTGTTTGTGTGCATGCCTGTATGAGTATGTGTTTCTACACACAAATACACAAAATTCATGCTTTGGGTACAAAGTTACGGAAAACCACCTTCTTTTAACATCCTCTATCTGCAGGGTAGGTACCATAGGCAGCTCCCTCAGTCACCCTGGAGAAGCCACAAGCCCCGGCGAAGCCACAAGCCCTGCCCTGTGCCTACACTGCTGATGGGCTGCCATTTTCTCCATTTTCTTTTAATCCCCTTCTTTGATTCAGAAGAATCTGCAACAAAGTCCCTGGGCAATCCCTAATGACTTCTCTCTTTTTAGGCAGCAAATCAAGGGTGTTTCCATAAATCTTTTTTTTTTTTTTTTTTTGAGGTGTAACTACTCAGTGTCACCTTGTAGGCTTCAAAACCCATTTATTTAATATGGCAGGTGTGGAAAATCTAAAGCTCCTCCAGTTTCTTGGCCATACAGTTTTTGTCTTGTCATCGTTTGCTAATTCAGCTGCAGTGAAGGGGAGGCATATTATAGAGACTGACCTAAAATTCGGTCCTATGAACATTTCAGACAGCACAGATCACTGGACTGGGATATCTCCATCCAGAATTATTCTTAGCTCCACACATCACAGTCGAAAGCCCTAGCAGCGCTGTAGCATGGAGTTAGTGCTCATTACGACAATTTTTTAATCTCTGCTTTCATTAGGAATATGTCTAATTAAAGGTCATTTACCCCCACCTGGGAACTCCTTGTGCGTGTCTGAATGAAACAGTTCTAAACTCTGTCCTTTTCCGCTTCCATTTTGTTCAAGTAACGAGAGGGTTAAATTGCTAATAGAGGTTTCATGAGGTCTGCCAGAGCCCACTCTCCAACACTTACATCTGTTCAACAATTATTACAGCATTTTTGTCATAAAAAATTCAACACCCTGAGTGTCGTGCTAGCAAAACCTGAAAATTTATGCAGTGAATAGAATAGCTAATTTCTCTGAGGAAATGCAGGGGGAAAAATTACAGATTTAACTTAAAGTCTCAAGTACTGTAGAGCACACATCTGACTCCCTCTTTAGGTTTTGTCACCATGTAGCATAAGTAGGAATACTGTCTACAGTAGATCAAGAAACCTTTGCAAAGCAAATTTATGCCTTCGAAGAAACAATGTTTAAAACTCAGAAGGGGGCTGTACTGGATTCATCCTTTTACCTCACAAAATCTCATTTAAATAATAAATTATTCAGTTTATTCTCAGGATCGGGTTATTCTCTCAGTACCCCTTGCTGCTGCAGAGTGAACCGCACCCTTCGCGGGGTACAGGTAAATGACACAGATGCGGAGGCAAAAAGCTGACAGAAAAACATTCTTTAATCTCGTGAACTTTGTGTGGGGCTGCTTGATGTTTTCGGTAAAAGGAAAAAGAAAACAGAACCTGCCTGGCTCCTCCATAAGGTTAGGAATATGGATTTTATGCTAAAACTAACGCTGTCTAGTTAAGACGCCAGTGGACTGGAACAACATGCTAGAGGCTATAGCCTTCTATTCTCAAGGGCCGGACTCTTACTTCCAGTACCGGTGCTTCAGCCATAACGATAATTGCAGCCACAACGAGCAGGGAGCTCTTGCAGCGTCACAAGAGCAACTAATAAGACAAATGGTTTGGGAAGGGAAGGGGGGTCATTTTCAAAATGTAAGGTGCAAAGAGGATGCTGGCTCAAACCAGGCCAAACATTGCAGGTTCCCTTTCCTCAGGCTGTATCCCACTGGGATGACGAGAGCTGGACAAATGCTGCTGCTGCAGAGGCAGTCATACGTGCGTTCAGATGAACACTGCAGATTGGCTCAAAGGACATTTACAGGCATATTTGATGTTGTTTTTTTTATTTCACAAGCAACATTAACCCAACAAGCTTATGAAAGCACACACTTAAGCCGAAGTCTTTAGGAGCTGGACCTGCCAGACCAGTCTTTCACTTGGGCACCAGAAACCACAGGCGCAAGCCCCCCGCCGTGTCCCTCAGGGAGTTCATAGGGCTTGACTCAGTAGCAGCAGAAAAATTATCCAGAAAAACTTTGGCATTGGCATAAAGCGGCAGACCAGCCTTCCAAATAGCTAACATGCTCAAAACCCAAATCTGCAATTTACAAACTGCCAGGTGATCAGATTTCCAATGGCTTTGGGGTATCCCCTGTAGGTGAAGCATTACAGAACACCGGGCAGTGTCCAAGCTTCAGCTGTTTGCAGCCTCTCAGCTAACGGCCGCTTCTCAGAATGGAAATTGCTTCTACTCCTGCCTGTTCCCCAAATACCAGTGATGACTGCATAGGAACTGCCAGATTCAGTTCTTGCTTACTAACTTGTTTTGTCTGAAGTTCAGACTATCGATCTGACTGCAAACAGGAAAAACGAGTATGACAACCAAACACTCTGCTTAAATGAGAGTAATTTCCACCCTAGAAATTAGCAAATAATGCCAACACAGGGTCAGGTCACGTATGCTCTGTGAAGCCCAGGACCTGTAAAAATACCATTTCAATGATTTTTGTCACTCCCTATGTTATTCCTATAATATCCCAGAATATTTTTCAAAAGTATACTCTTGATATTTGCTTTTTTCTTAAATATAATTTGCAAATATACATAGACAAAATTATTTGCACTTCCAGGTCCTGATTCCAAATTACTGTTAAAATTACCGGGTCGTACGAGAAAAGATAATTCCCTGCTGCTGCTTTCTTTTTCCTCCTTTTTCCAGCAGTGGTGTCAGTACCCATGGAGGATGGTTGGCCATCACGGGACACAGATGCCAAGTGCTGGCAGATATTATTCCAGTGTCAGAATCTTTTTCCTTGTCAAACTCCCCAGGCAGTTGTGTTAATGGCTCTGGAGCTGCCTCTGGGTCTGTCACGTGGGGTAGCAGCTGATGGGTTGTTTTCTACAGTGTCCTCCTGCATGACATCTTCCTTTAACTCATCTTTGGTCCTGAGGAATTTGTACACTATTACCTACTTGGAAATAAGCTCCTATAAATTTTGCATTAGGGCTATGATTTCTTCACAGATTTCCTTACTGCCCTTGGAGCTCACATGCCCCTTTTTTTCTGTAGCACAGCCTCTCTATTACTTTGAATGCCATGCAGTTAAATTACACCCTGACGACAAAGAAATATTTGAGAAAATGAAACTGTTTACTAAGAATTTGTTTCTCCTCACCCTCATCACCACCCCATCCTCTCTCACCCCCATTTTGTGTATGATTCGTGAATCTTTCTTTGTGAACTGAAGCCGATCGTCTTCTATGTTTGTTCCTTCATTCACAGGCTAGCAGGGAGAGACTTCAGCCTCTAGGTTGTTCACGGACTGGTTATATAGATTATTTGCCATTCAGGCTGCATGAGTTAGTCACTTAAATTTCAGGATCTTAATCCTGCAGCGATGAGCTTGAACTCCGTTAGGTTGTGGAGAACACATCTAACAGTGCTGCACTGCAGCCTTTGAGGACCAGCCCCTCTAAAGTCTTTAAGGTAAGGAATTCCGGACCTGAGCTGCAAGATGCTCATCATCTACGCTCCCACCCAGCAGAGAACCCCCCGCCTGAGAGCAGCTCTGCTACAAGAACCAGATCGGGACAAAGGCACTCAGCATTTTGCACTGGAGGCAGTGAATAGACATCAGTCCCTGAGGAGAGCTGCTACGCTTGACTGCAATATAAATACTAAATGTAAACAAATATGTAAAGCTAATCCACGTCATACTATCATTGCTGTTACTCAACTGAAATATTTTAAGAAGGAAAATAACGATTAACAAGCAGCAAATTACACACTGGCATGCCAATTTTGAGAAACATTGCAAACTCTGTGAATCTTTCCATTTTTGCAGGCACTTTCAGAAAGCCAAGGCTGTTGCCCTACACATTCACAGCTAGCAAATTGTGTCTCCTACAAAACAAAATCAGCAATTTTATTCACAGTTGATTTGGGGAATATACTGTACAAAATCTGTGTGTTTGGGTTCCCCACTCTCCCCCACCCCCCCGCATTGTATTTGTTTTCATAAAAATCTGTGTAAACTGCTTTGGGATCTAATACCTTTCTTCATAACTTGCGCGGGAAATCTCATGGAGTTTATAGGAGTGAAGAAGTACTGAATAACCCAACCTTATAGAAACAGCCCTTGAAAGTCTTTCATTCTTGTTTGGTAACAACAGCCAGAAAAATTCTGCAACAAATTTTCTGTTTTTCTATTTAAGAGAGAGAGGGGAGCGAGAGGAAAGCTTACTTTGATTGCTTACAGGCTGCTCTGATGTGAGCAAGAAGCAGTCCTTGACGATACGCTCTTTCCTTTGGTGGCAAACGCGGATTACAGACAGGCTATGCCAAAGAGTCACTTCACAGGGCGTCTTCACAAATGGTCTTGTTCAACCTAAAATGCATCAAACCACAGAGCAGGAAAGGGGAACGTCATAAATGGATTTTGCCATCAAAACAATGTTCAAGTAACTGCACCCTCAGCTGAACGTGAGACACAGATCCAAAGCCAGTGTAAGTGCTGAAGACAAGGATCTGCCCCAAGGACTTCAGTTGTATCCTGCCCCTTAAAAGAAGCAAGGTTCTTTATACACCTTGTGCACACAAGCAGGAGATAACCACAACTAATTGACTTAAACCAAAGCAAGGAAAATGGTATTTACTTAATTTTTCATGTACAGACTGATTTAGAGATCTTTCTTGTTGATAGCATGTTGATATAAACTTTGCAGACTCCACCTGCCCTTTTAGCTGCAGATTCGTTCTTCATCTCCTAAAAAAAAAGCATCCTAGCTTAGTTAAGGTTTTTAAACACTTTTGTAACGCTCTGGATGAAAAAAACCATACAGCACAGAGGAAAGACCTGAAATGTCCCTGCAAATGAAAGCAATGGGGAGCTGGCAGCTCCCACCTCCTAAATTGTACCTTACCGTCAGCAACGCGCCTCTTCAGACACCTGCATAGAAAGCCAGCCGGGCAGCTTTCCTTCTCAAGTCACATAGGAAAAAGGTTTTGAGGAAAAGTCTGCAGACCTAGGTAGAAAGGCCATGGGGTCAAGGCCCTTTTGCCCCAGGTTCTCCCCTTTTTTGCACTCCCATCCTGCAGTCCTCGTCCGAGCTCTGCAGAGTTACACACAACCTGTACAGCCAGGGTCACCGAGAAGAAATCCACATTCAATTTGACTCACAGTCAGAATGCAAATAACTACGGTAAAATATATATTTGAACAGATTGAGCAGTTGTATTTTGTATTTAAACTGTTCCTCACATCCTTAGTCCTTGTACAAAATCAGAAGATTTAAAATTTATTTATTTATATTTATTTAATAAAACTCGATCTTCCTTGCTATCTTTTGTGATCGGGGAGCAGAGGGAAAAGCTTTTCTCCTTATCATGGGGAGACTTGAGTTGTAAGTGGCTAATGAAGGTCTCTCCTTCTACACAGGCCAAAGACAGACCCAGCAGCATTTACCTTCCTGTGATAGAGCCATTCCTTGACACAACAACGCAGACTGTCCTCGGAGCGGGACTTCAGCAGTTTCACCTCCTCTAACAAAGCCTTGGAAAGGTCCTATTTCCCCAAATACCTCCTGCAAGCTTAAACGCTTATTTTATTCTTACGGTATCCTTAAAGTGAAACTATTTGGGCCCGATTCTCAGATCTATTCAGGCTTGTGCACCCCGGATTTCAGTGGGATTACTTCTGCTGCTCACCCGCACGAGGGGCAGCACCAGCAGGACCACTGTCGGTTTTCAGTTTACCTGCCTTTCCTTCGTACTGATGAGTCAGTACAGAGTCACAGCTCGCTCTTCTCCTCCCAGAGTATGGCTCCGTTTCAAAAACCCAAAATAGCAAAGTCTGCTGCACTGCCAAACAGGAGACCCAGATTAAAGAATTTCAGACAGCAGTCTATCACAAGCCCGTCAAAACCATGTATATCGTGCAAATAGTGATCGGAGAGACAGATCAGGTGACTGAACCAATATAGCAGCGCAATATGTTCGCTACCTTAATTATCCTGACTTTTTTTTTTTTTTTTGGTGAGAAACCAAAACTATTTGCTTCTTCCCTCCTTATAAAGATATTTAGTGTTACTATGCCTATGGTTGCAGAAATATTCTTTACATAGGATTAGGAAAAGCGAATGTGGGGTTTTTTTTAAAAAAATAGGGCTTTTGTTTAAAAATGTGTAGTGTCATTGAGTTGGTACTCAAAAAATTGTCATTTATCCAAAAATAACCTCTCTCCACTGTCCCCTTTCCTCCCTCTCCCCTGCATCCCACCAGGCTATCTCCAACCTTTTATTGAAGAATCAGCAACTAAGAAACACTAGTACACACAAGGGGAAAAACAGTAGTTTTTAAAAAAATAATCTATCATTCTTCAAAAAATAGTGCCAGCATTATTTTTAATTCTGAGCACAAACAGGAAGGTGAATACTGCTTCAGCTGGTTTCGGTTTATAACATGGTCATTAAGTCCATATCAAACATGTGTGTTTTAGAGTTAAATCCTCTAAGACAATGAGATGAAATAAGTAATCATTTGATAGAAGTACTTATAATGAATTAGATTTGAAAATGTTGGAAAGTCATTCAAGGAAAATCCTTCTTTTACCTTACACTGAAAACATATCATTAGCCTTAATTTAAGTCAAGGTGAGGAGGGGAAGGGGGGGCCGAGAGGGGGAATAGACATTGCAGGAAACTCTTGAGTGACTATTGTTTAATCCCATTTAGGGACACTTTGAACAATGACATATATATAATGAGATATTTAAAATTCTTTGGTCAATCTCTAGCTAAAGGCTTTTACTGTGGAAAGAATGAGTAATTCAATACGGACTACACAGCCTTTCACATGCTTTTATTCTTGATTTGTTGGACATGTGTAACATAAATTTCAAAACCAATCTATTAATGACTTAAATTGGAAACTGGTTTCCTTTGCTTTACATACAGCATTTCAGTAACAAGCATAATAACAGGTGGATCAATAGATACTATTTGGTGCAGTATTTGCAGTATGTTAACATTAGTCCTGTATCTCTATTATTGAACATTGTGTCAACAAATTCCTGTTTCAAGGAGGAGGGCAAAAATATTTTCCAGTGCCAAGGTTATTTAACCACATGAAATGGTAGGAGGTTTTTGTGCATTTTGTTTCCTACTAACCTTGCTGCTTCCTCCTCCTTCTTTTAAATAATCCATGTTTTGATCAAATCAGTGGGTAAAAAAATAATTTTACATCAAATCTGTCTGCTGTCAACTCAGATTATGTTCTTTAAAATGGACAGTGGTTCTGGGAAGAAAATCAATTTTTTTTCTCTTAGAGAAACATAAGGAAAGAGAAAGGCAGTAATGTAAACACAAATTTAGAAAGAAACAGAGAAAGAGAAAGAGAGAGAGAGAGAGAGAGTGAGCAAACAGTTGAGTTTACCATTTGAAGAAATTTAGCTAGGGAATTATTCCCAACCTATAGTTCTCAAACACAGCATGAAAAGACAGAAAAATGAAATTTTAGTCATTAGAATTTGACAGCTCCCAGTCATAATATGCTGACATGTGTAACGGGAATTAAGGGGTTCTGCAGGCAGAATAAGCACTAATAATTTTTTAGGCAAATCATTTCTTTCAGCTCCATGAATCACACAGTGTTAGAGGATCACTGGACACTTACAAATGACAGGTATAATAGAACTGTACTCTGCTTTGTATTCTGTATTAAACAGATTTAATCCAGAAGCATTAATTAACACCTAACGGGAAAAAAATTTCTCTGTCACAAATAACCAAGGGGTCTAATGCAATGACCACAGCCACAGAAGGGAACATCTTGGTGGCTGCAGACAAAATCAATCCTGCAACTTCTTACAACTCACCTATAAACCAAAGGCCCATTTTTTCATCAGAGAAAAAAAAAAACCACCTCAGTCAGTCCACAATGGATATTTCATGCTTGAGTAATGACCTCCGGGGTATGACTGCACCAGAATTTCTCAGACTTTGAAGGTATGAACCACTCTTGGTTATCCTGGTAAGCAGTGTGTGCAGTCTTACGAAGTCAGGCGTATGAGGAAGACAAACACACTTTAGCTATCCAGTGCTACAGATGTGTGTATTATAAAACACTCCTTAAATTATTTTCTTTTTTAAAATAAATTTTAAAGCTGCAGAATGGTTTCTAGACACTTTATGATCCCTTCAGAAGAACACTTGGAGGTTGTAACCCACCGACTCGTATTTCAAACCCAAACCCAAGCACATATGGCATTCACATTAGCTATATGTTGGGCAACAGTCTGGATCACATTTAAAGGTCTCAGGCAGCTGATGAGACCTGGCTCAACTGGGAAGGTGAACCCAATTGGCTGGAGCGCTGTGGTATGGCAGCAGCTGAGCAACGGGTAACAACGGCAGAGATACAGCAATGCTTTCACACTTCAACATATGACTCATGCAGAATACGAGTGAGTCACATGCAGTATGTCATACCCAACAAAACTGAGCATACTTTGGGAAAACCTGAATACAATACGGTGCGTCACGCTCGGGCCCTAATCACCTTGTAGAATTAGCTGGGATATACCACTGCTGCCTCCTGCTATATCACTACTAGCTGGAAAGAGAAACAAGGATGAACTCCACATGCATTTCTCTAGTAGAATCACCGGCATTTTATGAGCAGTACATCATAAGGCTTGTTTCCAGCAGGTGTAGCTTTATAACATCCAGGTCAGGTCTATTAAGCAACAGGGGATGCATTTCTTTGGCAGTAATCTGCCACTGTGGCACAAACAATCAGGGATGAGGATCTGACTCAACAAACAGCTGTTAAAATTTTCCCTTGCCTTTTCTTTCTAAGCAGATGGCACCACCCACCTAGTCTGTACCCTCTGCGTTGTACAAGTTCAACGAGCTCTTCAGCCAGTGCAGAACTGGTTCCTAACTCAGTACCATAAATCTGCTAACTTCTCTTTGCATATCCTTGAATCCTGCAGAGAGGACAAAAATATCTCCGGAGCTGACAGTCTTTATGTTTTTACAGTTCTGTGCCACATAAACCCCGTGAAGTCCGAAAGCCTTGAGCGCCAAGGGTTTCCAGGCAGTAAGGAATGGGCCAAGGGCAAGCAGCACTATTAGAAATCTTCTTGGCACAGATTATCATTTGCTGTTGGGAGCTTCAGGACTGTCTGTTAGGGCAATCAATTCATACTTCTCCATCTGGGAAGAACTTCTCTTTCCTTCTTGCTGAATATTCATCTCTGTTGACCATAAATAAAATCCTCTGTGAGATCTATGAAAATTTCGAAGGAAGAAGTCAGAAGTAGTTCAGAGAAATGAAATAGCAGGCATCTTGGATCATGAATTCAGTCACTCTTCCTTCAACCCTCCAAAATCCCTATGCTTTTCTGAAGCTTATCGTACATATCAAGAATTTCTCCTCTAATCTTTCTTCTTCATTCATATGCCAGTACTGTTTCTTCCAATTTGAATTTTTACTTCTCAAAACCCATCACCTTCCTTCCTAGGAGAATTTACCTTCTGTGCTTGGACCTGAGGAACTGCTATACTGTCTTCTGAAACTTTTGTTTCTGTTTCAGTGCTAACTCTAGATACCTTAACCAAGATGATAATTTAAGTCATCAAATCCTATGACTTTTGCCATGACCTGTATGTCTTCTTTTGGATTAGCACTTGGAGATGTGCTCACCTCAAAACACACTCCAGACAATCTTCAGTGAGAGAATGAAAGGGATGAATGAATTCTGCTTGAAATTACAGCATGTATTATGAAAGAAGTTTTAATTTTAGATAATAAAGACAGAACCATACACTCCAGAGGCCTGTGATAATGAACAGACTCTAATGGTGGCAAAACCCACCTCTCAAAGATAATGCACTGTGTTCATGGGCTCAGCATTGAACCAGCAGTGCCCTTTATTTCTTCCTCTTTGGATCTGGCATGCGTGTGTCAGTTGAGGTATCCAGAGACAGCACAGATGCCCATACGTGGGCAGAAAGCCAGGCTGCAGGGCTTACAGTATAAATATATATTTTTTTAACTTCATACAGACCTTTTTTTCCCCAGTAAGTGTGTTTTTCGGGCTTAGAAACTCTGTGTTCTTAGCTATTTTAAGAAACCTGAAGGGTGAGAGATGGGGAAGCAGCAGACATGTTGGCAACAAAGATCTCTCCATGAACAGAATGCCAAGATTGAAAAAAAAAAA
>VXBO01005454.1:418268-430932 GCA_013400135.1 Rhinoptilus africanus | reverse complement strand
AAAAAAAAAAAAAAAAAAGAGGGATACCTTTGACTTTTTCTTGCTCTTCTATCTCAAAAAATTGGCTCATCTGAAACTGTTGGGTTCTGGCAAAGATTTAATATCAAATGAGAGAACTAGCATGTTCCTCAAGCAAGGTGATTTCCAAAGTGAGGCTAGATGTGCATTCAGCTCCTTCTACTTGGCAGCTATCATGAAGGGCAAAAAGATTTACCAGTTCTCCAGAGGGTATGTAACAGGGTTGCCCCAATCTGTCAGGAAGTGTTAGAACTCAGTAAGACTTGAAGTGGGACTTAAAGTTACTGAAGCTCAGACGCTCACAATGTCAGGTGTGGATCCACCCCAATCAAAAAAGAAACAGGAAGAAGGAAAAAATGCGGGGAGCCCTAAAGGGAAACTCTTCACACAGCCAAGCTTAGCGAAAACACTAAATAAAGAGGGCAAATGGAGAAGTCCTTGCAGTTACTATGCATCAGCTGGTCTATCAGACCCATCCACATGAATGCTGTGTGCCTGCAACAAATAGGAAGTAAAGCCGAGTTAGGCTGGCCTGTCATCAGAGGGAAGGTATGCATTTTATATACACAGAGAGAGAGAGAAAGAAAGAGAATGTTACACATTATACCAAACAACCATTTTGTACACTAGCTCAAAGTCTGTATGGAAGATGAGAATGGGATAACAACGGAGACTCTACATATTGTCTTTGCATTTGTAAGATAAAGAAAGCTAAAAAATAGCACTGCGTAACCTCTACAAAATGGGTCACAACTGGACTAGAAGTAATTGCAGAAGTCCCATTTTGTCTAACAACATTTCTCCAACGGTCTGTCCAGATTTCTGTCTAATCTAATCTACCCATACGCCCATCACTTTGAAAATGACTTGCCATTTTTTCACATTTTATTAAGCCACCTTTGAAAATTCAAAATATGACTCAGAAGCAGGAAATGGCCCTGTGAAGCAAAAATAATAATTAAAAGCACATACTTAAATCTGCACACTGTCTTACTATGGGAGAGTTAAAATGCATACTGCATCTCAAAAATCTTTTTTATTCTTTCAAAGCAAGAACTAATGAAATAAGGGAAGGAAAAGTTTCCACGGCCCAGATATGTCTTTGCTGAATCACTTTGTAAGGTGTGGACAATTGAGTCATAAACTTTCACACTACAGATGGCTGTGTTTCTTTCATAGTGAATCAAGCTCTAAAAGATCTGTGACACTTTATGTTATATGTTAACTAGAGAGGCATATTATGTAAAAAGCACATAGGGTTTCACATGCACTAGTGCTCTCTACACAAGAGAGCATCATTTGCAATATTCACTCATAAAACCAGCTTCCATTTTTATTTACTAACTTTCTTGTGCAATTGTCTGCAGTACATGTGGGTTGGTACATTCATACTGCTATCAGACTTACTGGAAATCCTGCTGTGTAGAGCTTCACAAATTCATTAAATGCATCTTTTTATATCCCACACAATTTGTATTTTCTATTTTAACATTAAAAAATTCAACATCTAATACCTTTCTAAATTGTCACCCAATCAAATGCCACTTTAAGAAGCGTAAGAAAAGACAAGCAACTTGATAACTTGATATATATACATTTGTGTGTTCCCACATAATAATTATGTCCAAATATTTTAGACATATTTTAGAATTTTGGAGATAACATGACAATGCAAAAATACTTGCTGTCTATCTTAAACCAAACCTCTCTTCAATAGAAGGCTTCATGACAGAAAGACTGCTACCTGCAACTAGAGGTGCAGAGTGTACAGTTACATGGACACTGCAAAAGGTTCAAGAGCTCCGGTAAAACTCCTATTTACATTTTGAGTGCAAGCACACTCCTGATAAACATTAATTTTAAAACCAGATAAAAAAGCCTAAAGTAGTGACTCCCCAGCTGACAGACAGTTCCATGGCAATGGACCAAAGTGATCCTGAAGAGGATCAATAGCTAGAACAAGGATTAACACTTTGTTTGTTTGAACAAAGAACATTTTGTTCTCATTTTTTCTGAATCAGTGGAACATTGTTACACACCGTCCAAATCATTTCTAAGATAATTATGACCGACTGTATATTTAAAACAAAGAAAAATTATAGGCAAAAAAATTACTACAGTCCACCTCTCAAGATATATCGTCTTCTTTGGACAACACTACTTCACACAAACCTATAATTTGTTGTTCAAGAGGAAATCGTCTTAATTATAAAAAAGACTGTATTCACTACCACGCTTCCAGCCAGACAGGGACTAAAGCTGGGGATTAGTCCATGTATTTTCTGAAACTTTTTCTTCAAAGAGTCTGCCACCTCAGCATTTCTGGAGATGTAACTATGTGTCAGGCTGAATTACAAACTATTTATGTCTTAGATCAAGCTGGCTAAACATCTTGACCCGGCAGATAAAAATTTCTTGGAGTTACTGAAGGACCACATTTCAGTCACGTCTCCAGATGCATGAACTAAAGGAAACACTAAAAACAGGCAGTGGAAAACAAGAAAAAGACAGACACAATGAGAGCAGAAATTTTCAACTATCTTTCACTGTTTTTACAATTGAAGATAGCTTCAAAGACACTAAATTCTCCATTCAGAAGATTGGCTTGATGACTGGTCTAAGATCTAATGACCTTAAGTCTGCTATTAACACTTTTTCAGCTTGAGGTAAGAATCAGATTTCCTAGTATACAACCTGTAAGATACTGCATGTGAATTTTTTGACAGCCGTTCTCCATCTTCTCCCTGCTCCCTTCACCCAGGTACGTATATATAGGTCCATGAGACAAATTTTTCATATTGCCTTGCAATACAACACCCCGTATGCTTAAGCGGCAAAACCAGAAAAATATCTGCTTTAAACTAGTTTGGACTAAATAAACTCTGAACAGCTAATGTAACCTGATCTCCAGCATGCTTTCTCAGATTGGTTGGATGATAGAGAGTGCTAGTACTTGAACTAGCTGAGAAACTCCAACTGGTGGTAATCTGCCACTATCGACAGGGACCAGCTATTGAAGGACAGCAAAGATTACACACAACCCACTTCACCACTTCGACAACTGTTTCCTAAGACAGTAGGTACACACTTATGGTTCAGGCAGCATTGTGTCCACCCCAGGTTCTGCATGATGCCTGCAGACCCTTGACTCTGGCTCTGTGAAGCAACCATCATCCCACAGCTCTTCTTTCTGCTTTTGCACGCCACAAGCATATTAACCATATCGTAACTTTTACTGCTCTTCCACATTTCTTGACAGCAAGACGAAGAGTATTGTGGGGGTCCCTGCTAAGTCTGTCTCACAGACACCTTTATTTCCGTCCATCTGAGATTTCTCACAAAAGACAAGCCATTGTTTCTTCTTATCATCCATTTCTGCTGCCAGTGGGTTCCCAACTAAAGGCTACCATTGCAGGTATGGCATCTGTTTTAACTGCTCTTGGATCTTGAGGTATTTAAAGGTAGTAGATGAGTCACCTAAGTCACAGAAAATGTGTTTGGTTATGATGATACAGAATTCGCTAATTACTCTTTCTTAAACTAGAGCTCTATAATGTCTGATACCAGTCGCCAAAGACATTTAAGCCCATTTTGCCCAAATGAACCACTGCAAACTCTTGTCCTTATGTCCCTTATGTCACTATACAGTTTCAGGTACGCATTAAAACCTCCAGCAGTTTTCTGTTTATTGCACATAAGCTCTTTTACATGTGGCACAACTAGAATTTCAGACACTCACTCACAATAACCTGCTCGTTAACTTACTACTACACCCACATCTTTAGACAGATTATGAAGGTCTTGCAGACTAATTTGTCCCACCTAATTAGGTCCTGTGAGCTTTGCAATATACTTTCTTACTATGCTTTAAATTCCAAAGAACCTCTTTGGAGGTAATTTGACACATAAAATGCATGCAGTCCTCAGTATGTTTGCCACATGTTCTGCTGTTTCCTGCTATGTTATTATGGCCTTTCATCATTTCCTCTCACCACATCCTCTCGACTGTGCTTCTTTCACCCCTCCTCCATATACTTTCACTGAGTTATCACTGCTCCTCAGAGAGTTTCACTTGCACTGGGAAGCAGCATCTGTAACAGAGCCAGTTGGTTATAATTTAAAGAAATTATGGCAAATAATCAACATTTTGAGTTTCAGATCAGAACATTTTCAGTGCAACTTTCAACTTCTGTTTGTACTCTTGTTTTTTCCCAGCCACTGCTAACTGCCTGTGTTCATACCACATTGAACAAGCCCATTGTAATATATTTTACTGGCAAGTTTAGAAAGATTGAAAATGAGTGTTAACAAAATAACTCATTTTCAGAGCGAGGGCAGGTTTTGACAAACTTACTCAAGTAGGAAACAGTATGATTTCTCAAGGAACAGAGTACCAAAAGGTAGATGTTATATTGCTCCCAGCAGAATCCTTACGTCCCTTGCCAAAAGGCATTTAATGTGCAACCATGTCTACTGTAAAACAAATGCTGAAGAGGTGCCATCAGTGATATTTGCACTGATTCATTCTCATTAAAGGATTTTATAATAGCATTCACTCTGGTGTAAACTTTTAAAAATTGACTCCTAGATCCATTAATCCCTTTCATTTGCTGCTCATGAGTTTAATATGTGACACTGTAGCTAAAAGGACTAGCTTGGTCCTTAGACGAATAAACAAGGGAATACAGGGTAGAAGCAGAAAAGTTACATGTGTTTTTAATAGCAGTGGGACCAGTTCTAGAGGGTTGGAAAGACTTTGGAGCAGAAAAGACTTCGGAGCAACTAAGGGATTGGAGAATAGGCCTTAAGAGTGAAAGACATAAATAACTATTTAGTTAGTTTAGAGAAATGCAAGAGATAACTTGATTATGGTTTAGGCATGTCTCTAGAGATAATAGGAACTTAATACTAGGGGAATCTTTGTCCAGCAGAAGAAAAAAAAAAATATTGCAAAAATCAATATCTGAAGACTGAAGCTATAAATCAGATGTACAGTTTTTAGAGCACAGAAACAGCTCAGTGAGGTTTAAGGTGGATTCTCGCCCACTACAACTGGTGTAAGCAGTATTTGATAGCTGCAAAAGATCTTACCCATCCACAGCTGTTAGATTTGAAGCAAGAATTAAATCCAGGGAAGCTCTATAGAGTGGGATATGCAGATGAAATTTTAGATTTGGTCTCCCCTGCTTCTAAAAATAATTCCCACACCTGTGTAGAGCACACTTGAGTCCTGTGGCTGTGACATTCCCAACCTAGTCGACATCCCCAACACCAGCTTTTTACCTTCCATTAAGCGAAAGAAAGGGAGGGACATCAGGGGCATGTAGTCGCTGAATGTCACCCAGTAAGACACTACTTCCACTGTTGTCCAACTTCTGGCCATGTCAAGGATTGCTGTGTAGTCAGTAGAGCTTCTGAAGCACAATTCAAAACACCAGCAGAAAGAACCTACCTCCTTCTGTTCACTGTACAGGAAGTCAGGATCCTGATCATACATGATGTGCTGGCATGAAGAACCATCCAAAAGCATTCTGTCTTGAAACCTCTTTTCTTTTCCTACAACCATAATGAAACTATATGTGAAAGAATGAGAGGAACACTGCTTCCCTGTTTTCTCCCTAAAAAAAGGTGTTCTGCTGCGTCCCTTTACCTGTTGTTTGTTCCTCTCCCTCCACGTTGCTTGCAGAGTAGAAAACCAGACTGCGAGAGGAATTGTTGGGGTCTCTGCCCTGGTGCAGAGCACTCCATTCCTGGGGCTATTCTCTACCCTGATGGATCTGCCCACGGCTCTGCCTCTGCCGTGGATGTTTCCTAGGGTTTGTATTGGTGCGGCTTGTCCAGGCTTCGGCAATAAACATCGTGTTATACATTGGTACAATGCTCCTGTGCTGAATGTATGCGTCGGCCTAGCTGTGTGGGCACAACAGACAGGATTAAAAGTGTTTTCTAAGGTTCAGCACTGAGCATATAATGACTGTCACAGGGGAGAGCCACTTCCCAAGGTGATGAAAGAGCAACATGCCATTACACATTATTTAAACACTCTCTGACATCTCCTGCAAATGCATTGCCATAGTGTAGTGGCAAAATGTGTCTTACAGCACAGCTATAGAAAAAATCGCAGAGTTTACTGCACTGAGGACAAGCATCCTCAAGCCATGCCATGCAGAACTTCACTGTTATAGCGATTATGGTCTACCTCCTCGATCATCACTAAAACTGCCTTCCTCACTACACTGCTAGAGGCCAGAGCACAAACTGTTCTTCAGCACTGAGGAGCTGAAAAGACCATCCTTTTCTTCCTTGTTTTTCCCTCAGCAATAATTACCATAGGGGACATCATTAGCTCAGCACTAGAGGGTGTATTTTTACCAAAAGTGAATTAACTTCCCTTTGCCAAAAGCAGAGGACCTGTTGATGAGAGCTGCAGGAGTCTGATGAAGTGGGATGGACCGCGGCACAGTGCCCTAGCACTGAGCTAGGCTTTGGTGGACTTTCCTGACCCGGTTGTCAAGAAATTCCCCTACAGGAAACTGGTAAAGCTCAGTGAAATTTCATGAGGGTGAAGATACCCTGTTGATCGGAGTTTGTTTCCAAGATATTATGAAAGCGGGATTTGAGTAAGTGCCCCTGATCTCTCTTGTGTACATACATACAGACCCACTATGCCTGGTTTAGGATAACAGTATATCTTGAGGGACCAAAGATCCTTGCAATCAGCAGATACCAAAAATGATACCTGTTTAACAATAGAAACACTTTGCATTTTACTTCATAGTTAACTCTGAAAATACCTGGGATTTCAGACTGAAAGGGAAAGTTACAGCAGCCACATATGAATTGCTGCTTATTCTTTAAAGTAATACTTAATTTTTCTAAATGCCAATCTATTTATATACAACAAAAATGAGTCACTCTTATTTCACATTAATGAGGAAGCTGCTTCTTAATGGCTTATGCCGACACAAATATGCCTCTATCTTGAAGAACACAGCAATATACAAATAAAGCTTCTATTAAAATTCATGCATAATCAAAACAAATTGAATATCCACTTTTATTTCCATAGGGAACAGAGCTATAAAGATTAATGCT
Organism: Rhinoptilus africanus; assembly: GCA_013400135.1. NCBI lineage: Eukaryota > Metazoa > Chordata > Aves > Charadriiformes > Glareolidae > Rhinoptilus > Rhinoptilus africanus. The sequence goes on along the minus strand of VXBO01005454.1, from coordinate 423,819 downwards.
AGACAATGATATTTAATTAAAGCTTATTTACTTTATAAGCACTTCCACGTTTTCAAGAGTAGTCTCCTCTTTTGGAACAGGAAGCTGTAATGCATTTCTGAGCCTTCTAACAGTCATAGGCGGAGGAAACTAGTTATGATCACAGCACAGCGCTTACAGCGATACTGACAAACTGTCTAGCAAAATTTTTCACATTAAAGAATTCTGGTGTTAAAGAATTTAATTGACTTTTCAAAATTCCATTTTTTATTCACAAACACACCTGAACACAATAACAGGAATTCATTTTTATATGCATTATTCTCTCTGATGGCATGTTGTTGTACTGTACACATACTCCTCTCTTCATTTTTGAGATACAAAATAAAAGGTTACGCTCTTATGAGTGATAACCAAATAAGGCTCCTTTCCTTGGGCACTAGGCTGCTTCTGTATTCTAGATTTTTTTTTTTTAATAAACCATTAGCTACTTCAGTGAAATTAGGGGAACTATTTCGTGTATGAATGCAGATATTAACATGAGAACCTAAAGGGAGCACAGAAGAAAATGGCACAGAATGGCACTTTTATTCTGCTTATTGAGGTTAAAAATTACAGTAAGGTTTTGGAACACTAATTTCTAGGTGGAGATTCAGTTTTAAAATGCAAGAATTGTTGGGATATATGTGGCTGATGCTTGTTTCTCATCAGTATGAGCATACAACCTCCAAACACAACACTTTCAATAACAGTTGTATTAGTCATCTACAGCTACAAGGCTGTTTAAGATACACAAATAAAATTGCTTTATTTGGATTGTAATTAACATGGGAAATATCACAATATTCTACAGGAAACAAACATTCCGAACCTATGTATTTTATTTCTTCTGACAACTGGCAAAGTATATTTTACTGCAGAATGCTTTATTGTTTCTTAACTATTCACCCTACACAGTATACATAAAAGCTTAATGAGTATAGCTGCATAAAAACTAATTTTAATGCTTTTAAAATCAATGGTGAACAAAATGTTGTTTAGATTGTTTTTCAAACAACCATACCACATCTGATCCTTTGAGGAAAAGCAATTACTCCTTCTTGTCATAGCCAATACATTTCTTCATTCTCCCATTTTAGTTGTACCCTTCTTAGGATCCTTTACACCAGTTACCATGCAAACAGTTAAATATTTGTGCAAATATTGAAGAATATTGTTATTAAATGTCTAATCGATAAAATGCCACTTCCACTAATAGGCTAACAGAGGAGGGCAAGAGGAGAAAAACTAAAAGGATTTTTTTTTCCAAATTAAAAAATCGTATATGCAAGTTTGGCTAATGAAATATGTCTTCAAGGAAAATTTGCAGAAAATAATTTATATAAAAGGTATACAAAGATCTCTACTAGACAGCTGTTATAATCTGAATTTAGCTCCTGATTCTTTTATACACTCTGTGAATAAGCATCAGCTTTTTTGTATTTTCTACGGAAACATCAAATGTAATCATTTTTGGTAAGTTTCAAGTGCTATAAATCATTGGGAACTTCTGTACACCTAATTTATGCAATCGTATTGGTAGTGGGGAAATCATCATTCTTTAGTGTTTTGTATCTCTGTCATTCTCTCCCAGCGAATTTCTTTATTACAGCAGGCACCACAATAGTTGAGAGTTTCTCAGTGTTTATATTAGTGAGACCAATTTTTTAAGGTATGTAATTCAGTCATAAAAACCGAGACCCTAGCCTGAAAGCGTTGGTTTGTGAATTTCCAAACATGCACACACGCATTCGCACAAAGACACACACACCCCCCACGTCCCCCATTTTCTGATTTAAAATCCTTCCCTTTTCTTTCCCCTCACCTGCACTCCTGAAATCTAAAAACATATTCCTGCTTTTTAGTAATTTTGCAGGCCATCAGGCCAGAATATAGACTATCTCTGCAGTACAGTCAAAGAAAAAAATAACAACAACAACTACCAACCAAATGGCTGAGGTACTGAGATTTATAAAGCATTCTTAACACATGCATAAAAGCCACTTTTCATACAGAGTTGTGGTGCATTCTGGAGCATGTTTCAGAAATACAAAAAAGTACATAATACGCAAATGTGTGTTATTCTTCATAGGCATTCGCTATACACATCTCTGAAGTGTGTGTGGAATCCGTATTAAGAGTCATACAGAAACATCACTAAACACGCTGCTTCTATATAGCCCACATTCTCCTTTTACTGCAACGCAGCCCCTGTTGGCAACGTTAGAAATAGGTATTTCTTTAAAAAGTCCTGTTTCTTTGGAAGTTTTGCCTGTGCAAGGACTGCAGTTTCAGGCTCTGCCTTCACCACAATAGAGCAACTGGTTTCGGGGCAGCCTGCTCTTACCTCTGTGAATTAACTCAGCCATTTGGAAAGAGGCTTTTGGGGGACATCTGCTTAACCTCCTTCTAGCTGCCTGTCCCAGTAAAAATCGTCAACATCGCATGTAATTTCTAAGCATAGTTATATAAGTACCTCTATTGTAATGAATCTTCTTTTTTTTTCCTTGGGATGTAAATAATGAGGCAGCAATACAAGCAACAGAACCTGAGCACAAAAATACAGCCCCAGCCATTTCAGTGAGGAATTAAGTAAAAATCAGGAAAAAAAAATGAGATTAAATTTCGACTTTAAGGTAATAAAAGATGGAGATGGAGGTGCCAATGAAATCTGCCGAAACTAAATTTCAGAAGCACGGCTTTCTCATCTTGAAATGTTACACCCATAAAAGCAGCCTATAAAATTAATCTACCTGGAGATTTTCCATGTTAAATCAGCTCAGAAATAACTTTTAAGCACTTATGGCATTATAGCTAAAATACATATTCTCCTGTTGTCCATATATCAAAATCCTGTGTATTTTGAAAAATAAGATCCGAGCTGCACTGAAATGTTTGTATTATAAGAAAGAACAGTAATAAAGTATATCACTTTCAGAGAGATTTGGCATTTGTAAGCATTCTCTAAAAATTTGCATCGGGTTGCAGTGTTGGGAGAGCATGCTGTTTAAAGGTTCCTAAAACCACTTTTTTTGAAAAGAAGTATACAGAACAGTGAAAGGCAGCAAAAGGAGGCAAAAAGCCACTGCGTCTTTTCAACCTGGATCTGAAAATGAAATTCCTAAAATGTTTTTGTTATCCGTTTTACCCGGAGTGCAATATGGCCCATTCATATAAACTCTTTTATTCCTTTTGCTCAAGGGAAAGGAACGTTCAGTATGAGAAAGAGAAAATCAGCGGAGTAATTTCCAAAGAAAACAAACCTTTACTTCTCTCAGGAAAATAATGTGCTTTTTCAGTCTGCCAGATCTGGAAATAAAGAGCATTTAGATAACGATGTTTACATTCTAATCAATTTGCCCAAATTAGGTTCTTGTAAAATTTAGCATGATCTATATAATAATATGTACAAATTCAGGGGTGGGGTTTTTTCTGCCTAGAAAGCTGTAATAGGCAAAGTAGCAGATACAAGTGGAGGAGGAAAAAAAAAAAAAAAAGATGAAAAAAAGATTCCATACATTTGGGTTCTTTCCAAGAACTTTGCCACATTTTGCAGATTCTCAGTTTTCAAATAAAGGTGTCTTCGCCCTTGCAATTGTGGAGATATTCTTGCCTCTGTAAATCAATGTATTGTTGCTAGCCAGCCTTGCAGAAATCTGTCTGCAGCCAGCCAGACAGAAACAATAGGAGTGACAATTATATGTATTCTTTTCCCTCCCTCCAAAATTAACGTGGTTTTGCCTTAAAATTGCAAGGCAATTTTAGTAAAGGATGTGTTAGTGTTCAAAACACTAAGGTGGAATCAAGCAGAGGTTGCATTGTAAAAGCGCATATAATTAAAGTGTACAGACTCCTTTTTTTGCTTATGCAATGTCAGTTTGGGTTACTTTTATCAACTCAGCGCTGCAGATTAGGCAGGGGACAAATGAACTCTGTAAAGAAATAAATTTGGGATGAGCATTTGGGTTTTATCAGGTCTGGATATTTGGTCAAACATGATGTTTCAGGAAAAGTTATTGAAGAAGGGGAGAAAAAAGCCAGTTGCAGACTGAACTGCACCAACCCGAACCACTGCTAAAGCGCTGCGTGCCAGGAAGGGAGAGACTTCAGGAAATCTCAATTGATGCTATAAAAAAACATGTTGGTGAAATACCTCTGCATTTCAACCTGGTCCAATCCTTTTTTTTTTTTTTTCATTTTTTCACCTGGAGCTTAGATTAAAATTTATTTTGCCCTCCTGTTTCAGTTGTTTAAAACTCACCTTACTTTACTTCTCTGAAAATCCACCCGAACCTGCAAGAAACGTTGGGTTCCAGAATTTAACAACTGTACAAAGGCAGCATGGCATAGCATGTTGTTAATGCGCTTTATATTTCTGAATCTGGAAGCTCTCAGCGACTTAAACATGTTCACTCCCGTTTCTGACACATTTATCCGCAGAATGGGTTCAGAGGTGGACACTCTCTGATGTGAAATCAAGGTGCTACAGAATTCTGCAGAATCTATAGAAATACCTCCACAGATTTTGCCAAAAAACCTCAGCAGATTTATATTGGCCCTGCCAATGACTTTCTGTTTAACTTGTAATCAAAACAACTCAAACCCAGTTACTGTTTGCATATCTGCCAAGCCTCTCAATTTCAGCAGTAGGCAGCAGACTCTCAGTATGACAGCCTGTCTTTCAGATTCAAGCTGAATCTGCCAAGGCTCCACTACAGAGGCAACTGGTAAATTAAATGCCAACAAGCAAGGACATTCATGTACCTTTACACTCTGCACATGAAGAGACATCACAGGCCTCTTCATTCTAATGGGTGCTTTGTGTGTTTTGGGCTGCAGAGTAAAGAGTGCCTGCTCTTATGCATAATGAAGCCATTGCATATATATTAGTTTAGCTGTATTGCTCTAATTCTATGGTCACAAATTACCTAACAGGTTTTCTTGTTACGGAAAAACAGAAAATCCTTTTGTTGGTGAAATTAACCCACGGAAATCAAGCAGTGAAAGAAAAATCAACTTTTAAGCCCTCTTCTACCTAAAGACAGCAGATAACACTATATAGCCAGCTTACATGGGAGTCATTGCCAAGGGTAATCGAAAATAAGAGACATTCAAAATCATACCGTCGAATCTTTAATTCTCTTGTTCGTATATAGGCATGCTCTCTGATTCAGAAAAGGGGGGTCTTTTTAAAGCCATCAGCACTACTGGTGATTCTTTATAGCACGCAGAAGACGTTAATTATATTTATGTAATTATTGGCTCATTAATACTTACAAGTTGCATGAGACTTTTTGATTATTGATAGCTGCTGCAGTCACTATTGCCAAGTTTAGATTGTATTAGTGATTTTGAGTGCACAACCATAATACAACCAGAGATATTAATACCATTGAGCATAAATAACAGTACTTGACAGACTCAAGTGGGGGGAAAAGCACTAACACTGGTTACTCTAATGGACAGAATAAATGATAGAATCACATAATGAGTTTACAGCGACCAGGTTTAGTGAAATCTATTTCTGAAGTAA
>VXBO01005454.1:370806-418252 GCA_013400135.1 Rhinoptilus africanus | reverse complement strand
ACTGGAGTGAGGGGGGGGGAAGGTAGCAGTTTTGGTAACAGAATGAGGGAACGAACACATTAAAAATTAACAGGGTGTTTTCAGATAATTGAAAGAAGAAGCACCGACATGGGAAACTTAGCTGTTGTAACTCACACAGCTCTACTGTGGGCAGTATCACTGTTTCCTGCCATGGATTTAATCTGCCATCACACCTATAAATGAAAGAAAGAAGTATGAGCTTCCCAAGAGTTCCTACAATAACATGAGAGGGTTTTCTTCCTCTCTCTCTTTTTTTTTTTTTTTTATTAGGAGGAGGAAGAGAAATCCTCGGTCCAATATAAAAGAGGTTACTGTTGTGCAAGTGTCTTTTTTATTTACTGTAATTTGGCAGACACAGCTCTGCAAGACTTCAGAACTAAGAAAGTGGAAAACTTTGATGTTCCTTTGACATGAGCTGGTTGAGATGCATCTTCTTCGTAATTGTAGAGAAATATTATATTGTTGCAGCTGCCTGGTGCTAGCAGTGAGGTGTACTTCATTTTACAGAGTCAATTCCTCCCTTCTCCACTTCCCTCCAGCATCTGCAGCACTTACCTTTGTCACACCAAGATTTACTTTAACTGGAACCATGTCATGTGTCCCCAGAAAAATGACAAACTAAAATTAACCTATAATTGTAATATGAGCCTGAAGGCATGTGTTTGGTGGGAAAGACTTCACCTTTTACGGACACACACACACATGGGGGAATGTTCGAGGGATATTTGAAATTCCAGACATCGCAAATTCATTAATCAATGAGTAAATCAGTTAGCAAGCAGCCAAGCGCTGTTGCAATGTGACCTAATCCTTAGCTTGAACTTGCCGTTGCCCAGCTGTATGTCATTTCCAGGGCCTGATGCAGCAGTCGCTGAAGACACCAGCAACGCTCCTGTGAACCACAGCAGCTGCAGCATCAGGTCCCTGAAAGGGTCTTTTTCCTTCCACTTATTAACAGTATTTTATAAGTATGCCAGTGAAAACTGTCAATATAAGAAATGCCCAACTGTGGAAGTAAAGTTATAGGTAGGTGTCCTTCTAGGTTAAAAAAAAGAGAGCTCCAGAAATCCTTGTAGCTTTCAAGTTGCCTTTTTCCCCTTTAGTTTAGTCACCTGCCTATAGGCTGGAAGTTAGTTGAGGGCTGGTGTGAGAAAGGGATATTGCAGCCAGCAGTAGGACAGACAGCTAAAAATCTCCAGTAACTCTGGTATATAAAGACACGCTATCCCCTCCCTGAGGCCTACCTCAGTTAGAACATAAAGTGCAAGTACACACAAGTTAAAAATAATGAAACTTCTCCACTCTCCAGGAACTACTGAATTTGACTGCTGCAAACAGATATTTCCATGTAAATATTCTCCCCAAGCCTAACTTGAAACAACCCAGTTCTGTCTGTCTCTGCCAGACCTGTTTTGTTAAAGCATTTTTTTAAGGTAAAAAATTCCCATTGAAAAATGATTAATAGAGTTAGTTGGGTTTTTGTTTAAAAAAAAAAAAAAAAAGAGCAACACAAAACGAAACCAAAACAAACAAAAAAAAAAACCCAACACATACTTTGCCCTAATAATAGGGCAATAATTTACTGGTTTGTGTTCTGACCCATTCAAAGGCAAACGATTCAGGGCTGGGGGGAGGGGAGCAGGGTGATTAAAGGGTTAATATTCAAATGAGAAATTTGCAAGGCCTGCATAATGGAACTGCCACCCTGATAACAATAGGAATTTTTAACAATATCGAGCCTTGTTAGCAAGAGAGTTACAAGCATTGAGGGCAATCAGTGTGTCTTGTCAGTTTCTTTTTATCTACCATCTCCAACCGCCAAGGAACCGAAATGAAGCACTTTGGAATTATCAATTTCAGCCACATTTGCATAACAAAGCCCCCGAGGAAGAGGCATGATAAATGTGAAGGACCCCTCTTGGAAAAGGAACTGTCAACCGCGCCCCGAAAGATTCTCCGACCGAGCGCATTCTCGGGGATTGTAGTCAGCGAAAATAAAATGAAAGCATTAAAGAAAGTCATTCTCTCAGAGAGAAAAATCTCCCCCTCTGCACAGAGAGAACTGGATGAAATGACATTATGCATATGAAAATGTCCAGAAAGATGTTTGATTTATGTATGCATTAGATGCAAATTCCATTACCGCACGCGCGCTGTTGTGTGATTTGGCTCTGAACACATCACTGCCCTGATCAAATCTGATCTCATTAATTCCGACAAGGAGAGAGAGAGGGAATTGAGAAGAATTTATGGCCTGGACACTTGAAAGAAGTAAATTGTAATTCTGTTTAAAGCTGTAGCGAACCTTTTAAACACCTTTTATTATAGAAAAAAGCACTTACTTTTATAACACTGTTAGAACTTACTTAATCTTGTACTTGGAACTTCTAGTCCTCATTTAAAAAAATCTATGACCTTGTTTAGGGGGGAAAAAAGAGAGAGAGAGAGACAGAGAGGGAAAAATACGCCTGTCTTAGACTGAAATCCAGCAGAAGCATCATAATAATATGATCAAAGAAGACCTATTGACTATCTGAATAATCGTGTGAAAATTCTGCTCCGCTGGTGTATGTTTATTTTTAAACAATCTTTTAATATCCTCAAATAAAATATCAGACACTTTACAAATGTTTTTTATGGGACTAGATAGACATTGCATACTTAAAAATGTTATTAATTGTGTTCTAGATAAAAACGGCAATGAGCACATGTTTTATAACAATATTCTCAAGCAGTGCAGTGGTGTCAGCTAAAACTGATATGTGTTCCATTCTGAGATACAGACAATTTAAAGACAAAAAAAACCCAGATCTTTGCTAAAAAGGAAGTATATTACTGTAGGGGGAAAAAAAAATATAAAAAAAACCCACACTACAAAAAAACAGATTGTTTCTTACATTGATAAAGATTCTTATCCTTGTTTTGCTCCTGAGAAAGACCTTAATAACTCATTTCCTCCCTTCATGAAAGATAATCACCCTTCATGGGTGAGATATCCTGTATTTACTTGATACCAAGTGTAAAACTGAAATAGTGTCTCAATATGTTATTGCATTGTATAATCAGTGTTCCTCCCCCAACATTCATGAACCCCTAGGGTGCTTCATAGCCTAGAATAGTTTCTTTTCTGTTATGCATCTTCCGTTTTAGTAAGATATGATGAACTACCTCCCCAGTAAAGAAGAGAGAGGAAGAGAGTGAAAAAAACACAACAAACCCCCCTTGATTCCTAAAATCTTAGTTGCCTATCGTGATTCATTTATAGAGAAATGAAGTGATTTCTGCAAACAGTTTCCCCAATGAAGCCTGCAGCTTTCTTTGATAATCTGCTCTAGTTGAAGTAATTGCTAAGCAAATATTACCCGGAGAGGTACAGGAAACTTATAAGTTATTGTATATAGAAACACAAAACAATAACCTGTAGGTAAACCATGCAAATTTTAAGCATCATTCACATTTTCAATAGTTAATATTGATTTCTTGCAGAGTTGTTTTTTTTTAATCTTTCCACATGCAGAAACTATGTGTTTACAATTTCCGTTATTCAAACACAGAAAAATGTTATCTTTTGAAAGTGTTATTTTAATATATTGGGCTACCAAATTCAATCATTAGTTTAGAAAAAAGGGAACATAGTCCTGATTTACGTGGAAATTTCAATGGAGTCCTAAGTATGCATTCAAAAACCACTTTACAGAAACATGCAGACATCACAATATATAAATGAGTACAGATATTGCCCTGTCATTTTATTATTCTCTCATCGGTATGCACAAATTTCTGTAAAAGTATTTGAATGTGTATACGCATACATGAAAAACAGCAGAGAGAAAGATTTTGTAAGTTTATAATAGAGTAGGCATTTGTTAAGGTGAATGTAACACAGAATGCTGCTTTTTGACTGTACTAAATCGAGTACACTGAAACATGCAGTGGGTATTGTGCTGAGCATGTGAGACAACTTAGCGATTAGGGTATCTAAAATATAATTACGTATGGTGCAATATTCGTCAGACTGAAAGTGTTAAAGAAATATTTCTTTGCTCTAAATAAATATTTTTTCCACTATTAACTAGTGTGGATTACTTTATGTTATGTCTAAGGGAAAAAAAAATCCGCCAGAATTTTCCTTGCATGTAGACTTTAAGAAAATTAGCACAGTGTGAGAGAAACTGTAATTGCAAAATTTGGTTTGGTGTTTTACATAAGGTTATCTCCCTCCTCCTGCATACCCTTTAGCATATCACTGAATGCATTTTATTAAAATATTCTAGCCACCTGTCTATTTGAGCCTGTTTCAGTTATCACCCTAAAATAAAAGCAATTTAGTACTTCAGAACGCAGGGATCTAGAAATAAGTTTACATTACTGGTGGCTAATTAAGCAAACTGAGCTTGCTGTCCCTTTAAAAAAAAAGCCCAAGCCAAAACACAACAACAACAAAAGAAACCACATCCTTTTTGCCACCCTAACCCCTCCTCCTGTCTCCCCCCAAATACAGACACAGAGGCACAGACTTCCCCTCACTGAGTGGTTCAGGCTCCCTGATTAAGGTCATGCCGTTTGTTCATTACTGGCCTGGCTAATGTGATTGAATTGGAACAATACCTTTGAACTCCTTGGCTCTGATCTGCATACTAATTGACTCTCTTGTCCTTGGCAGTGACCTTGACAGGCTTTCCACCACTCTCAGAATGGCTGACCAGTTTCTCATCAAAAGTTCCTAGTAAAAAACACCCCAACCCCAAAACAAGAATTAGTCATTTATACTACTTTTCTCTGTATTCATATTTCCTTATATACCATTAGAAAAAGCAAAATTGCTACTCCCTAGCTCCCCCTGGATGTTTATTAATACTCGAAAATCACAGTGTCACTTTAAAGTACAGAAACAGTGACAGCATTGTTTTGAAAGAGTTCATTGTTGCAGTCTAAAACACATTTTACACATATTTTCAGGTAGCTTTTTTCCTTGTTACACAAAAGGTTTGCAGTGTAACTCATGGACCTTTACATCATGGTATTTCTTTTTCTTTTGTCAAATAAAAAAAAATTACACTGGTTGTATCCTAAGAAAACAGCACAAATTAGTTTCCTTTTTACAATTTACATTAGCACTCTAACAGCCTGGGTTTCAACAGGTTCTGTAGTAATAGAAATACTATGGTCTCAAACACAACAAAACCAAGCCATGCAGAACACTGCGTCTAGAAAATGCCAGGTTTAAGGTAATGAGCTAAGGATTTTATTTTTATATCTCTGAGGCTCTTAGACCAACATATTACTCAAGAGAGGCATGACTGCTGTACAGAAGACGTTATTAAACACTGTACCAATATTTATGAAAAAGACATCACAGAAGAATGCTCTTCTGATAGGAAAGGAGAGGTTTACTTCATTTTTACTGGAGTGGAGATTTACCTTGAGAGACAAGTGTCAGCCTGGGTGAACTTTTATTCTTAAAGTAATGAAGTAATAACTAAATTAAACTAAAATTAAGTATTATCGAGAAAAAGAGATGGACAGCATGCCGAGAAACGTACTTTTATCAGGCTGTCAGCAAAGATCCACTTTAGAAAAAGTTCTATTTTTTCTTTAATATTCATTCTTACTTTAGGCAAAATCTAATGCGGGAAAAACAGCTGGAATTTTAAACTCATTTAATAACACTTTGCACTTCTCTAGCGGCTCTTTACTAGGTTCTCAAAGGGTTTTAGAAACATGAAGGAATGAATATGTATTATAACCAGGTGAAGTATTATTATGGAACAGTAATGATGACCTGCAAATCTATAAATAGTAAATCAAACTACAAAATCTCCAACACACATTCTTTAATGCAATTCCCATTTCTATTCTGCTGTGGTAACCAGACCAGCTGCTTTGAAAAAGAGTCTCAAAACAGAGGTATTCACTATTGAGAAAATTATTTTTGGTTTTTTAAGGCAGTAATATCCAAGCACTTGGCCAATATCCAAGTACTTAGACAGGGCAGACCTCACAAATTTGGCATCCAGTTCAAAACCGTTCGAGAAATAAGTCACAAAATTCAGATCTCGATCCAAACTTTCTTAAAAATTCAAGGATGGCCTGGATCCAAAATTCCAGTATGAATTCCAACATTTTAGTACAAAGGAACATGTGGGGCTCCATTTTCTTTCTATAACCACTTCTGTTCAAGACCTAGTACAGGCTTTCCATCACCACACTTGAGGCTGCACGTACCTCTTAGCGGCAGTGCCCTTGCTCTGCTGGTGAAAGCCCCAGGCTTGCTCAGGAGACCAGAAAGCTGACGCGGAAATGGGGAAAGCCAGAGAAGACAAGGTACAGACTTCAGCATGGTGGGGACCCGTAGCAGCAACGCCAGGTAAGCCCGCAGGCAGGACACCTCCGGGGCACTGTGGCTGAGAAGAGGCACATCCAGGCAGTTGGATCTGTGAACAAATGAAAGCTCCACAGAGCCACACAAGTGACAGAGGATCGAAGAATACATCTTTGAAGGTATTTTTGTGCTTAAAATACATACAGACAATTATAGGAGTTTCAAAAGCATTTGGGCCAAATTCCCATTGATTTCACTTCTCTCTGAGGCTCTGGAAGCAGCAGCTAAACAGGTGAAGGTAGTGTTTATATAAATTACCAATCAATATTCCTCACCAAAAATAGCACTGCTTATATAAAAATTTAACATTTCTGGTATTCTGAGACGTTCCTAAAGTGTACTGAAATACATTCAGTATTTCACAAATCACTGAAAAGCAGCCACATCTGTAATAAAATATACCAGGTGTTCCTGCAACAAGAGAGCTTATATAGGAATTTAAGAAAGAGTATTTGTAAGTAAAACTGCAAAAAGAAGGATTAAGCAGAGAGAATGCACTCTATGGAACAAGTCTCTGTTCTTTCATACACCTTTTTTTCATCACAAATTGTCCATCCTTGGTTTTAGGACTCAAACTAAAACTGGTATGCCCGTCACTGTCACCACTTAATTTTATTTAAGCAATGAGCACCACCTACTGCAGGGGAAGATTGCAACCTATTTAGTCAGTACATCAATCACTTCCTATAATAATTTGTTTTCCTAAAGCTGTTACTGCTGAAGTTCTGACCAGAACTATGTATAGCTTTCATGTGAGATTGGAGCTGAAAAAAAAAAAAAATGGAGCGTTTGTGAGCTATCGGTAACATGTATAGGCCTTAGATATTAAGCAACCGAAGGAAAGTGAAAAAGAAGATCTAATCGATTAACCTCATATACCAAACCAGAACTCAAACAAAGGCAGCTGCTGGGAGAAATTACTTTATCCTACCTTCTATACTTGATCTGTGAGTAGCTCATTAGTGAAACTGTTCACTGATTGGAGCAAGAGCTGTTCCACTCCTTAAAATAATAAATAAATAAATTTCAGCACTGAGTTTGATACCCTTCCGTACAACAGCTAGACTAGGTTCAGGAAAAGGGAAGGGAGGGCACAGAAAATCTCTCTCCTTTCCCAACTCAGAAGACTGGCAGGGGTTCTGACACCACTCACACGGTGCTCAGGCATCGTCTTCCCACTGTAGATGAAACCCCCTCATCTGCTCACCTCTTATCTGCTCCCTCACAGCTGCCACTGCCTGCTCACCTAGTTGCTCCCTAACCTGCTTCAATAAAAACTATTTCCTTAACCTGCATCAATCTGACTGCTTTGGACTAGCAAGCCGTTCCGTGACTCATGCCAGTACACCCGAGGAGGCAGTAACTTTCAGCAGGAGCCTGGGTGTGAGCTGAGGGGATGCTTAAGCAGGGAGAAATCAGGGTACCATCTGCAGCCAGAACAGGCTGTCTGACTGCAGCGCTGAGCTGTTGCCAAGCTATGCTAAGTTACACCGGTCATATAGGTTCCTCAACGGCTTCTGTCTGTGATGGAAAGGTAGAGAAAACCCAAGCTCTGTGAGTCCCAGTCCTGCCGTCACAGTCAGGATAAAGGCAAAGATCCTCAGCAAACACACTTCTCAGGGTGAGGCAAATAAGATGCTCAGAGAAATGCCCTGCTGGGCATTTACAGTAAGATAGTACATGCCCGCGCAGTGCAGAGAAGCTGCAATGCGTAAGACAATTGATATGTCAGAGTACTATTAAAAGAAAAATACCAATACAACCTAAACACCTGCAAAGCAATATAGATTCACGCTCTGAGCACTTACTGTTTTTCACTCGCAGCTGACATGCTGTTGGCAGTGTAAGGCAGAGAAAACCAGCCCCCCCCCAGCCCCATGATAATGACCATGACCTTGATTTCTTTCAAAACATTTAGCAATTTATATGTAGAGATCTACAGGTTATGAAAAACAATCCAACATTTTCCGTGTGCCTTTCCGCCCAAGAAGAGTACAAGAAAACAGACACGTGGCAGCTGTGGAAATGCACAGAACAAGACACACAGCGAGTGTGGCGAGGAACCAGGTGTAGTAACTAGAAAGAAGAGAACAGAATGCAAGTGAAAAGTATTAATTATTGATAAGATAAGGGACAGATAATTACCACACTTCGTATCTGCCTACCTGCTGTAAGGACAGAGAAGACGTTTCCTAGCTGTCTAATAAGTAGAGTGGTGGGTTGCAGTTTGCTCTTTTGGCTCCGTAGGCAGGTTCTCTTCTTCCTTGCTGGCTGGCACTGTCATGCACATGCTGCATTATTCCAGGTTACTGTTAGGAGTCTATTTAAGTCACTTCAATAATAATAATGAGGATTATTATTAGAGTCAGATCTGATCAGAATACGGGTTACAACAAAAGTCCAGGACTGAAATGTATCCCTCAGTTGGGTCATTTACTAGAACAAAGATAAATAAACACATGAAAAGAGTCCATTATTTTATTTCAGATAAAAACTACAGTGAGAGATTTATAGTCAGCAGCAAACTTTAAGCTATGCCCTTTTAAAACCAATGAGAGAGTAAATACTTAGCATTAGACATGTGAAAATTCACATGCAGAACTTAAGATATACATTACCTGTATCATGCAGAATGGGTTAAAAAGCTTAAGTAAATTCTGACCATTTACCTGCTGAACAGAGAGCCGGGGCAGGTTTCAGGATTGCTTTTGCTCTTTACCGGTTTTATTCTACCACTTACTGTACTGTTCATTCTTACGCTGTAATTTCATATTTAAGAGGATACAGAAGTTGTATTTCTCACCATTTTATTTCAACCACCACCTCTTAATGACTACTTCTTTGTTAATTTAATACAGGCTTCTATATTTACCGTTTAATCTAAAAGATTAACATAAAAACATGTGACAACAATGTAACAACAGCAAAGCTGAACCTCAAGGCGCAAACTGTATGCTGTTAGTTATCCCTGACACACTGTAATGAGAACATTCATAACAAAATCCTTCTTAGTGGTAATGCACCTGTCTTCAGGCTTGCAACATATTTGTTGTATCAGAGCAATCTTGCTAAATGTCAAGCTGGTTTGCGTTCCTTTTTGTTTAAAACTGGTGTTAAGTTGGTAGGTTGACGAAGAAAGCATCAGCATAGGTTTCTGCACTCTTTTTTGCTGATATGGTAGGAGAGGAGCTGTCAGTTGGCAGTAGCCAAGAGATTCTGGACCTCTGATGACAGTCCTCTGACACGCCACAACTTCTAGTCAGATCTGAGTCTGATGACGTCCACGCTCATGAGAAATGCGACATTCATGCTGGAGAAACCAGTGAGCCACTCTGCTGCCTGACAGGTACTGGGCGGCCAAAGCAGAGCAGTGATGTCCTCCACGGCTCTTCCTGACGCCATGAGTTCAGGCAACCCAGCAGGGTTCCTACCAGTTATGTGAGGACTCTGTCAATGGGGCCATAAAGCACTTGCAGAGAGTCCTCTGAGGAGCCACGGTGTGGCTACTCCCGCTTCATCCAAAGAGCTGAGGAGCACCGAGCCTGTTTGGTGTGAAAGATAGGCCAGATCACCTTTACGGAGCTGTGTTTACGTGCTTCAGAAAGTCCCCCTCTCTTTTTAGCACATTTGTGTTTGCCTTTCACTGCGTGGAGGCAGTGGTTAGCAGTGCAAGACAACCTCTAACTTCACAGGTTATAAAAGGTGCCATTTTTCTAACATTTCTTCCTCCTGTTAGTTCACAAAGGAGGCGACTTGAAGGACCTTACGCCACGAGGCATCTCTGCAGATTCAGTGCTTGCCACTTTGCAAGATCGCCCTCACGAATGAGTTCAGTCGTTCCCAGACAAGGGATCGTGACCTCTGGTGACATGAAAGAGACTCAGAAATGCAAAATGCAGCAGCTTTCAGCTGACAGACTGCAGCTGAACAGGAAAGTAGACTATCATCTTTGCCAGCTTTCAGGTGCCAGAAAATGGGTGCTGGCAGCTAAATCACTTGCCTACCTGCAACAAATGTGTTTTCCTTGAAGCACCTTCTGTGAACATAACTGCCTAAAGATACAGCCTATGGGCTGAGAGCCTGACCTTTTAGGCACCTATTTAAATCTGAATTTGGAGGAAAAAGCAAACAACCTCAAAAATAGCCACGACACGGGGAAAACAAAAATAGAGGTCACACAGGGAAACAAGTATCAGATGGGGACACCACTCTGACAATCCAAACCGGTTCTGCGGAGTTGGGTTAGATTACAGCATCTCTGCTCTATTAACAAAACCCTTTTTCTAGGGATCAGCAGCCTTCAGCTTGGATGGCCAGGATGGTCCACAAACAGTGTCTTAACAGCACGCAGCAGGGCTCACGCAGGCTCGGGATCTAGGAGACAAAGTGCGTCTTTAGAGGGGTACCTGTGAGAGGCAGAGGCTCCCCCACCTTCCAGGCTCAACAGGGGCTGAGAAACTACGCCTTTGTGCAGAGAGATGATACCTCCAATAAGGTGATTGGCAGCATCTTGCTTCTGTGAAAGGCAGTATCTCCCAGCTCTTGCTGAGTTTCTAACAGCACGCTTAACTTCTAATTTGGGAAAGAAAAATACCATCTGGCACCTCAACTTTGAAAAGTTGCCAAACCTTGACTTACTCTTTGAATCCTCCCCAGGAAATTATGGGAACTACCTACCAAGAACAGCATTACAAAGTGTGAACAAGGCTCACGTGAGCTAGCTGCATGTAATCTACCACAACATGCATTTGAACAGAAAAATAACTGATTTGGGGCAGTTTAGTCATGCAGTCACCTTAAGAACTTGCTTGAGTCTCCAGTTCTGTCTCCAACAGGAAGTTAATGGACCATGACTGTAAATTCTTCGTGGATTTTCAGAATAAGGAAACAAGGCATCTTTACTAAATTAAGAAATCGGAGGTGACTTAATTTTAGAAGGAAGGCTAACAATGAGCCCTGCAGTGTCATGCTGGGTAACACTGGACAACACATGAACATTTGATTCATGTTTGTGCTCGTTAGAGTCTCATTTGTGTATTGTTAAGAATAATCTTTTTTTACATATAAAATTACTTCAAAATAAATAGTGTCAAAAGAGTCACTTCGTCAGAAGAAAATGCATTCATGTCAGGGAAAAGATTTTAAAATTGCAGCCAATAAAGAATGAAGAAGAGAAATTTAAGAAAAGAGAAAATCTGGGAGGAGAAATACAATTGTTGTTCTTCACCACCTCATTATTTGTAACCAGTGGTATGTAAACTCCATATTATAATACAGGATCAATTCAGATGCAAATATGAGAGCCTTAATTGTATATGTGGAAGAAAGAAAACAGTGAAAATGTTCAAGTATGCTTCATTTGCTACTTCTGTGTCCTCCAAGACATACATTCAAAGTTTAAGCAGTAACACATCACCTGGGTAGATTTATACTGAAACAAGCTAATACATGTCATTATAAATATTACATGCAAATTGAAAACCATAGCAAGACGCATTGTACTATAGCCAAATAGCAAATCTGTAATATTATTAGTTCAAATTATTTCAGATGAGATGTATTCTATAATAATCTTACATATCAAAAGCACTAAGGCATTGAACTCATCCCTATGTTGCTTTACTCAAGTAGATTTTCTTTTGAATTCAAATATACAGATTCAAGCCATTTATGGTTTTTGTCTCATATATGTATCTGTACAGAGAAGATGAAAATTGCATCTATTTATTCTTTAACAATATGCTGAATAAAGATCAAGCGTACCCATTTTAGAACAATCCGTTTCTTTAGTCTAATTGTTAAGTTGCTTTTCCATTGGGACAGATCTTTTCCTGCTCAAGTCTACTCTCTCTGTGGTTCAATATATGCGCAGTTCTCATTATGCTAACTGGAGCTGTGCATGTAGCTGGACAGAAAATTCACATCCCTCAAGCAAAGCCAGATATCACTGTGTTTGCAACACTGAGTCCTGACATGAGGATTTACAGACGTGGAATGCCCTTCACCATCTGCCAAAGAACCAAAATCCCACATCCCTCTGTCTCAGTTCATTATATTCCCATTCCTCCTGTTTTTTCAATCAGGCCCTACAGTTTGCATTTATAATGCAGATTCAGGCCAAAGCTCTCCTGAAGTCAATGGAAAGATTCCCCGTGTCTTTGACAGTCTCTGGAACACACTGTATTTCCTTAGCCCTTCCCAGCTCACATTCCTGCAGTGCCAGAGGAGGCAGTATTATGAAAATCAACCCCCTTGTGTAAACAGTGCTACAGAATTTCCTTCCGTGAGGCTTTTCCCTTCCTTGCCTTGTGTGCAATTATTTGAAGCTCAGCATCATTTCAGCATCTGTATGGCATGGGTGGCAGCTCAGTTTCACCCAGATTTTATCCATGGCAAAGGAAAAGTCTGTCACTGAGGCTGTGCTTCATTCTGTAAATGCAGTTTCATTTACTAGCAATGTATATATCTCAAGTATGCCTGCAATCCTTATATGTATATAGTTCAGGAGAGTGTTATACACGTTGAAGGCCAGGCTATGCACGCGTGCATGTGTATGTCCTAACTCAGGAAGGTCTTACTGAAGACTGTATGCCCAAAGTGGGTCTATCTTCCAGCTATAAGTTCAGATTTACAAAAACAAAAGGTCAGGAAGTTTTCTAGCTGGGCTGGTGAGTACAGGGGAGACTAAAGTGATGACTTCACTCCAACACATCCCACCTTCCTTCAGCAGACTACTGCTATGAAAAGGAGCCTGGTGCTCGCTCCATGCAAAAGTGAACTGGAACGGTGCTTGAGCAAAGAGGTGGAGAACTCAAAGCCAGGCCTGCTCCTGTCTACAGCATCTCTGGAAAACCACTCCCGTGTTTTCACAATGATCCGACAGTGCTCAACTTACCAGCACACTTGCTGCAATACATCATTAAACTGACATATATCCAACATGGCAGAAAAATATTGATGTAGATAAAAGCCTGTGAGAACACAGTGTGTCCTGCAGCAGCATTATGAAATGTAACATACATCCAAATGTGCAAAAGATTGCATAACTGAACTATTTTTTTCCCTCCCCACATGTACAGGATGCTTTTATCAAAGGAAAAAAAGGGTGGAAAAAAAAAAGTAAAAAGTTTCTGACTTTCGTTAACCTTCTCTTGTAGTTCAGGTTATTTCTTTAATGCATTTATCTGCTTTAAAATTGTCTCCTTAGCCTCTCAAGGGAAACCAATATAATACACCATCACATTTCTCACAGGAGAAAAAAGAACACTTACTCTTAATAGGTGGCAATTTTGCCAGATGTTATTGACATAGTAAGTGCGAAATTTCAGTGATACTAAATGCAAAGTGCAGCAGATTAAAGAACAATGGAACAAAGTGCAAAATGAAGTTTAAAAAGCAGCAGTGTCAAAGTCAGAGAAAGTGTAAAAAAATTACATTTTAACAACACTATTAAGAAAAAGTTTACTAATTACTGTAACTGGTACAAATTTTAAAGTACCTTCCTTAGACTTGGGAAAGTTTTTTTAAGTGTGATATTTTTTTCTTTATGCACTGTAGCAGAGACATAACATTACTGGTATAAAACAATGACACTTGGAGCTCTTTATCTTTCACTTCTTAACCCTTTCTTGTCAAGTAATATTGCTGCAAATCCTGCTATTTAAGCAAGGTAGTGAACTACACAAAATGCTTTGATAACTAATACTGAACAGTTTAAAATAAAGACTATGGGATTGATTCAGTCCTGCTTTACACATTCACCCATTGACAATAATGGAATTTACACATAGGAATGACTTCTCATTAAAAGTTTACCAAAATCTTGTTTTGCTGTTACAAAAAAAATCTATATAACGTGCACGGTTTCCTCATATTCAATTATCCACTAAAACGCAATAATAAAATATTACAGTCGAGATGCTCATCTTCCATAAATCAGAGAAGCTCCGCTGCTTTCAGTGGCATTACACGAAACTTAAAGAACCTGATTTTCTAGATTTCATTTGTATTCTTTGTATTGTATTGACAAAGAGCACCCGTTTCTCAACTGGCAGCTGTACTGCTGAATCCATTGCAATTACTCTTTGTTTGGCCCTCAGCCCTAGTACTTTAGCCCATACAGTCTTCAGTGAGCCTACAGCCAGCAGCAGCACAGCTAAGACCTACGTGTATAGCCATAAAATATCAAATTGAACACTTTCAAGCATACAAATGGCCAGGTCTGCTTTGATGGTTTAGAAATGAATGCTTGCTGTAGCAGCACTTCAAGCAGTTCAAAAGCCCTTGCCCTGACTGGGGATGCAGCCATCCACACATTCACTGCAGAGAAGAGCAGCTCCAGTGTGGGAGGCAACATCCTCACGCTAAACTGATCAGTCTTCTTCCTGCTTTTTGAAGACCCTAAAGTGCCTCAGATTTCCGGGACAATTTTGGGGCCAAAATCTAACACCAAGATCCTCTGACTGAAAAAAAATATTCCTTTTCCAGGATAAATTATCAACATCACTCATTTTCTTTATTTTCACTAAGTGCTTTCATTCAATGGGTATATCCAGATTGCAAATGGAAAAGTGACTTCAGTGCGAAGTACCCAAGATACTTTGATGCAGCTAATTCAGAGAGAAACAGCAGTTGGACCTGCAGGCCATGGTACTTGCTGACCAAGTAACAGCCCAGGCTCCTTGAACAACCCACACCACTGTCCATCAAAACTTCATTTCAGTATCACATAAGCTACAAATATAGCAAGGACAATTCCAAATACAGCGCTAGCAGGCAATTCCAATCTCCAATTATTGTCTGAGAAAGGGTTTAATTTAAAATCCATTTGGAAAGAAAAGTAGCAAAGCATCAAGCTTTACTAAAATACTACTACTTTCTTCTCTGTGACAAGAGGAAGTTGACTTTGCACAGGATGCAGGTAGCTTGCACTAATTATGATTCCATTAGCGGGAGATCTTCTAGCATATCAATGGCTACCCTTTTCATGGAAATCTGATATTATGCAGCTGAATACATCTGCACAGCTTTCTTGGGGCATTTTTCTTTAAAGTGCATTTATCATAGTCAGCTATCACCACTTTTCCACCTCATGACTGCACTTGACTCAATCAAATAATTTGTGAACTAGAAATAAAATTGGTTCAACTTCAAGAATTGTGTACTGTACAATTTGATGCAAGGCCTAAGGCTCTGCCCACTTAAGGAAGAAAAGATGCAGCATGGTAGATGATTCATTTGCCAAAGGATCTAATTCTTCCTAAAAAACGAAACTCAATGTATACGAAGTTATACCCTCTAGATCTTCATAAGAACATAATGAAAGCTACTGGGATTTCTTTTGGAGAGATATTTATTTCTTTTTCATTAAGGAGTTACAAAAAAGATGCACCTCTAGAAGTCCTCCCAACCACAACTAGTGGAAAAATAGGAGGAAGTTTTCATCATTTTCCCATTGTGGCTTTTTTTAAAATTTTGTTTCAGTAAGTTCAGGGTAAGTTTGCCAACCATGACTAATGTTGAACCATGATGTCAGAAAGGGGGTGGAGGGTCTTTACGTGACTTGATATTTTTGTCTTGACATGTTTGTGCTAAAAGAAAGTTCACTGTCTAGGATTTTATCATATTCAATTATTGCTATCAGCTTGTGCATTCGAGATGTATTCCTAAAAACTACCATTAGAATGATTTGTTCTGCCTCCTCCTTCTAGACTGGCAATAATTGCCCACCCATCTCCCCCTCCTTTATCTCCTTCTCACCTACTGAGTCTCCTCCAGTTCTCTAGGGGGGCCTCATCAGAGCTACATAAACCTTTGCTATATATATTTTTTACCTCCTACTGCACTGTTAATGGAACTCTTTGATCTCTTGCTAAACTATAGTGGACTTCTCTGAGATAATGTTTAATCTTTTGCTGGACTTACAGGTATTCTGTAAGTCAATAAAACTGCCTTTTAAAGTTACAACTCCATAAAGAGTCATCTCTCTATTAAGCATTCTGTATGAGGGACACTGTACAATTTCTTTCTATACTATACCGAGGTTATAGTCCATCTCCTCATTCTTCTGGAAGTGCTTTTCAAACCACTTTTGGGATAGCTGAGGTCACACATTTTGACTTTGACATATATTCCTTTTTTTTTTTTTGTGACTCTGCAGAGAAACTGTTGGAGTACCATGAAGATTCTCTTAGTTTGTAGCTATTTTAGGCAATTTATACTAGAACTCAAGCACAGTTACAGAGATTAATAATCAGAAAATGTAGATGTGGGAGACTTAACAGAAAATTTCAAAGGAAGATGCCAGATCAGATATCGTAAATATCCTTTATTCAGTAATTCTACTATTTATTTCAGTTATACACAAATCTGTGAAAACGTGTTTCTGGTTTTAGTTCATCATAGCTAAAAACATGCAGTATCATTCATTCTTATGCAATTGCATCTCAAGGTGACAAACAACTCAAATAAGACTAGCTTTAGAGATTTCCATAGTTTGGTGTTAATACCATAGAGGAGCTTTGCAGCTTTCCCAAATCTGAACCAAGGGGCTCAAAAAATTGCCCAAATCTACCTGAAATCTGGTGACTGCTCCAGAGTCAATCTCAGTTGTTAAAATGCTAAGGGTGGTAAAATGCTCATGCCATAGATGAGCAGCTATCATTACCTGTTTCGTGAAAAATATGTTAAGCTATCTATATTCTTTTGATAGTTTCAGTGTGGCTGTTAACATTCTCCACTGGAAGCAGACAAGACTTCCAGAGAGAGACTGAATGAAAATTTGGGAATAGACACATCCCAGTCCCACAGTTTCTGCCCTTTTGAAGGATACATGTTATATTTTTCACCTCTCTCACTGATTACATTATAGCGGAGAAGTCAAGTAAATCACTGAGAATCTAAATAATCACAAAACCTATTCTGATTTTTCTCAACTTTTATTTTACATTCATTTCAAATTCAACAGTTTCCCATCACTGGCTGAATGTGCTGCTTTCATAGAGTGTGCTCTGCCCACGCCCCCATAAACCTCAAAGAGTAAAAAGAGAAGGAGCAATAACAGAGGGCTCAGCCTCATATAGTCTGCTCAAATAATTACCACACTTGTGGTTGATTCACATGGGCTAGACATTTAAACTCAGGATGACCTTGATCTTCTAGGCTACAACAAGGAGGCAGAACTATTTGAGCCTGCAGAGAACTCCAAAAGACTCTGATTTAAGAATCCATTTTTAGACCTGTTTGGAAATTAATGTAAAGCTGCATTTCATCATACATGGAGTGAACCATCTCATTTCTGCATTTTGCCAGCATGATATGAGGCGATTAATATACACTAGTAGAAGGGTGTTGTTTTCATGATTATTTCGCTTGTATATCTTTTACAGTCATTACAGCCTTTATACTTCCCAAGTAAAGCCTTCCAACCTACCTTCCCCCCTGAATTTGCATGAAATTGGCACTTTTTTCCTAGAACTCCCCATGAAATTAGCACATTTCTCAAAAGGTCACACAAAAATTTATAATACTGTTTTTGCTGCAGTATTGTTTACTGCAACAAGTTGGTTTGAATACCGCTTTTTCAGAACAGTCATTGACAGATATTTCCAGTATGATGGGGAAGTGATAGGCTACAGTAATAGTTAAAGTGTGCCTGCAGTTATATGCCTGATTTGACAGGTCCTTAGAAATCTTCCAACAGGTCATTTCCACATTAACTTCTCTGTGATGTCTTGGCGAGGTAAGAACAATTTTGAGACAGGAAAGAGAATAATTAGGAAGTTTTTCAAGGATGTACTTAAAATGTCACAGTACTTTACCTTCAATTGACTTGTATGTAAAACTCTCTGAATTACTAGTGGGAGTATAAACTTTGATTAAAGAGGTGGATAAAAGTTACCTCTCTAAGCCCTCTTCATCCATTCTTCTAAACATCATGCAAAGACAAAGAGTCTGAGGAGAAAACAGGAAAAGGAAACGTGTTACAACCAAACCTCCCTCTTTTTGCCATTTTTTAGATCTTTATACGCAAACTCAAACACCTGCCCTCTTTCTTTCCCTTGCTCTCATTCCTCAAAAAAAATTTTTTCTACCTACAGTCTTCTCGGCAAACTGTCATTCTTCAGTGACCGCACCAAAAATGTTAACAAAATAACTTGACCTACCCTCTTCTACATCTTCAACCAATTTCTCCCTAGGGAAATGAAGACCTGACTAAAATAATATGTCTAAAGCTGACGTCCAGAGGCTGTCCTTAAGAGTCTCTTGGTAAGCTCCTGCTCTTGATTTTCCATCTTCCTGGTTCTTAAACAAAAGATGTCACTGCAACCACAGGAGCTAGGGAAACCAAGACTTCCAGTGGACCTGTACGTTGATACATTGCCAACAAGTTCTTCAAAACACTAACTAACATGTTTAGGAGATACGCAGGATGCACAATTACCTAAAAAGGGAGAAGAAAATTCCTCAAAATCAATACTGAAATTTGACAGAAAGGCTGGGATGAGCTGCAATCTACTTAGACTCTCTCCAAAGCCACAGAGCAAGTCACAGACTTACAAATATTACCAGCTAGAAACAGAGAGAACTTCCAACCTGGAGAGAAAATAATAAAATACATCTCCCACTTTGCTTGTCCAAGAAGCTCAGGAGAGAAAACACAAAATCATTAGGTTCCAGAAAAGTCATGAAATTTCAGAATCCATTTGCTTTACAGAAACTATTCCAATTAAAATAATATAGCAGCATTAGGATTACAGAATAGTGGGATCACATACTTAAGAATTCCTAGATGCATTCTTAGAAAAAGCGCTCAATACAAAAAAAAAAAAAAAAAAAAAAAAGATCTTACATATTAGGAATAAAAGAAATATAAAAGAGACAAGACAAGTGACATTACTTTCCAAAAGAAAGAGTTAGATGTGCTTAGACTCCTGGAATGTGCTTCTCAGCAATTTCAAATACTTTAAAAACTTAACTAACTCCTAATTTTTCAATTTTTTATGGATGTTTTGATAATCATAAAATGGTCTCCAATTATAAAAACTGCTGCATGCTCCTAATCTTCATTGCAGCTGAAAAATGTTTCTAGTTAAGTATCTGCATCGTGCATTGGAACATTATAATAGACAAGTCACTCTGGACTGGATAATTTCTGTGAATCCCTTTGTTAGTAATGGCATGTTCTCTCAATGACTAGGAAAAAAAAATAAAAATCATATAAACTTCAATATTTACCTTCCTGAATGATTTTCTGGTCTCTGAAAATTTTCAAAGTACTTTTTCCTCCAAATTGTGAGAGGAAAATACTGTCAGATCAAACTTCTTCTGACTGACATTTTTGTCAAGACAAATCTTACTCTAACCAGCTTTTTTTCAGAGTCTGTCCTGCAATGCTGCTATCCATCGAAAAAGGCTGCTATTAGGAGAATACTGAAGCCTTCAAAAGCAAAGATTAATGGATTGAAAAAGAAAAAGCCTTATAGGTGTGAAAGGCAACTCAGGCCCAGACAGTATAACCAGCATAGTTGGGAGGCGTAATTTTTAAACTTGTGTTTTATGTTTTGGCTTTTAAAATGAAACAGGGCATCAGATACGGGAAATTAATACAGGAAAAGGGACGACAAGGAAAAATAGGAAGACAGGAAAAAGTAGAAAACTGAAGGGGAAGGGGTTGTATTTAAATGTAATTGAGGAAAAAGCACAGTGCAATAAGCAATGGACTAGAGGCAAGGTTAGTACAGAAAGCTAATACAATTTGTTAAAGCAATTGACATAGTTAGAAAAGAACAGACGAGCTTTCAGGCATGCAAGCCCTTCTTCAGATCTGAAACAGCAGGGAGTACAATGAAACTTTTCAGGTACTGGATCTCTTATTACCCACCCACAGACAATGTCAGAATCCTGACTGGCAGAGGAGGCATAGATTAATGAAAGGTGATACCATCGGAATTATTCAAATTACTGACACCCAGAAAGTATTAAGATACCACCAAGATATGCTACTAAACCTCTTGGGCAAGGACTCAGTTGGATCTGGAGCAGATAAATTTTGGGGTCTATTCTCATTCCATTGTTAACTCCTTGCCTTCCCTTTGAACTTTTTTGGGGAGACAGGACCAATTTCAGGGTTCTTCTGAGGCACTGCTAATGCAGCACAACCTGCCCTTAGACCCACAGCTGAAGCCATAAGCAGAGCAGCATTGTTCTGCTCTTTCACTTCGGTGGGAGGGAGAGAAGTGCTCTCAGATGGATGGTGGAGAGCAGCTCCAGCTCCCATACCTACCAAACATGCAGATCGCACTGCCCAGTTCTGGAAAGAATATCTGAACAGAGCTGTAGCAAGTCCAAGAAATGCAATAGGTGGCCAATCAGGTCCAAAAAAGACAGAGCAGAAGATTGTGTAGAAAAGCACAGCAAAACATTTAGTGTGCCACAATGTTCTCAGCTTCAGTTTAGAAGGATGCCAACCACTTGGAGTTCACCTGCACTCATGAGAACTTCGGGGTTCTCAGCAACTGCCAGGGTCAGGGCTTGACAGAGTATCTTTTACTGAATTTGCTGTAATAAGGACAGTATCAACCACCAAAAAACAGAACCAGTGAGTACTGCCAAGAGGATCCTTCCATTTCACTTTAAACTACAACAGTAACAGCAATCTGTTAGATTGCCAGACTGTTCCCCAACTGCTATTATTTGTTGCAGCAGCTCCTGGAGGACTAGTAGGTCGAGACCCTCTTGTACTTGGTGTTGTTCATGATATACAGTAAACAATAGTCCCTGTCCCCAAAGCACCAAAACTAGGAAGCCGACACACAACCTTAAATATTTAATACACTTTCCATACCAACCTAAATACCTCTGTCACAAGATGCTACAAGACACAAACAAATGTTTTATAACATAGTCTGAACAGATTAATATTTCTTGGAATTTTCCTTCTGCGTTCAAAAGAACTGGGCATTGAGGGGCCGAGAGAAGCATCTGCCATACATGCTTCTATTTCTAATGCAAGAGGTTATACCAAACAGCAAACATACTAAAGGCAAAGTGAATACACCTACTGATACAGGGTATAATTCTGTATTTACATATACCTATCCAAAAGATGTATAGTGACTTATGGTGACTTCTAGAGAAAGGAAGACTTTTCTTCTAGAGAACAGAAACGTTACGCCTGAAAGAGTCATTCCTAGAGAATTCTGTAGGAGGAAGGATGGTACATCTGGGACAATAGCTATTTCTGTCATCTAGGTAAGTCCATTCTCTTTCAGAAAAAAAATGGGCCAACGTCTCTGAGTCACACGACTGCAAACCCATTAGCACTGTCACATTTCAGAAATGCTACTGTGAGTGCCTCTCACACTGACATCATTCACCGTCTATAATGAAACCACAACATTTTATCTTGGTTAGGCCCACAGCTTTGATAGGTTCTTTGGCTTCTTTCTTCTCATTTTTTTCCTATAAGCAGGCTGTATCCAAATTCTGCCATTTCTTCTTGAATTATGTCTTCAATAGTCAGATGTGTACCTCTAAAACACTTGTTCGGGTCCTTATCTTCTGCTTTTACCCTAATTGCCTCCTTCACTACAGCTCTTCCCTTCTAGCCTCTCACATATACATATCACCTTTTACTTTGTACAATCCCCTACAACTAAGGAACATCTGCCTTGCCTTTCAGTCTGACCCGATGTATCTTTCCCACACCTTGAATCCATCAATCCCCTGATTATGACATTTAAGCTCCTTCCCCCCATTTCAAAGCTTTGCTCTGCTTATTTATTCAAGTTGTCCCTTTTTGCACATCCTCCCCACCACCCTGGCAGCAATTCCAGCTTTGACAGCTGACTCCCTATTTCTCTGTCAAACTAATAACGGTCTCTTCCTTGCTACCCTTTTTTAGCCAAATAGCAAGGCCACTGCCCTATTTTTCTTTTAAATTCCTTGTCAGTTCTTCTGATGAAATGCCTACATGAAAAAGTGCAGCAAAGGCTGGGGTAGGAATGGAGATTGTGAGACGACTCTTGCCTGAAGCATTCAGAGCAAAAAGTGCAAGTGCCTCCCCTCGGGCATGTCCACCTAGGAGCAAGGTCTGTGCTTGACCACGGCCCCATTCTGACCCAGGCCTTGCCTGCTGCACTACAAAATCTATCAGCTAGGACAAATGCCACCTCCGTCTCCATCTCCACATTGCCCATCAACTTTGAAGCTCGAATGGGTTTTCACTGAGGGCAGAATTTGGCCTGTTTCCTTAATTAAATATGATCCTGTCAGAATGCTCTTACATTAGCTGGGGACAAAAAGAAAAGGCGAAGAAAAATTAAATCATGGAGAAAGGGTTTAAATCAGGAAAAGTCATTAAAAAGACATCATTAAATATATGGGAATTTAAGCAGCTTTTAACAAAGAATGCAGCTGGAAAGAAAGCCTAACTGTATTTTAAAATCTGACAATTATGTTCTGCTTTATAAATCCTAATCTTTAAAAGACAACAGTACTGTGCATTTAGGAAGGCTAGGGAGAATTTTTCATGCAAAGTCAATGACAATCCTAAAATTCAAGGACAGATAAGAGGTATGGTTCAGTCTTATGTTTATAAAGTGCTATCCATCCATACTTGCATAATATATTTTTGCAGAATCCTAAATCACCTAATAGTGTGATAAAATGCATGTTGGCCCAAGTGCCAGCATCAGAATGTTGCAATAAATTAAGTTCTGATACAGAAGCATAGCTCTGCTTATTTATCCATGCACAAATACACATTTGCACCCATATAGCAAACATGGGACCAAAAATCACAAAACAAAAGCCCTGGTTCGACATGTCTGTAAGACGACAAAACTTCCAGTAACGTAAATGCAAAATTAACTGTATAGTACAAAACCTGAGTCCCACATAACTGCATGTTACATCCTGCAAGATTCATGCTGAATTTAATTAGAATAGGTACTTAAGCCCTCAGTGAATACCACATAAAATATAGATTAATATCCAGAATCAGAAACCGACTGCTGCCAGCTTTACCTAAATATTGGCATGACAAAACTGAAATTATATGGACATAACCTTATATATATATCTCATCAGACTTTCTAACCACTCATATTCTGTTAGAGTGGTCATCATTAAAATCTTTACAGTTTAATTTTTCCAAATAGCTAGCAATACTCTGGCTATTACGTTGTTTTCTATAGCTAGTGTATAGAATATCTAATAATACTAAGTTGAAGTTACTGATTTGCAATGTTATTTATAACACTTCTAATGGAAGTTGCTGTATTCTTTCTGTTGTAAAATTTGAAGTGTAAAAATTTCTGCTGTTTTCTCTGTTTTAAACAAACTGCTCTAAGAGTTTCCATGTATCTCCAGCAGCTTTAAAGAGTCTATTACTGTGGGAACTGAATATCACCTCAGTGTACTCTGTATGGAATAGCAATGTATGCTTTTATAACAAAGATAGTTGGCAAAGGCCAGCACTTTTTCCTCATTTACTTTATATTGATATATGACAAACTTGATAAGAAAGAGATAGACCTGCCATATTTATAATGAATCATTTTATAATCAAATACTGTATATTAACCTGGTCTCCGGCCAATCCAGCACCTGGCTGCCAAGTTCATAATTACACTGTTCTACAGTGAAGGGTATGAAATAAATTAATTTCATGCCATTTTTGGTCTTACTCTAAAGTACATTTATTAGCTGGCTAGTGTCGGCAACAATTAAAGTTTGCTAATTCAGGTCTTGATTTTCCCTATTTAAATTCTTTTTGATGTCTCTTTGCTCCATATTCACGAGTCCAATCCATTTTTTATACTTATTTTACATCTTCTTTCTTCGCTTCGTGATTTTGTATTTTACAGGCTTGTTCTAACTTGTTCTCCAGTGAGAACTTCAAAATATATATTTTTACCCAAACTCTAACAAGTCTAAAGCTAAAATCATGAACATGCTTAATAAAAAATTGCATTTGGATTGCTGAGTTTTATGGCACATCCAGCTGTAATGATACATTACTTATCAATCCCTCATTTTTAATGTCAGACATGTTATGTTAAGCTAGCTTGTTCAAGTAATGGATTTACTGATTAGTTCCTGTTTTGGTCTATAATTGTTCAATGATTTCCTCAATATTAGGTTAACCAAAAAGCTTACATATAATTCTTTGCAATATGCTTAACAGAAATACAGAAGCATTCACGAGAGAATCACAGTTTAAGTTAATCAATAAAGGTTTTATCAAGAGTTTTTATTTATAGCTAATGCAAATGTTAAAAAAAAAATGTTACAGCCATTAATTATTAGCAGTTTTTTAAAGCACAAAGTAAGAGTTGAATAAATGTACTTTAAGACACTTAAAGCCCAGGCATTCTTTTTAAAATGACTAGCTAAAGAGCCCCTTGGGCTGTCTTTTTACTGCTTTTCAAAGCTCTAATAGCACTTTTTCACCAAAGACACACCCCTTGAATCCTCCGAGAGATACAATAGCATAATTGTTCTTTTAGGTTTTAAGGCCTTGACATATCTGTCACTGAAAGAACAGTGAATAATAATACCAGAACTATTTTATGCAAATTCCACTTAGAGGTTTCAAGATTTTTGTGAGACTGATCTTGCCTCCTTGTTGACAGTTTTATTGTCACATTAGCTTTACATGAGAAAGTGGTAAAGTTTTCTTTTTTGTTAAATAATACCCCACTTTAAAATCTTTTAGCTAAAGTTAAAAACAAATACAAAAACAATGAGATGGAAACATCAATTTGGAAAGGTATCAAAGGAGAAAACAGTAGTCACTTGTAAGAATTTTTTTCCCACTGGCTTTCATTTTTCAAATTATAAGTCACACTCATTATAATGTGTAATATGTACAAAATGAATATTTACTTGCATATATGTATATATTTACACACACATATAGGGTTATGAATAAAACATACCAGGATGTGTATTCTTCGGATAGTCAATGATGAATGGCTCATATCTCAAGGTCACAAAGCTACCAAATACTTTCTGTGTATATATATGTTCTTAGGCGACTGACTGTATACAAACAAAATACATGCTAAAATATTGCAACTATGAGGTTCAGTTGGCAGAGAGGGGATGAGAGAAATATATGCGTACATCATAGAAAATGCTTTTAGGTCAGTTTTGCAAAATTTCCTGAGATGCAGAGATCTGAAGAACATGCCATCCAAGATACAGTCACAAATATGTCTAAGATACATTCACAAACACTCATTAATACAGTATTTGTGAGTGTATCTTAGATTCACAGCCTGGAGTCTGCCTACTCCAGTGACAGTATCAGGTATAGGCTTCCACAGAATTTACAAATAAATCATTCTGCAAAAAGGATTTTTCTTTCTGCTACATTGAAAACAATTCCGCATGTTGCCTTATCATCCTATTCACTAAAGAAGGTAAAGAAAGAGCTTTAATTTGAGCCAGCTAAGTCTTTTGACTTACTTTTAAAAGTATCCTCAGAATTCCTCAGAATAGGGCTCTAGAGCCAGTCCAGTCCAGACCCAATCCTTGTGACTCAGGTCTCTCTCCCTAAAGCCCACTAGAACAAGAAGAGCAGCAACAATGACCACAGAAAAACATGTGTTTAAAGAAGAAGAGATGCACTTGGGGTCACACCTTTCTTTTTTGGGATTGCCTGTAGGATAGATCAAGGGGGTCCATTTTCCTTTCAGTATACTGTCACTTTTACATATTAGTATACTGTCACTTTTACATATTTGCATCTAAAATTGGAAGTTCATTCAGCTCCCAGGTCAAAATCTTTTACAGCAGAAAAAAAAAAAAAATTATAGCAGAAAAATTTTAAAGACTGAAAGAATAGTGCTCCCTGTTAGCCCAGCAGAAAGCAACCCCAGAATGAAATCCAAACTCCCTGAAGAGCAAGGAGAGGGAAAATATCCTAGTACAATCCCAGTATTTAACCCTGGGATTTTTCATTACAATATAATTCCGGAGGCCACAGATAATCCTTCTTGCTCATGAGCAGGATTGTACCCAAACATACAGAGCTCCTCCACGTACAGACAGTGGGAAAAGAGAATTCACAGAATCCAAGAGATATATGCTGTGCAAGTGTTTTTGCAACGGATTTTCCACTGTTCAAATGTACTTTCCTGCATTTATATCATGCCTCTAGTTTGACTGTTTTCAAAGCTTTGTATCAATTTATAGACACTCGTTTGATTGTGCAGGGGTGCAGAACTACCCAGTACTGGTGGAAAGGTAGGTCTGCTCAAGGGCATACTACAAATCTGTATGATTATGAAAATAATGCTGGGATATTTAATATTCATGAGGAGCAAACATGACCTCCAATTTTAAGCTCTTACCTGAAAGCACTATTACAGAGTAAACTGCATAGAACTGTAGTATAATAAAAAGTTATTTTGCATAAAGTTGTGCAAAAACTTCTACATTTAATATAAAATGGAGTCATACTATTTTTATACTGAATCCGGCTGCATAGGTTCTTCATGCTGAAAGTCATGAAGTACCAGGTTCAATCGCACTTAGTTTTCCCTTGAGTTAAACTCATTATATAGACACAAATCAGATTCAAATTTACCAGGTTATACCTCATTTGCAAAAATGCAGCGATTCACAGGACTCTTCATTCTCAGTACTGATTCAATAAATACCCCTGATCTGTAAAAATGCGCTTTTTTCATTTGTAAAGCAAAGAATTGCTGTTGACCAGACTGTGTATCACTTAGTCCTGGTGGTGAACAGCACCTCTATCAAGCACCTGTAATATAGCCAAGAGAATCACTTGTAAGAGTAACTGATCAGCACTGTGTGAGGAATTCAACGCAGTGCTCAGTGAACCCAAAAGATACAATGATAATGAGACAGCTCCCAGTAAGTGGCAGAATTACAGTGAAAAATCCCCAATGTACTATACAGATTGGACAGATGCAAAGACTGCTTGAGAATTTTTTCTCTCCCCTCGCTAAGTTGTTCTTTAAGTAGTTCATATAATTCAGATGACAGGTACTGAACCAGAACCCCCACCGGCTCAAGCTGGCCCAGCCTGGACTGTTGCATCCTCCACAGCAGATAGTCTTTTTCATAGGAACTGTGGGGAAAGAAAAGCCATTTGAGCAGAAATCTGCCCAAAGCGTGCAACCATCACAACGCAGGGTATTTACCGATGTATATGAAACCATGCACGTTTGCTCCTTACATTGTATATGAAAACACTATTTATAGGTTAGAAACATTCAACTTCCTTGAGCTGTCATTTCCTTCCAAGGTCAGAGGGTGAGCAGTGAGTGAATGGCAAAAGGTTGGAGAGGAAGTAGGCAGCTACTGGGTCTACTGCTAGGTAGAGCAGAACATCTTTTTTCTAGTGAGAAGAGAGAGGGATAAAGACGTGTTTTTTCTGGATGTAGTGGTACCAAAGAGCGGAATAGAGGGTGCTTGGACTTCCAGGTTGCTGGTGGTGTCTGATGCTAGAAGTGACTGAGGGTGTTAAATAAAGTAAGCCGAAACCTGGGGACAGGACCCAGTCTCAAACCTTATAATGCCATCCTTCCCATCCTGCCTTTGATCATGGGCTGCAGCCATAGCCTATTGATGTGAGGAAGGTGAAATTGGCTTCTGAATGTCTTCCATGTGATACATGGCAATCCTGAATATGAAATATACCCTTTAGGCAACACAGGGGGACAGATGGAGCAAAGTCCCCTGTGAGATCTGACGATCAGAAAAAATACTGACTGTGTATTTCATGGCTTCTTTGAAGACAGCAAGTGCCCGAAAAATGGTGTGTAGGGGAGACACAGCAAGGACTCACTTATGCCTCAGGTCAGGGAACCTGGAGCTGAGGGGCCCATCCTACTCCCATAGCTAGGAGCTGGGGAGTTGGGGTAGCTCTGCCCCCAGCATCAGGCATCTCCCTGGGGATGGACCAGGGCTAGGCTGGAACACAGGCCCATGGGTGGTTCCAGCTTGGTGGGACCCATGACCGGAACAGGATGTGGCTGTTGGGAACTGGAGACTAGCTCTGCTGCGGCATCACTGGGACAGGGACTGGTGGCCCCAGGGGGGTCAAACAGGGTCCTGGGACAAGGGCGGGGGGGGGAGCTTGGTGGGTGGGGGCGTTGGTCTTGGACAGAGACATTCAGGCCCATCAGGGTCCTAATGATGTGAAAAGGTCTGCATCACCTGCTTGGAGATTTCAAGTGGAAACAACCACTGCTGAGCAAAGTGCATGAACTGCATCTTAAATCCCAGCAGGGATGTAGAGGAGAATGCAATAGGTGACTTTTGTTTCAAGTGGTACATCTGCATGATCCATAAAGAAGTTCTATTACATTACTATAAATTCTGCATTCAGACAAGCAGTAATACCAAAACCCGTACTTCAGGGCTTCGGCTGGTCGGGAAAGATTTATTTCTTCTAAATGCAAAAGTACTCAGCAGCAGGAGAGAACTGCCTTGTTCTGAATCAGTACAGACTGGCTATGACAGGAGATAAGCACACTAGATAATATATATCTAAGGTGAATTTTCATTTACAGATGCCTAACTGATACAGCTTTCTTGAATAACTCAAACTGGTAGAGATACCAAGCATTTTCTGCTTTTCCCAGCAGCCTGGAATAGGTTTAATTTCCTGAAATTTCCTGTGAT
The DNA here is from genome assembly GCA_013400135.1 of Rhinoptilus africanus. NCBI lineage: Eukaryota > Metazoa > Chordata > Aves > Charadriiformes > Glareolidae > Rhinoptilus > Rhinoptilus africanus. The sequence goes on along the minus strand of VXBO01005454.1, from coordinate 389,181 downwards.
CATCTAATTTCTTCCAGTTCTTTCTTTTTCCAGAGGCTCAGGTACTGTGGCACGGTGGCCTTTCCAGTTCTGTGCCTGTTGACCACACCATTAGGTCCTAGGGACTGAGGTGCTTGACTGTAAAGTGAATTTCTGGGATACTCAGGATTAATCCAAATAATAGTGACCTAACATTGTACGAAGCTCCATTAAACCAGGTCTTATTTATTCTGAGCACTTTGGCTGTTCAAGCTGAATTTTAACACTGATCTAATATCTAGTGAATTGATATCTAACTTATATCTAATTAATTCCAAAAAGTCACTTAAATTCTAATTAACTCCAAACTGATAGCTGATCTAATACCAATTGTTGTCAGGCATGGCAAGTACATTATGATATAAATATAATAAATAAGTTCATGTGGTTCATCTGTTCCCTGAACTAAAAATGGTATCCTGGAGATACAGATGGTTCAGGAATTTGTTCATGGTGAGGCTGCAATGCAACTTAAAAAATTACAAATAAAGAAGAGAATATGTGTCTTCAGCACAACTTTAGAAATCAGCAGAATTTTAGCTTTTTTTTTTTTTTTTCAATCAGCAGGAGGCATGAAACAGAAAGCATATTTTTAAATACAAGTAACATTTTTTTTTTTTTTATGCTTTACCTGTTACTCTATTTACGTCTTCAGTTTTGGGGTCCTATCCTTAATTCCCCATATATTCTCAAGCATCAGCTCTAAACTGACATCATTATAACTCCATGTACGCAGCTGAAACTTGTCTGCCTGCACAAACTTATTTTCCTGCTGATTTAGTATGTACAATTAGAAGTCTACATCCAAAACACACCTTTCTACAAATCCAGCCCACTGAATAAAACTCATTATCTTAAGACATTTCTATGGACAAAGGTTATGCTTTTCTCAGCTATATTAATCTCTCTGTCTAAACATCACTAGCTTAATTGGTTTAGATCAGAGCTATACTGTTTTGAGTAGAAGGGTGTGATTAATGTGAACTAAATATGACTGGATCAGCTCAGCATCGCTCTACAGTATACACAAACCTATTAACATTAGAACTGTGAGAGTGCTTGGGAAACCCCAGCCTTGGCAAGCAAATTCCTTGCAAAAACCACCAGAGAAGGTGAGTAGATGAAAGGCGTCTTAACTGTGCTGAGGACTTTCTGTCAGAGGAGGTGCGTTGTGATCCAAGGTAGTTTTCACTCGTCAGGAGGGCAAGCTATGACACAAAGGGTTACATTTCACTTTTGGCCTGGAGGCGTGAAGTAAATAAATAAATACAAAGGATATCGAAGAGTTGTAGGAGCAGTTCTTTCACTGCCAGGCACATTTAATTGCTGCTATGAAACCAAGGAAGGAAGGATGGACAGAGGCTGGGGGAGCCGAGAAGAGTGAGGGAGGAGAGTAGTCCTGCCCTGCAGAAGCGTTTCTTGCCTCAAAGGGCAGAAGTCACTCTCTCAGCCAAGAAAGAGGCAGAAAAGGGCTCTGCCCTGCCTCTGCAGTGTTTACGTCCACCTCAGAACTTCATAGCCTGATACAACGTACAGTTGACAAAGACAGCCATAGGAATAGCCGTTGCAGCAAATGAGGAACTAAAGAAGAGGAGAGTTGAATAATCTCTGAAGAGACAGAAAGCAGCACAAAAATATTACGGAAAAAAAGGAAGCTCAGGACAATAAATAGAAAATAAAATCAGTAACAGAAGACCCTATGAAAGTACAAAGGGAACGGGAAAAACCACCGAATGGAGAATGTGACAGAGCACTGTGCAGATTAGATTTGCGACTGCTCCAAGCGAGAAAGCAGGGGCACCTCAACTTGCCTGGAGGTGAGCTCCCTCCCACAAGACTTCCAAGCATGGCTTTCCCAGCTCCTTCCTTTTCAATAATGAGAGAAGAAATGTCATAAACATTGATCTCCATTCCACATGAGATGTGCATAGGGAACTAAGCCTCACCCAAGTACTCCTTCCTGCTTTTCAACTCTCCATTGAAGTAGCATTCCTGGAAGGCACTAAAGACTTTCACAGGTCACCTCTAAAAAATACCATGAAGCTTTATTCCCTAACTCCTGATATTCAAACTTCCATAGCAATCCCGTCACCTTTATTTTATTTTAGCTTGTTGTTGGAATAGAAAACCCCATCTTTATCAACGCTATAGCAAACAGAAAGAAAACAATTGTGTCTCTGCATTCATAGTGCTGGATTTTTGCAGCCAGCTAACAGCATCCCTTCATGGCTAAGCTTGAAGATCTCGGGTATCTTATGCATTCCCCTGTTTCCCTTACCATCTTGTATCTGTCCGAAGTAAAATCTAAACCCCTCTCTCTCCCATATCTCTTTGCTTGTGTAAATTAGTCAGCTCAAGCTTAACACAGAGAAGAAAGAGCTTCTTTTCCTATTCCTCCCAATTGCTGTGGACAATATCCACAGGCTGTCTGCCACTCAGCCTACAAAGTCAAAATATTCTTCGCCTCAGAGCCTATGCCCTCACAGTGAAACTATTAAGTCTGGCTGAGACTTTTTTCTGCTTTCCATTCATCTAGGCAGCACATCCAGACTCCCATGTCTCATCTTGATCGCTGCAACATCCTTTTCTCAAATCTTGACAAACACAGTCAAGCCCTGCTCACATCCATTCACAATTCGGCTGCAAAAATAATTTTGTCAAAGATAATTTTCTCAGGCTGTTGCTTTGACCATGTCATTCCTTTTTCTGTATCCCCTTGTCTGGCTCCATGTTATATTATTACACCAAACATAAGCATCTCCAGCCTTCCATGGACCAGTAGAGTCTATCCTCAGCCTATGTCTCATTTCTCAATCAGTAGCTCTCACCTCTGACCAATTCATGGCGTTACCTTCCTCCTCCGGCTTATCGGGTATCCTAGCATGAACCAGTTGCCTACTAGTATTCACAGAGAGTTTTCAGAGCAAAAATCCCTCCTAAAACCTCCTTTTTTTGCTTGGTATATACAAAAATGAATTACTTTGCTGCTGTACTAGTCCTGATTCTCTTTTGCTCCAGGATTCTCTTGGGACAGGATGAGGATTTTGTGTCAGGGAACACGTTAGGTCTCACAGATTACCCTAAAATACCTGTACTGACTCTAACAATTGATTTTGAGACAGGCTCCTTCAGGGACGTGTTTACTTACAGCAGTTAGCAGTAGACACTTTCAAGGCAAATATCTGTCAAGAGTCAGTAGAACAAAGATTCACTTATCTTGTCCTTTCCTCAGACACCCAAATCATGAAGGCCATCTTCTAGAAGGTAGAGTTGAGCACGTGATCAAAGAGGTGTCTCAACTTTCCAGTGTTATTTGAGTCTGAGCTTGTCAGGACTCTGTGCTGGTCAGATAGATGCTTTATGTTTCTTTCACAAGCACAGAGTAACAAGAGAGAAGGGAAGGACTTTGTCCGTGCTGTCTTTTGCCTGCTTCTTCCAACAGATGTTACATGTATTCCATTCAAACTCCTGCTGTTATTCTCCTTTCCCATCCTTGAGCTTTTGCCATTTTTGGAAGACTTCCAGACAGTACCTCTTCTTCTAAATTTCATATGAAGCTCCTACATGCACTTCCAGTTATGGTCAGAGCTCAATCTAACCTTCCACCACTTTTCTTTAGCCCCATCTTAACATACTAACAATATGCTTATTTCTCTTGCCTTACCTTTCTTATGTAGATATTCTCTTCCAACACACTTTCCACTGATTCTGTTCGGTTCCTGGGGTGTGCCATCAGCTGCAATTCTTGTCTTCATTTCATCAGTACAACATAATACAAATTAAAGCTTTTGCTGGATAGTTCAGGACTTTTATCAGCTGAAACAACAAGAAAATATAGCTTTTAATATGACTTCAAATGCAAATAAAATTAATTTGGTGGACAGTATTTAGTTGTACAAGTCAATTGTCTTAAAGTGGGTCAGTGCTCAAAAATGAAAACTCCTACAAATTTGGATACTGGGAAAAGAGCTAACATTTAAACTTCACAGTGTCTAATGTTCTGTGCCTATTGCTTGCCATGTGTTGGTCTCTTCATTGCTTGAAGGCCAAAATTCAACTTCAAGAAAAATAATTTAAGAAAATAATCACACAGATGTATAGAAAAGTACATAAAAGCATCCCTGACACAAAAAATGTAAATCACAACACTTATAACTTATTTTCTTTTCTTTCTCCACCCCTTTTTTTTTCTAAGGCATAAAAAGAATAATAATAAAGAAAAAAAGTAAAACAAACAAAAAAAAAGGAAACCTGGCATAGTTATCATTCATGTTGATGTCAACAGCCCTACATAGACAGGTAACAGGAAAATACCACCCCAGGGATCCTATTCATGGTGCGCAGCAGGGCCCTGTCTGTAATTACTGTGGCCTAGTTATTTCTCAGGGAAAAAAGTCCAGCACCAGATCCGTTTTTTTTCTTAATAGGTGAAGTTGAACCTAAAGCACTGTAATTTTAATCAAATCTTTCCCATCTGCGTGTAGTGTCTCTGAGAAGTTGAAGATTTAAGTGTATGTTGTAGGGTTTGCTGAATAGTCCCAGCAGGGGGAGAAAGGGCAGAGAGATGGTAATTATGTTACACTTAAAGGTATTTCTGTTGCCAAGGAAGGAGTTTTTTTGTTGGGTGGGTTGTTTTTTTTTTTTTCCTTTCTCTCTCTGTCTCTTTTCCACCCTTACCCTAGTGAGGGTTAAGATGATGTCATGGATAGAAAGGAAATACTGCAAAGGAATAGAAGGCAAAGCCAGAGTGAGAGGGGGGAAAGGATAAAGCAGCAATTTATAATATGTTCACAAATTGTTTTAAAAAAATAAAAATTTTCAAGAAGGATTATGAAGTAGTTTGAGGTGGTATTTTCTGTATTGCTTCTTTTCCCCAGTGAAGTCTCATACTCAGAAACCCTAAGTAAGAGTTTATAGTGAATATGTTGCCTTTAATATTTTTGATTTCTAATCTCTCATCCCTCTTTATGAGGAGATTCCAGAGCTTGCATTCCAAGTCTGCTGTTTGTGCCACTGGAGTCAAATCACAGAATCTTGCAATTATGGCAAAATTTAAACAGGAGAAGGATCAGTCTTACATCAGATGTTTCAGTCTAGCAACTACTTGGCCATAAAAGAATATTAAGTAAATATGTCCTTTAGCACTTTTCGGGAATGAACAGAAGTTGAGGAACTGACAGCTAATACAAAAAGCTTATCCAGAGAAGGGTTCATTCAGCTGTTACAGTTTTAAAACAACACCACGCTTAAAATCAAGCTGGTATGTGCTTGCATTCTTAAAACAAGTGCTATCAAAAGATCATGTTGTTTCTTTAAGTTATGGTTTTCTGTTTTGATCTGTTGCCACTCCAGTTTCTAGACAATACCAGCATAACAAAGGTGATGCTTAGCGTTCAATTGTTGCTTATATTCCAACAGTTTCCTCCTACTGGTTGAGTTATACGGAGATTTGGGCAGCCAGCCTGCAGCTCAAGAGCCGGTCAAATGCCAGCTCCCGTCACCACGGCATGTCCTGTCAGAAAGGGTAGCTGTGTTCATGGAGCAGTTAGTAATAACGCAAATAACTGGGTGTCTCAAACGCGCAGTCTAGGTAACAGAAACTGTGGTTGTGGCATCTGCCTTAACATACTCACTCTCAAGGAAAGTACGATAAGATTCTGTATTTACTGAAAGCGGACTGTTAATTAATCCCCAAGTTATTGACTGATAAACTCCAATACTATAGATCCACTCCTGTGGTTTTATGTCCTGTCTCCTTGAGAGGGTGCAATGTGAAATACCAGTACCAGGTTGTGGCCACAGCCTTTGAGTTTCCTTAGGTACCAGCCTGGATATGGTTTCATTAATTTTAGATCAAAATAGCAACATGAACAAGTATACGTTGTGAAGTAATTGTTTCTTCCAGTCTACAGCTTTCCAGGATACGTAGGAAGATCTTCTTGGTGTCTACCTTGCTGAGGTGTCGCTGAATTGTAGTAAGACATCAAAGATCCAAAGAGCAGACAATCCAAATGTGTGGTCAAGAATACCCCTCAAAACTCTTTCCTACATAAGTGGAAAAGGTGGTAAAGATGTTCAAGGATCAGCTCCCCTGTTACCACTGACAGCAAAATGCTAAGATGGAGCCTAATTTCCTGTCCCTAGTCAACTTATGAAGCCAAAGGATAGTTACGGATTTCCTAGTTGCAAGATTATTTGGTCTCAGCTTTTTCTTTCATCTACTATTTCTGGAGGTACCTCACAATTAGCAGAGCTATTTTGCTAGATTTTCTTTCACCTTGATCAGACCATTTTGAAACCGGGCTGAAGAAATTCTAGAGTTTTTCACAGAAAGTAAAACTGGCACAAATATGTTGTAAGACTTTTTGGTTTAGGCTTAGTTTAGGTTTAGTTTTGGTTTAGTTTACTTGGTTGCTGTTTGTATTTATCAAAATATCTCTGGTAACCTAGATCACTATGGCTTAAGAGCCAGAAGAAAGAAATAACAAGTGATTTGGCTTGTACCAAACACGGATTTTCTAGATTTGTCTTGATTATGCTAAGTTGCCTAACTTACTTAGGGATAAAGTTAGGGATGGTAAAGGCTGGAACATTTTAATGTTTAATTTAATGCGAAAGTAGGCAAAAAGTAGTCTTTTCATGTGGTACGCCAGTTTAGGATTGGTTTTATTTTCTATAGACCCTCATAATTATAATAGGACTCCTATGCTGTTGAATCAATTTGCAATTAATACAGTTGCAACCTGCTGCTTATTTTCATGTTGTGCATGTTGCTCTTCTTGCATGCCCTGAACAATTACAAGTGAACTTATATTAGTGTCTGAAGGAACAGAATTTCCAGATTGTATTTTAAGGCAGTGGATTGCTTTATGGAAACTTGCAGACAACCTGGAGAAAGTTATAGGATGGAAGCAAATATGCATCAAATGTAATATTCACTGCCTATTTCCCGCCCTGTGAGTACCACGAATCACATCTCCCACCCTCTGAGTTTCTGTCAGCAATCAACACCATTTACAACACATGCTGTATGGAGAAAAATTACATTACAATGATAGTTGATCTCTGTTATGACATGTATCTTCATGGCTACAGAGGGGAGAGACAACTCATCACTGAAATAGCCATGAGTGATATATCTGTCTTTCCTCATAAGAAGTGTCATAATAGATATTGGCCCTCATGCACTACCTATTTACAAAACCATTGTTCGTCAAACAAGAAAGTTATTTATGAAGGCTAAGAAAATTAAAGCCCAGAAACATAACTAGAAAAGGAATTTTTCAATCTTGCACAACTTAAGGAAATCTGAATTTTGCCATTACATGACATCCCTAAACCCAGCTCTACATCTGAACATTAACATGTACATAAACATTAACTATTACAATCATACTTAGAAGTAAGTGCATATACTACATGGAATATACACCAAAATGGTATACCAAAATGTTGCCTTTGAAGAAATTTATTATAGCTAACTGATAATGGGTGAGGCAACAATATGCTGTCTACAAAGATGATTCCACATGAGCTCCAATAAAGTCAAAAACATTGTGATCTGTCATATATACTACAGAATGATTGTCCCCAAAACTGCTGAGAGGACTGAATTTTGGCCTGCTTTCTTATGCAGTAAGAGAAATCCTTCCCACATACCTGTCAAGTCTCTCTTTGCACTGTTTCAAACTGCTGGCCAACTGCAGTTACGTAAACCTTTTAAAGATAATTAAATTTTTCGATGTTTTGTGAAAAACAGTGGCTGAAGAAGGGAAGTCCCTCATGTCTTCCCATCTAGGAACAGCAGGGAGAACTTGGCCCCTGCCAGCCAGCAAGCATGTGCCCAGGGTGAGTTTGCCATACAGGTTATCTGAAGTCTCCAGGGATATTGCAAGGGGGAACCTGGGGCATCACTGTTATAACACCCAACAAGCACCTCAGGAAACCTGGTCTTGCATGTTCTGCTGCTCATAGACAATTTGATTTTTTAAAAATGAAAATATCTTCTGTGTCTCTCCAATTGTACAGTCAGGGCTTCTCTAACATCTGCCTTTGCCTTGGGCAAACTTCTTTTTCAGAACTTCAATTCATGTGTTTTATGGCCAGAAGGGAATTTCTAAAAACCTTGAGCTCCTAGCTTGACCTGCATAACACAAGCCACAGAATTTTATCTCGTAGTTCTTGCAGGATTATTTTCCTTTTCTACGTAAAGTGAACTATATTGAATTTAATAAGTCTAAGGAGCAAAAAGATTTAGAGGTGAAGGATTATTCTCATTTCCTGGCTAAGGCCCCTATCCAGCAAAGTGCTCAGGAACTGGAAAAAATCATATGAATACAGTAATAGCATATGTCAAATTAAGCAGGTATTTATTTTTTTCAATGGATCTGGACTAAGCTTGTTACAGATTGCTATGAGGTTAGGCAACCAAATTGAGTTCTAATCTATAGAGCTTCATCCTTCTACAATGCAGTGACTTTGGTCATCAGTCTGAAAAAGTCAATTCATGTCACCACTGTACAAATGCCAAGTTTTTCAAACTCTTCAGAAAGTTATTGATACACCAGGTAACTGCTATGTAAGATTATGAAATGTCCAAGTGACAGGTAAGCCTGTAACTCTCAAAATGTTCTTATATGTGCTGAGTTTGATTTTGATTAAGAATAATGGCATATGATGCTGTTTTATTTCACTTACACCCTGAGATATTGTTTTCACTATAAGATATGAATCACAATAAGCTGAAATACATACTTTTCAAGCTGTAGAACTATAGAAACTACTACAAGGTAAATGAAACAATATCTTCAGATTTTGTTAGCTGTTAACTCCTCTGATTAAGAAATCAATTAGCAAAAGAATTGCTTCCTGATAAAATTTCTGTAAACCTTAAGCGTGAACTACTCTATTTCCCCTTAAATAGACATAATTTCTCTAATTTAATATTATATATACAAGTGCATGTATTTAAACTTTACTTTGTAGTTTAATAATTTATATAACTAGCCATTTTTGCATACACTTATATGTGAGATTTTTCCTAGACAAAATAGATATTAAAGTGAACACAACATAAAAGTAACTTTGATCAAGTTATGGATGCTTCATTTTACATAAGAAAAAAATTATGAAGGGCTAACCATCTACATACTGAAAATAATAATTATTTTTTCCTTTCTCCCCTCCAAAACACAACTCAAGTCATTAACCTTTTCAGAAAAATTGAGAGTTTTGCTTCTCACCTCAGCAGGACTTTAAGAAAAACATGCCACACTCAAGCCAAAGAGGTACTTTTTTCTAGTCTCTTGGAACTGTTTTTGAATGTTGGTTGCACCTTGTCTTGTCTATGCATTTTGATCTATACCTTCTGCAACAACATGATATACCAAGCCACTGTATATGGAAACAATGAAATGTTTGGGTTAGGAGGCGCTCAAAATGTACCTGTGATACTACATTATGTCAGTATGGTTCCTAGGCCGTGATGTGTATTATTGGTTAATTAAGGCATGGGAAATAATGTATATGAAAAGATATGTCTTCTTTATTTCCAATGAAATAAAAATTTCAAATCAAAAGCATCTGTCTTTTTTCGTTTATATGTCAAAATGTAATTGGCTATGGTTGGGGTTTGTTGCCTTTATTACTTTTAATAGCTGTACAGCCACTGATTGCCCAAGCTGATGGTTAATTTAATTTCTGTCAATACAATATTGGGGCTGTCTGCATATTCAGGCCATGATTAACTGCAGCAGAGTCCATAACAGTAGTGTTATTATTACTGCATTTAACTACCTCTCGGGAGAAGACAAATTAAATTATGTTGAAAATGCTGTTGATTATCATTACGGACTTATTTGTAGAGCACAATTACTGATCTGTTGTAAAATAAATCAAATTTTTTATCATCTTGGTATAAATTAAATGTAATGTAGGCGAATGGAGAGTGGTTACTGAAAGAGTTCAGGCAGCTTTGTATAAGTCAACCGAGCACTGAATTAAAATAATAATCACAGATGAACATGATATTATATTTTAATAACAAGCTACTTCATGACCAAGTGTGCCTCATAGATTATGGGACTTCAACAATAAAAAAGGAAACTTAAAATGCTTTGTGTGCTGTTGACTTAAACAAAAGGTTGAGGCCTCCATATAAATTGTTTTCTACTGTTTCCTCTACACAAACTGGAAACGCAGTTCAAGTAACCAATTTAAGGCACCACTTAAAAAATATAATTACACTAATAGCTTACATATGACAGTACTTTAGCTCTCCTCCTCCCTCCATGATATACTTATCTCTGCCATACTGCATTAGGACCTTATGGAATGTGGGGCTTTACTGATAAATTTAGTGAAAACAAAATATGTGTGAATACTTGCAAATATTTAATTACATTGAATGCTCACTAGTATATGCCCCTTAACCTTACCACTTCAGAAAGGGCTAGGCACTTACTTACTGATCTTACTGATTCGTGAAAACTAATGTGAGCAGGTACAAGGAGCCTCATCCTGCCCTTTCCATAGATAAGTGATCCAGCTTCAGTCAGGTTTCTTCAGACCATCAACAATGTCAGGAAACCAAGAAGAGGTAATGCAAGGGAGTCACAAGATGTCCCTCCCCACTTTCTTTCCACCTCAGTCAGCAGAGTTTAGCCTGTATCTTTCTCTCATGGGACTAGTTCCTCAGGTGGCATGTACTTTGTATCTCCACCGTCTTCACCAAATTTCTGACAATTAACATCAACTAGAAATCTGCTTCCAGAAACTTGTACCACTTACAAGCGCCCTTACAAGTTATACTTGCCCAGCTTAACCATTCCTCAACAATCTCTGATGCAAAATAGATCTTACTAACTACAATATATTCCAGCATTCCTTACACAGAAAAAAAAACCCCTTCGGTATCCATGGACATTTCACTTATAAAGGAGCCACGTAAAAAGCCTTACGAGAAGCCATTTCAGTAGAAGTCCACCAACTTAAATTATAGAATTCTACTTTTAATTTTTCAAAACATTAATACTTTGGTCTACAATCATCCACATTTTCTCTTTCTGCCTCAGAGTTACCTCTTCTCTACCCTCCCTACCTTTTCAGGAGGCACTCAGTCATTCCCACGAATGAAATAAATCTGCTCTAAGAGTACTTGAGCTCCACAGTTCCTGACATGCCAATTCCTCTGAGTTTTTGTTCCCGGCACGCTGAGCTCCTAACTGCATTAGGCATGCCCGGAGCCCCATGGCACTCCCGATATGCTAATCACATCCATTATACTCCGAAAACTCATATACAGCTCCAGAGTATACAAGCAAATTACGTCTGTAAAGCACCCTTTGGCCTAGCAAAAATATGATGGGCAGTGAGCCACAAGTTCTAGTTGCAGCTCTTCATCTGACGTTAATAATTCTGTGCACTACATAACCCTTATTATGCAGCAAGGCCTCATTAAGAAAGAGACAAGTATCATTTGCCATATTTTGCAGATGGATTAACTCAGGAGCTGTCATTTGTGGTGCAGCAGGAATCAAACCCCATGTTTTTAACCGAGCAGACCCAAGTTGCACACACTTAGCCAAGCTGCATTTCCAATCTATGTGTTTGGCTGTGCTCTCCGCAGTCACCAAACCACATTTCCACACAAAGCCAGAAACTGAACCAAGAAATCTTGACGCTGCTGATAAACCTATGAACACTAGCATGATGTTGCATGACAGCAGTTTTCTTCCTTTGTTTTCTCTTGTTTAAAGACATGGAAAATGTCCTACAAAATTCTGTCTTCCAGTAAAGCAGCGATAAAAGTAATTTGGAGAAGTGTCTTAAATAGAAGATCACAGGACTTAAAAACTCTGGAACTGCTCAGATTGCTGTCTGCTCCCTTATACAAAATATAAAAGCAGTGAATAGGTACAAGACTTTAAAGTTTGTTCCTTGGCGTTTGTACCACTGGGTTGTAATCTAGAGAAGTTGAGGTCGGTTCCTCACTCTGCTATAGACTTCCTTTGGTTGTGGCAAGGTATCACTATTTTAATTCAAACTCTTCTTGGTATTTTTTATATTAGAAATACATCATTACATTTCTACTTTCTTTCTGCTTGCTTTACTGGCCTGAAAAACTCACTTTTAGGATAATTTAAAATGAGAATGTGTCTCACACAACCTGTTCATTCAAACCACGCATATCATCATCAGAGCCATCCACAGAATTGCATATAACCAAAAGAGGCTTTTAAAAATCTTTAACCATTAGCTTTATAGTACATGAAATTCTACTAGGTACTTCAGACTGCCATAAGAAGGAATGGGCCCTGCCACATAGAATTTATAATATTATTTCAAGTGTGAGAGAAAAAGCGTTAGCAAAAAGACAAAACAAGGGTTAGCAAAACCAGAAAAAGAGTAAGATTTTAGCTTTACTTTGAGGAAGAAAAGATATACCACAGAAGGAAACAGAAGATGTGCAGATATAATCTGTGCTTAAAATATTCCCAGAATCCATTATGAAAAAGGGTGATAGACTCTGAATGAAAGGAAGTTGCTAGCAAGCTCTCCATAAAACGTGAGGAAAACACTTTTGTTCAATTTATACTAGCTACCAGATGATTTTCAGTTTTCAGTGTAGGACTCTCTGCTGACTTCCTTAGTGTTTCTGCTTTAAAAATTATGCAAAAAAGGCAAGTCAATTTAAAACTCTGTTTATTTTTTAGCCATTATTTCTGTTCACTCACTGCTTCCCTCATCCTAAAATGGTGCTCTGTATTACAAGAGAGGTCAACCGAAGCTACACCAACGTCAAGGCTTTAAAAAAGCATTAAAGGTTTCAGTGTGTGTAGATATGTTCCCACCAGCTCCCACTGTTTAAACTTCTTGATATTCACTTCCAATACAGCAAATTAACACAAAACTGACCAAAATCTGCTCATGTGACATTGACAGAAAAATGCGTGAAACCATCCATGCAAAAGAAAGTGAACTCAATACAGCCTTTTATATTTTTTGAAGAGGCAACTTATGTGAGGTTTGCAGAGGCAGGAATATAAAAAAATACATCACTATTAATAATCCACTTGATTAAAGATTACAAATACCCATAAAAAGCAGCCAGGGTAAATACTACTGATATGTTCTCTTAGCAATGAATGCCTCGACCGAATTCAAGAGCTGTGCTCAATACGGGTGAAAAGTGCTTCTCGAAGGGGGAGCCCTGAAAGGATCCCGATACAGTAGTGGAGGGCACTGAGTTTATTTGATGTGACACACTCCATTCATCTTCATGAAAGTTTCAAACTCACGAGATACAAACTGATGTCTATTGTCATTTACTGGCAAACTATGAGGTGTAAACACTTCACACAGCTCCCTCACAAACATGAAGCAGGATGATAGCTTTGATGGCACTGATGGATGGTGTCCTTATGGCCAGGGGAAGGAGACTCACATCAGCACTGACATTGTGGGATCTATCAGCTGTCTTTAAAACAAAGCGGATCGCAAGATAGTACCAGAGCACAAACAGATAACAGTGCTAAGACTTCATCTGCTCCTCAGGAACAATGCCCAGATAGTTTGATGACTGCTCAGGAGATGCCAGCTGTGAAGTTCAGAGATGAACTGTCTTTCAATATATGATTATGCCTTATAATTATACCGTCCGTATACGATAAATATATTCCATGTAGGATTAATCATATTATGGTATGATAATGAACTGACCCTCCATCTATGATCATGCTACAATAGGTAGACACATGGGGAAAAAAAACTACTGTCACTGAAATGACTGTTGCACGACACTTGGTATATACCTCCATATAAAATATACCTAACATGAACACCTTCAGTCTCTTACAGACATACTTATGGATGAGAAACAAGTGGCTCCAGCTTAACTTGGGCAAGAGAGGTAATTTTGCTGGCTAGGAAAAAACTCCTCCAGTAGCCTTTCCCTCATTAACTGTCAAAGCCATCTATCTGCCTTGTCAAAGCAAAGCCAGCTCGGAATCTTCCCTGAGCTTGTTCAGCCTCAGGACAGACTTTCAGCATGATCTTCAGATATCTTTAGAGAAACACCTACAATACCTTTAGCTATCTGCATCAGCCCTTCCTTGGACCTCAGCATACTCAGGTACAACTTTCTTAATTATAGCCTAATAGCTTTCTTAATCATTCCAAGTTATAACGAAGAGCGTCACGGAATAGAAGTAGATGATAATATAATATGTGGCACACTGACAGAACTCAAAGCAACTCTTAAGGAAGGGTATAATTAATTATTCATATTTCACAGACCTGTAAAATGAGGTGCAGAGGGGTAACATCTTTCCCTGGACACAGGAAAGCTGTGGCAGAGACAGAAGCAGTCATGGCGCCTTCACTCCTGTACTATCCTACTGTGTTTTGAAATATGGAGTAAATGAGACATTACCGTAACATATGCTCTAATCATGATTTTGATTAAACCCCAGATCATGTTAAAATACTGGATTAAGCTCAGTATTTTAAAAACAATTACATCCAGTTCAATAATAGAGGGACAGGTTGAACATTTTGTTTTATTGAATCTAATCAGAAATATATGCTTTGTTTATCATAATATTCGCTATCGGAGATCAAGGGGCACAAGAGATTTCAATCTGATGTCAATACATGAGCAGGTTGGGAATAAGTACTTATTAATAAATTAAACTCAGCCCTTTAATAGGAGAGGGCAGAAATTGTCTACAGGAATGAGTAAATGACTGTTACATCAGTACACTTCTTACCTGGTAACTGACTTTTAGATTCCTACTTTCTAATTCTTCTTAGGAAAAATTTTCACCTGGCTGTTAGATTATATTTACATCTTCCATCAGATAGTTCCAGGCTACACGTTATAAAGAAAATTCTGCTTTTCCAGGGCAACCTTATACAAGCCACTCAAATGTCTCCATTTGTTAAGTCAGTAATAAGATTGTTGTAATTCTGTTGGACCAAGAGCTCTAGATCCAGTTATATGTGGCAGATAACTTACTAATGCCTGTAAAACTTCTTACTCAAACAGTATCCTATGCTACTTTTGGAAACCAGACACTTTACCACTTACCCGGTGAAAATGTATCTGTTCAATCCTGTAAAATAATCAGATATCGTTGTGGCATATTTTGTGAACTATGCCACTAATTAAAAAGACTGTCTTCCTCTAAAACACATGGTCTGACCTGAAGCCTACCCTTGCAATTGTAATACTTTTGACAATTTTGTTATTGTTTTTTAGGGTGTGCTCTGTGAAACGTTTTGAATATTTGTGTGAGATGAATTTAGCTGTTTGTCACGAATTGTAACTATGTGTCATTTATGTTACAAAAGTAAGTGCTAAGGAAATATTTCATTCAGACAAAATATTTACTTTCCACTGTTTTTTCCATAAGAGGGAATGTTTTATTTGCTAATAACTAACCATTAATCAAGTTCCAAATAATAAAATACAGTTGCAAACTTCCAGAGTATTTCAACAGTGAAGATCATTTGTTTTGCCAGTGTTGTTTTAATCTCATGATTTGGATAGTTAGCAACTCTGAATTTATTATTTTCAATAATTTCTCAAATTAATTAAAAACAAAACAGCAATACTTTGGACCTAGCAAACCAAAAGAAAGCAAAATGTCTACCTGAGAGATAATCCAAGCCAAACATAGGACTTGTTTCAAGCAGATGCTGATGTGGGGCTAATGCTAAGCATCACATCATAGTAACAACTAGTCTATCCATGTAGCATTACACAAAACAATTCTCAGAGCACTTTAAAAAAATCAAATGTACCGTATTTTACTGACGAAAAAATCCAAGCTCCCGAAATTTAATGACATAGTATCTGTCAGGTGGCAATACGATCAGGAAAGAATCTACACATCTTCAGACCCGTTTTAGAGCTATATATACCACACTAAATCAGCCTCTATCTGTTTTTTATATTAACTGATCTTGATTCTTATTTTGACTGAAAGAGAAAAAAAATGTAAAAAAAAAAATACAGAAGAGTTGTCAATAGAAGAAAAAACAGAACAAAACAAAATCCCAACAAGTTAAGGAACAGCCTCTTCTTTTTGTATTCTGTTAAGCTAAAAACTTAATGTATTCTCTATATTTTTTTTAAACCTGCAGATTCATTGTATTTCTTATGAAACCACAGCAACGAGGCGCAAAACACTTAGAACGTCCATAAGGCTAGTGCCTGGAATAAAACACACAACACAAATACCAGATATTAATCAGACTCTTGACTCCACAGCGAGCTTTTTGGAAAAAAACAAAACAAAAGAAAACAACAAAAAAAACCCCCAAATTCACAGTTATGCACAGAAGTCACAGTTTGTTTTAATGTTCTATGGTCATTCAGACTCAATGTGAAACATAAATGCAGAGCAGGCACACTGTTTGCAGTCATTGTGTACCAAATAACTCATATTACATCTTTTCAGCTTTTAAATGGTGTAATTAGACAAGATTAGTCTAGTACTTTATCTGAAACCTGGGCCAGTTCTGGAGGAAATTTTTACTAGTCTGCAACAACGCGTTTTAAACTGACTCACATTACACTCATTTTATAAGCATGACTGAAATTTCCCAGAAACTTCCCCCGTTGTCTCTCACAAAGAAAGTGTACTTGCTGCACATGTTCAAAAAGTGCAAATAGCAGAGTAAAAATATTTGCTACCAGACTTACTTGCAGTTTGCCTGTGATTTAGCATTAAAGAAATCAAACCTTGAGACATAAAAAATAAAAGTTGTGGAAGCCTAGATTAAGAGTACAATTTAAGCTGCTTGTGTGCATGTGTTTTATGTGTTGTTGCTGCTGTTGTTGCTGTTATTATTATTATTATTTACTCGTACACTGACATTTTGAATTCATTCATGATCCATTCCACAAGTATCTCTGGTTAATATGAAAACATATCAACAGAATACTCTTCGTCCCTTAAGGGTATGCAGGCAAAAATGTATGTTCGATACACCAAAGTCTTGATTCTCTTGCAGTTAATGCATAAGCAACAGACCTGGGAGCAGAAGGTTCATGTCTCTGATCCAGATCATCAGGCCTTATACCTGGTTTTCTCATGAGAGTCTCAGAAAATCAAACCTGAAAATATTCTCATGTTTTTGTTTGTTCTTATTGTCAATTACAAACATTTTGAACATTTCTGCATGCATTACTCAGAGTAGGAAAAACCAAGGGAGTACATCCTGACAGACATCATCTCGCTCTTCCACAGAGAGTTCTAGTTTTTTCTGACCAAAACCAAATCGTGATTTTCCGGACAGTCACACTGCAAGGGGCATCCCTACTGCTTTCAGTTTCTTTCATTGAAATACAAATACACACACGAAAATGTGAGAAGCGGGAAGGAGGATTACACGGAGCAGAGGAGAAAAGTATTGCAAAGGCAGAATGCGACTGTAGCTTGTTTCCTGCATAAGTGAAGAAGTTGACTTTGAGGCAGTATGTTCACGGGTCTGACTTGTGCTATCAGCTGAGGATCCCCTTGATGTGCACTTCAGAAGTATTCACCGTACACTCATATCCTGTGCTACTGGGATTTTATTATTTTGAGACCCATTTTCTTAGTACGCTTTTGAACATATACTCTAAATGATCGAGTACACTGAAATCAATTGATGAGAAATGTTAAAGATAGATAGAAATTTTATTATCAAGGGCACTGAAAATGAGGTTGAGCTACTTTAAATGCAGATATGTGTTCCTAGCTAGTCTAATCGATCCCATATAATACATGTAATTGCAACTTTGTATCTTATTATTGTCTCCACAGGGGTTTTGTGGAAACAAGACGCTACACTTTACACATTTCGTATGATAACACACCAATATTAAATTATGTTTTTAAAGAATACAAACATGGAAGCCTTAGTGACAAATGGGCAGCATTCTTTTTCATGGGAAATCTTATTTGTAAAGATACAGCCCAAGGACTTGCTTCCCCCAAAACAGCACAGAAAAATGTCCAACTGCCTTCGATCAAAAAAAACCCCAGCTGGTAGTAATCCCTGTTAAGGAGAATAGTATAGCAGTCAGTGAATGTATGGGAAGGACTAAATTGGAGAACCCAACTGAGAAAGGATTTGAAATTGAGAATCTGTTGTGGCAAAATGAATCCTCAGTTTTAAATGCCACATCAGAAAAAAAACCTTACAAAATCCATTGATTTTTTTTAAGCATATTGCACTAATTCAGCAAGGAACTAGAGGGATGAATAGTTGTAAGAAATTGTTAAATCCCATCACCTTCAACAGGATTCAGGAAAAGAATGTGAAGATGCTTGGGTGCTGTGACACCTAACTGAAGTTAGGCGTGAA
>VXBO01005454.1:354402-367940 GCA_013400135.1 Rhinoptilus africanus | reverse complement strand
AAGATAAAGGTCAGGTCAGTGTTTCATATAGGAGATACAGCTTTTACTCAAATAATGGTCCTCTTCCCACCACAAGCCACACACTGAAAGCAACAACAACAAAAGAAGGCTTCCAGCTTTATCGGTCTCAAGGGATGTCAATGTCTTCTCAGACTTTCTGATGTCAGGTCACTGCTGACTGTAATGGCTATCATATGAACATTTAAATGCAGAGGTCTAAATGCAGAGGGTCTGTCACAAATTCTTTACATCTTATTTGAATATATTTAATGCATCAGTGTGAGCCTTCTGGCAAAAGGCACTAGTTTGGGCTGAGAACATCTTATAACCGCCCATCAGCCACAATTTTTTCAGAAAAAGTCCCTTACTTAAACACTGGATTTGATTTTCTACCACTGCAAGCCCTTCAGTAGAGCATGTCTTTTACAAAAAGTTCAGTGATCCACATTTCAGTTTTAGCTTTAATTATTGTGGTTACAGATGATCTCTTGGGTCATCTCTTTGAGAATATCCATCCCCTTTTGGATGCCTTCTTCAGTTAGCTACAGATAGACTCGTGAACTGAACAGTTGTAAAGCAGAATGCTGGCAATAAAAGGATTTGAAAATAGTCATAAGCCACAGAGAATATTTTTCTTGCCTTTGGAATTTTTTGGTAGATTTGCCAACCTTTATACAGAGAACATCTGTGTTAGTGGAGTAACAGAAATTTCAAAAAACTTACTATCAGTTATGTTTCATGAAGATAAAACTGTGCTTCACTAAGCCTGAAAAACCAGATAGAAATGGTAGCCTGGTACACTGTGTAAAGAATAATGCAGAGATGCTTAAAACGGCATCTCATTGCTGAAGTCAGCCAAAGATTTTACAACAGTATAGTTGTTATCACTGAGTAGCTGGTAAGGACTTGGATTGAAGGAGGGTTATGCATTCAGCAAGCAACCCGAGCTCAAAATATCCTCTAGTCTATCTATGTTTCCGGCATGACACGTGAAATGTATGCTGTGATATAATGTCTGTTTTCTTCATTTTAGAAGTGGCCAGAAGAACTAGACAGAAGACTAAAACTTATTACTTAATGTCTGAATGGGGACAAATTCTTTTGATTTGCGACAAAAAAAAAAAGCAGGAAAAGCTTTAAGTGTCAATAAGTCAAAAGTAAATACTGAGGAAATATAATTAAAGCTGCAGGATCAACTCACACTTCAGAACAAAATAGTTCTCTAAATTCCGCTAGTAATAGCTACAAGAAACAAATTTCTCTTTATTCTGCCATGTATATCAGGAAACTGTAAATGTTAGACAAAGATCGGCTATGAAACAGAAATAGAATAGTGAGGAACTAATCTATAGAGGATAAGGAATAACAGTTCTTCAGAAAGGACCAATACGACAGATCACGGGAGATTAAAGGTGCTCTCAAAAGGGAGAAGCAAGGTCATAGTTATAACATGTACCCCAAGATTTTCCTTTCACATTTATCAAGCAAGGGAAAATAAACCAAGTACAGAGCAGCACACAAGAGATCATTACCAAGATGATGAAGACAGACTTTAAGTTACTATAGTAGATCTTTTCTTGTACAAAATTAATTTGGTTGACTCTACTGCCAAGAGATGTTTGGGAGGGAGCCAAAAGACTTATGGCAATAAATCAACAGGAAAGAAAATAAACACAAATTACAGATATTGTCAGAAAGTTAGTATCTTGCTATCTTGCTTTTCATAATACAAGCTAATTTCCCACAAACGTTCCAGCTATTTTTACAAAGGAGTATTTCTTTAAAAAATGACATTCACTGTAAGGACAGTTGAAAGGACTTCAGTCAGAATAAGCAGAAAGAGGCAAATAAATCTCTCTACTCAATACAGTGTTTAAAAAAACAAAAAAAAAAACCAAAAAAAAAAACAAAAAAAAAAACCAAAAAAAAAAACCAAAAAAAACCCCTAAACCCAACCAACAAACACCAAAACAAAACAACCCATCAGTTCAACTGATGCTTATATTGAGAGCTAACAGAAAGTAAACTGGGCTGACACTGGTCATCTCTCAGAAGAAAGAAGTTCAGCAAAAACCCAAGAACTACAAAGTGTGATGGTTAAAGTTATCAGTACAATTTGTATCCTCTTTGCAAAATCATGATATTGGGAGGCACACTGGTCATTAAAGCCAGCTTTCACATCAGATTTGGAAAAGGACTAGGGTACAAGCAGTCATCAAAAAGTCATGACACTTCACTGTGTAATGGGTATGTATTCAGGAACGCAAGTAGTGACATTCTGCCTTTTCTAAAAAGGCGTTCCTTTTGTTCCACCCTGAGAATCCACTCCTTCTCAGAACCCACTCTGGTGCAGAAGCGTGTACAATTTATAGTGTATTCTATCACAGGGAACAGTGGCATTTTTAAAGGAAATGGATGATCCCTGTATATATCCAGCTTTTGAAATACATTAACACCTTCTGTAGAACTGCTATATAAATACAAGATAAAATTAGTATTATTATAATCAGCAACAAATATTTCCTTATTTGAGAGGATTTTCTTTCAATACAACAAACAGAAAGATCCAAGAACCAAACTGCCCATCCTTCCATGTCAAGGAATGCACACACAAGCAAATGAAACGGATAATTTAAAGTAAAAGTAATACAGAAATCTCACTTTCCCCTTCCCCTCCCTCCTCTACTCATATATACACCACACAAGAGAGGTGAGGTGCTTAACAGCATGATAAAATGATACTCCAATAGCAGCCACTTTAGGGAACTGACTTTCAGCTTCCAGTCAGTCTTTAGGTTGGCCTTATTGCTTAGGTTGTACAGTCAGAAAGTTATTTAGCTGTACACATTATGTTCTGAGTGGGCTGAGTGCATGTAATTTATGACTGTTGCACTTTAATGCATATTTAATAAAGCTGCAGACATTTATACACCAAATCAACTGTGTCAATTCTGTTTGCTTTGGGAGGATGGAGATGTCCCATGGCAATGCTGACACTCCTAGTGAGAGATTTAAATTGTAAGACATTTCATTTGAGACGAGAGCACTTTTAATATACTGTAGCCTGATACAGCAAAAATAATCAGCAAGGGCTGACTAACAGATACAGGCAATAAGAGAAATAGAGTAAGTCTTGTAAAGAGTCTCACCTCTTGCTTTCAGACAAAAAGAAGGAAATTGGATGTTGGCTGGCTCAGAAAACCCCAACCAACAACCAAAGCTGATGACTAAATTTCATTTCACCTCAGGTTTCAAGAAGAGAAGGGGAGGGGATGGAAAACAGGGAAAGGGGGATAATCTTTCTAAATAAGCATTGTCTACAGAAGTTCTGAGCATCATTTCTTTTTTTCTATGCAAGGACCACTACATAAATAAAAGTGACTTTTCTTCTCTGTCATTCAGATCGACTGCAGAAGCAGCCTCTGTCTCCTGATTGCTGTTCCTGTATTTAGATGCAGAGGTAAATCATTCCATTTTTTTTAATGATACGAGAGGCATGCCTTGCAATATTAATTGCAGTTTTAATCTGAGGTATTTGTATCCATTACGAAGAAGATATATTTGCATTTCATCTCCTCTTATGCTTTTCAATCAAATCAATCAAAACGTTAGGGCAACAGTATCAACTGACTCGATGGTTTACAAGGGCTTGCCTTTTAACTAGCTGTGCACAGAAGGGGTGTTTCTAGCAGTGAGGAAGCCTGCGCTGAAGCTAGCTGTTATCTGAAGGGTAGATCTGGGCTGCAGTCCTTGTTCTGACAGTCTTTCATACGGATTTACTTTACCTAGCCAAGCCTCTATACTGCTAATAGCCTGGAGGTCTGCAAGGCGGATTTTAAGAGACCATGCCAAGTTGCATACTGCCACAGCCATACAGATTATCAGTAGGCAAAGCAGATCAGTTGAAGATGTGTGGGTATGTCAGAGCAGTGTTTTCAGAGTAGGCATGTCCTCAAACATCCGAGTTCTGCCCACCTTTGATGGTATAAATATTGCTGATGAATCAGGTTGTGCATCTGAACCTGAAGATATGTTTACAGACTTACTTCATTCTTTATAGTAGTTGTGAACTGCTCTGCTGGGTAACGAGCCAAGTAGTGACACATATATGCACTGTATCTGACTGAGGAACCTGAAATCTGAACTAACCAACATGGCTGAGAGGTGTTAAAACCGCAAAATCCTTCTTAGACAAGAATGCACTGAGACATATGCAATACATATTCTGAAAGGATTGATGACAAAAAAATATTGTCCTAATTGAAACGATGAACTATAACACTCAACAAAAGTGTGCCAGGATATCTGTACTTTTTTGTGAAAAATCTAAGATACACAACTATTTAAATTGGAATATTTTATTCTTGAAAGTACACGAAGAAGAGGAATGCAGGGGACAAAAATATGAACTCTAGGAAAATCAGTGGGAGCTTTGTCACTGGTGTCAACAGGCGGTAAGGGTACTTTGCTCCTACATATCTCATTGTTATTCCTTGTAAGGCTAAGTAAGCTCGCTACTTGTACTAATGGTGACATTGCACAATGTTCACGTATACACAGCATGCATCATATTTATTACTTTCAAAATTTAGGGCCGTGGTAGAAAAATACTATTCCTCATGCTCAGTTTACAGAGAGAAGGACCATTGCCTTTCAGTCAGGGAACCGGGCCCCTCCGGAGCCCGCAACTCATAATAGGACACAAAGCTCAAAAGCGGGTATTTGTGATAATTAATCTGTGTACAAACAGGTAAGAGTGAAATATCCTGTTTTTCTTGAATTTCATGTTACAATTCCATTCTTTTTTTTTTCCCCCAACTGATTTTCCAGGCTTCTTTCTTGTCCCCCTCACCAATTTTTTTTTAAATGTTCAGTCATTCCGTCGTTTGGGTTTTTTTAACTTGTTCTTTTAATCTAATTTCTACCTTCCCCCCCTCCCCTACTAAGGCTTTCAATCATTACACAGAAAGAAAACATACTAATACAAACTAGGTAAGGAATAATAAAAAAAAAAAAATAACCTGCATGTATGCAGTGTTTTTCAGTCTGAGAAGCAAAAAAAGTGACCAAAAAGCCACACATGGAATAACTTTTTTTGGAAAAAGGCTATTTTTGCTACAGCACCAGAGTACAGCACAGTATGCTGTGGGCTGCCTATTCTGATAGTGTGATTTATTCCTGCTCATCTGGTGTCACTGACTCTGTCCTCACTGTCGATGATTACAAAATCATTTAAGGCTACAAAACCCCGCGAAATCCACATTATTCAGTCCAGCAGCTCAAGGGTGTAAAAAATACACTGTATCAACCGTTTTCTATTCTACTCTATATATTTAAATTGGACCTTGGGATGACCATTTATTACACTGCATGTTATGGGTTCCCAAAAATAAATGACTTTTTGACACAAACTTTCAGGCTTTCTAAATCCAGCTTCACACTGCTTGAGGCTAGAAATTTCATCTAAATATTATTGAATTCCAGCACAACATTAGCATGCAGAGATATTTACAATAACACAGCCATTACAACTCAATCAAAAGCTGATTTCAGCCAGAATTATGCAGAATTAAATCTTGCAGGATTCAAATTATTAAAAATCAGAGACTCAATAAAGTGTGGTCTAGAAGTCCCATTTATCAAGGGAGCAGAAATGCCTCTACAGTTATAGTGACTTTTTCATATATATTCTGCAGTAATTTGCATGCATTTTAAAAGATCTCAGTTTAATTCTTACGGAATTCAAGTAACTATACTATATTTATATGGCAATAGGATCCAACTCAGAATCATTTCTTTATGTTTTCCTTTCTACATATCATATTTTAAATACATTAGGGTTTTTTTTCTGGTTCCCACTGGGTAGAAAAATGCTAAGCCAAAATACAAGGAATGTATGTATGTTTGGTTCCAATAAAAGCTGAATCAACATACCGTTAGAAGTAGTTAGAATGAATTCAAAGCAACAATTAAAATGAAAATTGCTATGCAGATAATGTACTGAAAGTAATCTCTCACTTCTTATAGTTGACCAGAGTGATTGTTTACAGAATCCAGTATATTCACTTTGGCCTTTTTCCAACTTACCAAATCCAAGCAGGGGCAGAGAGTCCAGTTCTCACTCATATACTCTACTTAGCCATCTTCTCTTACCTCTTCCCACCCAAAGCCTTCAAACAGAACATCTCATAATTAATTTCAGGATTTTTCTTTGACCTATTCAATGTGTGATGGAGGGAGTCCTGGCACTTGTCTCGCTGTGAATCCTTTTCATCACTTGCTTCTCTCCAAACCACAGCACAAATCCTAATCCATGCCTCCAATGCTCACGGGTAAACCCAGAGTCTGACTTGGCCCTTATAATATAAAGTTAAGAAGTAAAGGAATGGATCTTCAGCCAGTGACTTGGACACTCATTTTTTACCAACTGAAAATTTACTTACAGAATGGTAATATTGACCTAAAATCTGAAGCTATCAATTCCCCTGGTTTTTACCCCTCCTCCAGAAATTGTCAACTGCATTTCTGAGTAAGTTCCAATTTTTTTTGTTTTAAACAGATGTAATGAAACAATGCCATATACAGAAGCTAACTGTGCAGTCTGAATGCTTCTCTAATTTGAGAGGTTATTAAGAATTACCAATGTCAGTGTTGAAATACCATAGTTGTGTCATGTCCTGTGTCACGGCCCGTTTTCACGGTAACTAAAATAGTCTAAATAACAAAAAATTATGTTATATACTGATGCCAAAAGAAAATATACTGTGCATCTTCAGAACAGTAATTAACCTTAATCACCAAGAATTCTCCTAGGGAATTAGAGAACTGAGTTGCCTTCTTCCTCACCCAAGCCACAGAGGATGAAGCCAGCTGATACTAAAAGCTCCTGGCTAAAGTAGCCCCCATAAGCAGCACCCACAGCCCTCTAGGCAGGACAAATTAATCACGGACCCACCTTTCTGACCCTCTCTTCAATAATCCCTGTCTTTTGTCCTACAGTAGACACTGTGAACAGACACAGGGCTCCCCCAAGCTCTCTCTTTGTGAACCCAGATGTCAGCAGCCGTGCTGCTTTTATGGAACCAGTTTCTCCAGTTCTGTTATCACACAATAGCTTCCTCGCATGCACTGCAACTACCGCAACTTGCTACACAAAGATCTGATCTCAGGCTTTCAGCTCTCGTGACTAGAGAGGGAGGATTTGGCTCCAATTTGCCATATTCTAACTTTAATTTCATTCTTATTTAAGATTAATTTCAAATTGACCAATAATTCTTTAAGTAAACAGCTCAAAATTAAAAGGAAATAAGCTCACTCAGCAGTAAGAAAAATCCAACAGCTAAACCACCGCTAAGAAAAGGTGTTAAAACACCATCTGTAGATATATTTAAAAAGGGATTATAGGACACACTGAAGATTAGACGATCTAACATCCCTTCTAGATGCAATCTCTATGATTCTACTGTTCAATTGGCTTAACAAAGCACAACCATATTGTATTAAAGGCAGTCATAAAGACCAACAGTGAAGGCTTTCTCAGGCAAAATTGCCATTGACTGAACAGGGAACCAGCATAAAGTAGTCACCAACCATTTGATCTTGTACTTTTGACCCACAAGCCTAAAACTGTGTGGTTTTCACTCAGTTGTATTGCAACACCTTATTTCCCTCCTTTTTTCTTTAAATTAATATTACATTTTGGTGAACATACAAGAGGAAAAGGGTTAAGCAGTATTGGTCAAAATTTTACCCTGATTTAGGATACAGAACACCATTCAAATTAATGGAAGCTACAGGCGCACATCTAAAGGCAGAATTTGCCCTTACACGATAATATAAAATTATATAGCAGAAGAGAGTGAAAAACTAAAATAAGGAATTAAGTAATTTAAAAGTAGAGGTTGCAATTTCTATCAGAATTTGAATGTCTATAATTGCAAATATATTATGCTCTTTGACACGTCCACAGAAAAGTGATTATTTTCCACTCAGGGAACGTATTTTAGTGTCACTTAAACTTTTATGCTGTAACAAACTTCAGAAATGAGCCTTTCCTCAAAGAAAAGAAATTGTTTCTTTATATTGTTGGGGTTTTTTTTGGTTTTTTTTTTTGTCCCAGGAGATCTCTGAATAAAATGGTAAAATTACTACATGGGAAGTGTGTGTGCACTTGGGTGCATGTGTGTATGTGTCAGGGAGAGGGTATTATTTTCTCAAGCAAATAAAAAAAGTGTTCTAAAATCTCTAAATCACATTTATGTAAGCTAATACTTTTAATAGACTTTACTATGGACGGGAAGAAATTTTCATTCACAAATGCATAGATGAATTAAGACACATACTCAGACATAATTAAATTGAATTGCAAGTATACAAAGCGATCTAATTCAGATATCCCTTATGCAAGTACCCAGTTAACAACAATGCATCAAGAAATCTTTTCTAATATTTTTGGCCCATTACATTTCTTTAACACAAAGGAAACTATCAAATGAAATCTTGAGATTGCATTTATTCAGAAAGAGGTGTGCATTTTATTACACCGTCTTTCACATCCAGTGTTCCCCAAAGTGTTTTAGAAACCAATATCTGAGGCATATGTGGACACCGGAAATGAATATCAGCGGAATTCAGCGTTGAAAGTTATAGCTTGTTTTAGTGATAAAGGGAAAACACTGCCAAGAGGAAAAGAGTTTCAACTTTTACTCTCAACATTAATGAACAAGAAGGAATATTCCTTTACTTAAGACAGCCAGCACGGATGGGCTGGGTGGAGCATAGCTTAATGTCTGAAAGGCTGGAACCTTTTTCACCCTTTAATACAGCTCACAATACCGTGGACTTCAAATGGAGGACGAATGAAAACTGGATTAAACTACAGATAAGCTCCATTTTTTTTGAAAACTGAAGTGACAACCCTTCCATCCAGGCATAAACATGCTGAATCCCATGCAAACTGAGCATTTTTCCAACTCATTTTGATGTATTTACAGGCATTACTGAAGCAACAGTACTAGAGTACACTCTTCCTTAGGTTCTATTTCTCATGATCTCAAACTGTATGAGACGAGTGAAAACAGGGAGAGACAATGAGTTTTTGTATCTGCAGTGCACCTACCACAGAAGTTTTTGGAGCTATCTAATGCAATCTGGAGATATAATTCTTATTTAAATTAATGGGGAACAGGTACCTAGGATCAACCGTAACAAATACATTATTATCACAGTTTATGTCAAACTGAATTAGTTGCATACTATTTATGGTAAATAATTCACCACAAAAAAGATGAATGAAAGTTGTGTTAATACAAAATGAATGAAAGATAAATGAAAATTCAGTTAAATAAATATACTAGCACCAGTAAATTAAAATAAGACTATTCTCTGCTAAAAATAGAATTGTTAGAAAAAATAATTTATTTCTTAATTTTCAAATATCAAATAGATTCTTTTCTACCTTGCAGAAGCTCAAATAAAATTATTTTCTCTCTCTGTCAGGCTAGAAAATCTTATAATCAATTGTCAATACTCCTCTTGATTTTCACTACTTTTAAGGACTGTCAATTCAGCAAGCTTCGCATACATCCAGTTTATTTTCGTGGGATTTAACCTAGGCCATTTCTAAATGTTACAAAAATTACTTTGTATGATATATTACTTATTTTAATCAAATACAATTTTTTCTAATTGTCACTGCTATGGCAAACTCGCAGGGGATGGTCTGACTTGTGTACATTTCTGACAGTGAAATCGGTAACAACAGCTGCTTTGTGCCAGCTAGCGCATGTACCGTACCTCTCAAGCCTTGTCATTCACATCTCCCCTAATTACCAAACATCTGCTTTCCATTTCCATTAACACTGCACTACCAGCTTGTCTAGTTTAATACCAATGACTCTTGACCTCCCCCAAGGAAGACACTTTCTGTCAAAATTCCCCCAAAAGAAACCAGCTCTGCACACTAAATTTGTGTTTTTTTAAAAAAAAAAAAAAAAAACAAACCACAAAAAACTCCCANCCAACCACAAAACACTTCCCAAAGGAAAAGCCTCCTGCAATCAGATAAATAAGATTAAAAGTAATTTTGAACAAAAGCAAACATCCCTTGCAAATTGTGCTTTATGTCTCCAAGAAGCTTAATATCTTTCAGCCCAGAAACATGAATATTCAGGTGTAACATACAAAGCGATGGGTTACATGACAGGTTACGGTAACAGCCTATAGGTTAGGGTGACTGCATATCTGGCAAATATAGAACTATTATCTGTAATGATATCTGTCTACTTAAATAGAGACCATAATGGAGGGTCCCAACTGCCTTTATTATTTTTTTAATTATAGGTTATTATAATGGTGTTAATGTTCACTGGTTAATCCAGGATTCTAAAATTCAAAAGAATTATGACTCCATAACTTACAGCAATTCTTTTTCTTTATTCCAGGTTGTGATCTCATAAAAATTTATTCCTATTTGGAAATCAGATGGTACTTAAAATATTTAATAGCTTCATTTTGTTTTCAAGTTACAGTACACTATAAAAGTACAAGAATAAAAAAAGGTTAAAAGTGGGGAAATGTCTTCTTTTAAAGTGACTGTAGAATATAACCATTGCCCTCAAAAAACACCGAGAAGTCTACATTTCCCTTAACCTTAGTGACATTTTACCCCGGACAATGATACTCGAATTAAGACAATGGTTTCTGAAATTGAAATCTATGGGAAGAGTGGGGTTGTATTCTAGAAATTCTGACAATAAATGTGAAGAAAATCAAGCTGAGTGTCCCCCATTTGCACAATCATGGTCTAACTCATATTTCTTTTTCCACTCCAAAGTTTTCCGTACAGTTACTTCATTAACTGTGAGGCAAATAACCACAATGTGACCAGGCATTTGTTTGCCTCTAACCCAGTAATGCAATTCCTTAAAATGTCGGCAGCAGGTTCATTGCTTTTTACACTACAGCTAGTTTCCACTAGGGGAATGGACACTCAGGAGAGATTTGCACCACTGAAAACACAATTCTAGAGCATAATCCTCAAATCTGGCAGATACTGAACATTCAAGTTTAACTTTATTAATGAATGTGGAACATAAATTGTTGATGTCAGGGAAAGGGAAACCAACAAGTAAAATTATTAGAAAGCGGTAATACAACATCTTGATCTTTTGTACCAGTAAGTATAAAAGGATTCATAGTACTTTGCTGCAGGAAATCTGCATTAGTATCAGCTTAGTGTCAGCGGATGCCACCACGGACAATGAAACAAAAGAGAATTAAAGAGAGGAGTATGATTTAGGGGGGGGAGGTTCAATGTATTTTGGCTGTTTTTTTAATAAGAAGGTGACAAGATAAAATGCTGGGAAAAAGGATGATAAAAATTGTGGGGTTTCAATGTATAGTATCTTCCTAATTGTCAAACTCCCTGAAGAACCTATCACAGAAAAACAGTTTAACGGAAGGAGAAAAAATGATCTTTTAATCTCAACAATAAAAGCATCCCAGCCTTTGTATCTGCTGACTTACAAAAAAGTGCTTTCTAACAACAAAAGATGGAGCAGTAATTACATAAATCTCTTCATTCTTGATGAAGACACAATGGAGTATAAGGAAATCAATAGTGTTTCTGCTGTAATTCTTGTTTTTATTATGAGCTGAAAGCAAACTTGTTAAAATTGGATTCTGCTTCTTGTGTGTGTATGCCTGTGTCTATGAAAAAAAAAAATTAAGATCCAACAACACCAAAGCAAGAGCATGCAGCTTTTAAAAGCTTTGAAATTCTTTTCCCCCTATAATACTTATAAGACTTATGACGCTGTGAAATCTTACATTAGGAAATGGGTATTATAAGAGCAATTTAGCATTTTACATATATCTTGAAAAATTGATAGCAACATAAAAAATACCATTTTAGTGGTTGTTCTGCAGACAGCCAAAATGCCTAAAGGTTACCAACAGAATTGAAATCCATGTATTAAGTAAACTAAATGCACCCTGAAGTCAAATGTTTCCACCTTATTTTCAATAAATTGGCTGTAATGATTTTATCCCACAACATACATTTATAATATATGCCGCTGAAGAATGAGTAATACTGTTGATTTTGCAAAGAAAAGGTGGAAATTATTGCATTTAAAAATAATTAATAGATGGGTCTGCATACCTTTGAATTAAATTAAAAGAAAAATATTTCTTTTTTGTGGAGATGATTGCATTCATATCCTGTTTGGTGTGAAAAGTAGATTCCAAAAAGCTTTTAACTAATTTGTTCAATTTGTTTCAAAGCCAACATGAATAGGCTTGGTGCAAATTCAGATTCATTAAAACTTAATTAATATGCATCATTATGCAAATGAGGTTGCAGTTAATGAGTTCTTAAAAGAAGCTTTCTTTAATTAGTTCAGTTTTAATGGCATCATCATTTATCTGACTTGTTTTTAAAGCCACATGACATACAAAAAGTGACCATCCTCTACAATGTTGCAGTTTTCTGTTTCCTAATTGTGTTTCATCTCAATTCTTTAATGCTGAAAACTTTGAAAAAGTTAAATGTTTTGATGTTGGGTTCTACTGAATGTTATTTCAATTAAAAATACACTGTTTTGTTTAGACTACAGATATGTCGCCCTTCTTTTTAGTTATTTTTGTCTCCTATTATCTAGTCACTGTTGTTTTTCAGTATACGTACAGAAAAGGCGAGATATGTAAGTGCTGTAATTCTTAAACTCTGGGGTGATTTAGTCTATGCATTATTAGTGCAGTTCACAAGGTTATAGCTATACTAACAATACTTTACTAAAATGCAAGAGTTCATTGAAAAGTAGTACTACGAGGAGAATCAGAGGTTAAATGATAGTGTGAAACTAAACAGGTTAAACAATTGCCTCGAGGACTGGAAAGACACAAGTAATGTAGTTACACATTTCCGTAGTTTCAAATCTGGAAGTTTCAGAAATGTAGTAAGTTCTAAAACATCTTTAAATCTACAAAATATTGTGCTACATAATTACATTCGTGTTTTGACAAGACTTCTTACATTCTTCAGAATGTAAGTTCTATAAGGGGAAAAATTATAACTCTTTTAGAAAGGTGTTATTTGCAACACAGAAAAGAATGATTCTTAAGAGCATGAGACGAGCAGGATCTCTGCAACAAGCTCACCTGACCACCTGTATGCAGATCATATGCAAACATAAGACTTCTGTGCCTGCTTGTTTCAACATCAGAAACTTTACAACCTAGCTTTCAGGCAACAGAAAAGCTGCTTGCGGGGACAGTAATCTCTTTGGAACAGGTTCTTGAAACACATAATTCAGTGGTGTGCTGGCCTGCAACTACAGATTCAAGTTACAAGTAACTGGAACATTCCAGGCGGATTCCAAAAAATGCGCACCTATGGTTTGCATTTGTTTACAACTTAGATTCTGATAGGCAATCAGATTGGTTGCATTAATAACAAGCAGGAATTTTGAATGCCCTTTACGTTTTCTTTGTTCATGTCTAAACCAGAATGAATTTATGTCAAGACAAGGGCTCCT
>VXBO01005454.1:337222-354352 GCA_013400135.1 Rhinoptilus africanus | reverse complement strand
AAAAAAAAAAAGTCTTTTGATGTTTTACCAGGTTTTCCAAATATAGCAAAAGGAAAACAGTACATCCTGTTTTCCATCACACCTGGACTTTGCTTGGAAAGCAGCATCTGTATTTTGGCTGTGATTCTCACACAGCTGGACAGAGCCATCAGAAGCATCCAACACAGATCTACTCTACCTTCTACAATAAGTCTACTATGACCTTTTCTCTGTCACCCATGCTTTATCGATAGCTACTCTAACACTGCTCAAGCACTGAAACTAATCAGGAAATGCTTCACCCGTTATCTTCAGCCATTTTAAAGCCAAAATCTTCCTAGCCAAACATTTTGAAGACAAACTGATACAGAATATGATTTCTAGATGTCTAGCTTCCTGGACAGGAAGGTTCAGCTACTCAAATGGTGGTTCACTCTGCCTCCATGAGAGCTTTGCATGGAAGTAGATAATGAAATGTGTGCAGACATGAGAGGATGCAGAGTGTGGAGTCTTGCCTACCGTAACCTCCTCCACCTGAGAAGAAAGCAGGGGTTAAAAGCTGTGATCTTCGTCACCTGGAAGAACAGAGGATTCAACAAACAGAAGACTGGTGGACAAAATCCAAGGATTTCCAGGTACCAACTGCTATGCAGATCATCTATATAGACCCACTATTGTAAACCTTTCTGTCTGTGCCTTTTTAATAATCAATTGCCGAACACTGATATTAAACAGCAAACATTTTGACAGGGCAAATTCCCCTTCTCGCTTTTATTCCTTTTCTCATATAAATATTACAACTAATTAACATCATTTCTATAAGAGAAATAGAGTTCCTCCACCCACGAGTTGTTCTATCATTTGAAGCCTGGGTCAAATATCTAAAATGTCACACTATCATCATTAAAATGATGTTTTAATCCTCCTTAATACATGACAGAAATGAGCTGTCAATTACAAGAGGAATATTGACATTTTATTCCTGACATAATTTTCAATGGAAGGAATAAAACACCAATTAAACAACAATTATACACCAAGGTATGACATGTTATATATTTGACATACAGTATAATAATATAAAAAAAAATCATTTCTCGCTAATAGAAAAGAGAACAGGAGTTTATTAAGAACATCAGTTATTTCTTGTCTTGATTCTTCATCTTGGTACACCTTAATACTCCAGTGGGAGTTATGGCCCAAAAACACAACACCAGCTTCTTAAGTTAGGAATAGAGGAAAAATACTCAGGAAATGTTAGAGGAGGCAGAGACTGATTTCTGAACTTGGCTCTAGAGAGTTCCAAGAAGGATGGAAGTCTTAGCAGGGACAGAGACAGAAGGACAAAAAAAATAAAAAATAAAAAATAAAAAATAAATAAAAGAAGCGGAGATGCAGAGATTAAAATAAGATGACTAATTTTAGGAAAGTTATTTCATTTGCCAGTGCTTCCTCTTTGATCATCACTTCTTTTAACTTTCAGCACACCTCAGTCTGTGCTCACATGTTCATGAAATGTTTCCTTAGACGCAAGGAAAATGCTGTACCAGCAAATCACATAATTCCAGGGGATTCATCTATACTGGATTCCCAGCAGAGCACTGAGAAAGGAATCTGCCATTAGTACCAGCTGTGTGTATACCACACAATGGCTCTCTGGTGATTGCAGGGAAAAGGCAAGTATTGGTTGAACTCAGTTGTATCTTTCATTTTAGAGACAGCAAATGGCTATAACGTGTCAGGTCCTTCACAACTTCCAATGCCAGCTCTTTGTGAGAAAGCTTCCTCGTATTAGGCTTGAATGGAACCCATCTTCTTGGCAGACTGACTGCAGAATGTGAAACTCTATCTCTGAATCTAGCGTAGCTAAAATTGCTGCATCCTCCCCAGCTCTCACAAATTAACATTATAAGCTTTTTTTTCTGACGTCGAGATAAGAGGGATTTCAAAGGATGGCTTTCTATTTTAACAGCGTAAAAAATTTTACAGTCCATTATCATGTGCTTTTAGAATTTCACCACTGACTTCCACTGAGACCTGGACTAGGTTTTATTTTTAAGTATCATGATAAAGGCACTTCCTAAAGGCTTAGATTCTTTAATCACAATATGTATTTGGTTTTTAACTGTTGACAATAAGAGGGAAAATTCCAGTCTCAGACCCTGCACATTGCATAGTACAAGATCCCAGTAGGACGCTGTTAGGAAGCCTGAGAATGTCTTGCAAAATGTACTCGGTAGGATACATCCAACAGACTCAGTCCTGTACTCAGATAACCACACTCTGCACTGGATGAGTTATATTTATATTCAGCTGAAAGCTTCATTATCCTTCTGAAGGTGGGAGAAAACCTTAATCTGAACAAGAATCAGTCCCTAGACTATCATTAGTGTCTTTCAAGTACAGATAAGAAAGCTTAATTCTGATTTTATGCTCATGTAAAGAAGAAATAACTCTAGTGGAAACTTGTGTGAAAGCATACAGGCTGAGTTACCAAGCCTCCAAATTCTAAAATCCACCAGATGAATTCTGGTAACCCATCAAATATGTAATCCAAAATATCCCAACTGCAAAAGATGACTTTTTTTTCTTTCCTTTTTTTTTTTTTTTTTTTTAATATGCTACTCTGTGGGCAATCAATAACTCATTAACTGCAGCATCTCCTTAACTCCTTTAAACACAGTGACACACAACCTCCCTCCATTTTTCGTTTTGTACTCTTCAGTAAATCAAACCTCTTCATCTACATTGAAGCAAGAGATAGTTGTTGTCACTTGATCTTACCCTCAGTTTTTGCATCATTTCCCTCTGGTGGAACCGACACATTTAGCAAACATCCTGAGATACCCGTCTCCATTAGAAATGTTTACAGTCTTTTTGCCATTGAAATTACTGTCTCTCAAATTCAAAAGAGGTGTTGAATAGTGACACCCTTTCTTAGCCTGGATGCTCTCAGGATATTCTTCTTAGCAAATACCTTTCCTTCGTTTGCCCCTTGGCATCCTATTTGTAGGTGTTATTTCTCTCACAACTGACCTGGCAGGCTAGCCAACAAAAGCAAAAATACATTTTTATTTATGAAGCACCCAAGAAAACTTTGTTTATCTGGTTGTAAAACACTGTAAGGGGTAAGCAGTAAATAGGAAAGAGAACATAAAACTGATGAGCGCTTACCCTCTATTCCCTACTGATGCTTCTACTTAGCCCTGCTTAGCATTTCAATCTATATAAAGTCAATGGGCCATATAACCTTCTTCTATATACACTAACCAATTAACATTATTCTTTAATAGGAAGAAGTTTAGGGAATTCTTTTTTCCAGTTTGATTCAAAGTAACATTGTTGCTAAACAACAATGGTGATGGGTGCAAGAAGAAGCACTTGTTCTATGAAGGCAACTGGTATCTAAACTACTGGAAATATGCATTTATTTTCAATAATAGAGCCACTTAAGCAATAGTTTCTTAACATTAAGTAAATGGTGAAGATTCCTACTGCAACCATTATTTGGTCCTCAAAGTAAAGAGTTACAAGATAACACAGGATGAAACAGGAATGAGCTAATGCCAACAAGGATGAATCACCTCCTGAGGAGGAGGATGGGAGAGGGGGAAGTGGGGTTGCCTGGAGGTAATCTAAGGTAACCTAATACTAATTAGCATGGTAAAGATCACACCCCTGGGAGGAGACCTTACGTGCTGGTCAGACTGCCTTTGTATAATAAACTAGCCACTAATCAGAGCGTGTGCAGGTTATAGTACGTATTGGTTACGTATTATGTATATATATTGGTTATACATAGAAAGGTGACCAACGAGTAAGTTTCGTGTAACTTCTTCTTTGTTGTAAACTGCATAAAAACCTACCAACCCTCTGAAAAGGTGCGCTGGCTTTGTGAATTGTTGCCTTGCCCCCCTTTCTGTACAGAACCGCATTGAAGGTTAGAAGGCGGATCTTGACTCCGTGTGCTCGTTGGCTCCTGTGCACCAGTCACAACCTAAATCCCACTGAAGGACAACAAATATTAAAGTTACAGAACTACTTAGGTAACCATTTTTAAAGATTTTCCAAAGATACAGAAAGGTATAGTAATGCAAAAGTGCTTCAGTCAGGCTAAAATAAAAAATTGCCTTGCTTGTCTTTTATTTTTTTTTTTGTATGGGCAATGAAAATAAATTTTTCAAGTCCATTTTTGTTCAGAGCGTGTTTATAACTCACTTCACTTGCAGTTTTTCAAGCAAAAAAAATAACGCCTGTTTGCTTGCAGACTCTTTAAAGGAAATAGATTAGATAGTTCTGGTGGAGAACTTGGGTTTTGGGATTTGGAGTGTGTTGGATTACTTTGAGGGAAATTTATCCTGTTGAAGCCGAGATTCAACAATTTCATTTGGTACAATCTTTTCAATATTCTTTTCATCTTCCTACTGCAATATGATAGTATGACGATTTGAAAATGTGTCTTTAAAATCACCCCAAAACAGGGCTCAATTTACATCATCCTTGGCCCAATATTACTTATTTAATTAAGCTTTTAAAGACTTCATTGTGGAGGCTGTCAGCTATGCCATCCTAAAGGAGGACAGTGCCTCAACAGCGAGAAAATAGCCCAGTGTCTTGCAGATCTCAAGCCGCACCATCTGCTTATTAAGTATTTCTGGAACCTCGTTCTTATTTCATACCAGAGAGATGCTTGCCTGCACCTGCCCTTCAGAAGCAAATACATATGCTTCTCAAGATTCTTCCCCAGGGTTCTTCCCACCTGTCTTTACTTTTAAAACAGTAAACGGCAAATGTAGCAATACAAAATAGGTGAGATTTTTCCTCATATGGGAAGGATGGCATGTAAAAAAGTGCTCTGGCCATCTCCTCATTGTCTTCTTGGGTACAACACGGGCAGCTGCACCAACCATTTAGACATGGAGTGGGAGAGATTGCAATGATAATTTAGGCTTGGTGAGAGTTGATAGACTGATAATGCAGGAAACTGATTAATTGATTTAATAACACAGCAGAGCAGCTCAGCATTATTAATTCTGACCACTAAATCAGGAATAGGCAGATGAGACATTTTTTGAACAGTTAATAAAGAGGAGAGCCCAGGACCAAATGGCAACAAGGATATAATTTATTGGATTAGCAATGCTGCAGGACACAAGCTGTCCAACATCTCCTTGGAACCCAGCACCAAAGACTCTGGTTTTAGATGAAGATGGTAACTAAGGAGAAAGTTATTTCAGATTTAATTCTGATGAGTATGGTCTGATTGAAAATCTGAATGTGCAAAGTAATTTGAAAGTTACTGTGAAAAGATTGCCATTTGAAAAGCAAGGGAAAAACAGAAAGTATTAGTAGAAGAATGAAATTCACAAAAGAAGAATCCAGAAAACTTGGAGAATTAGTAGTTAAAATCCAATGGAAATATAATCTAAATAAATTACTACAGAAAAGGAAACAACTGACTAAAAGGCTATTAATTCAATACTTGGGATACTGTGCCTAAGGAGCTTTTTCCAAATCCAGCAATATTCAAAATTTTCATTAACAGCTTGGATGATACACTAAAGAATAAGTTTATAAAATCTGGGAGTGATGGCAAGAAGGAGAATTCAAAACAACCTCAGTAAATTAGAAGAATGGTCTGAAAACAGAAAGAGAAGAGTGAGAACTGCTTCCTACCAGGATACAAAAAAAATACCATGCAGAAGTCTACAGTGACTAATAATTGGCTATGCCAGCACTGCATGCAGTGTTCAGGGGATTACAGTAGATCTCAGCCCAAGAATGAACCAATGCTGGTGCTGCATGAAAGTGTGCTGTCATACTGGAATTTAACAGAAGTGTCTCAATGGGAAGAGAGAGTTTTCTCCTCAACTAGGAATGGACTATCCCCAGCATAAATTGTGTCCGTTTGGGGCACTCTATTTAATCAAGACATAGACCAAATCTGCTGGAGTGTCAAAACCAACAAGAAGTTTAGAAAACATCTACTGTAAATTAAATCTGAAGGGACTTGAATATGTTCAGAACACAGAAAAATGAAGAAGGAGCATGACGAAAGCAGTCCTGTACATATATATGAAAAAAATATTGTAATGAGAGTAAGCAAAACTTCTTCGTGCCCACTGAGGACAAAAGCAACCTATTAATTTGCAGAAAAAAAAGGGGATTTTAGATATTGAAGAATCTTCTATGTATAATACTTAAAAAATTGAACCAAGTTAACTAAGTTAACTATTCCCTATATTTTTGTCTTGGAAAACAGATTTCTTTGGGCTTTCTCTCTCGTCTTTTTTTGACCCAGTTGAAGGCTATTCTAGAATCTGATCATTTTAATGGTTCAGAAGTTTATTCTTCTATCCCTTTTAAATTTCTCTATTTGCCCTTCTGCCAATGCTTCCTCCTAGGTACTGAATTTCATTCTACATTTCTCAATGTTATTTCACTCTAGATGCAAAATACAGATGAAACATAATTGTATTAGAATCTTTTCTGATCCGTGAGAAAAAAAATAAATTAAATTCAGAAAACACTGATCCACAGAATTTAAACAATGAAGACTTTCGGATAAAACCCTAAAGTCAACATAAGCTTTGTGATTTTTGACTACAAAAAACTATTCACTGTCAATTTTGGAACTCCAGATGGTTTCTGAGATTTCTCTTTACTTATGATTTCTGTCAGAGCTACCTCGATCACTGTTTTCACCACTGACCTGCAGCTCAGATTTTCTTTATAATTTTATTTGTGTTCGTTTTCATATGGTCAAGCAATTGTTTGCAGCTAATTACTCAATTTCTCTGGTAGCTTAAGTTACATGTCAGTAGTCTACTGAAATAAGAAAAGTCTATTTCACTTTCTTTCACATGTTCTTAATGGACCCTATCAGCATACTTAATCATAAGAAAACTCTACAGTTATACTCAAAATAAGGTCTTCCTTTGTGGTTAGAACCTTGCCTCTGCTGTAGTACCAAATTATCATGAAAGAGTACTCCAGGTTTTTTCCCATAAGTTCCTCTGTCTCTTACTAATGTTCCAGTACAGGACCTTAAGAATATCCCTCAACTTCTCTGAGCTGTTTCCAGCTGACACTGTTGGCCTAGTCAATTAAGTTTGTAAACTCTTGAAGGACAAAATGACTTCACCCTATCAACTTAATCAACATCTAGCATGATGAGGCTTTAGTTTTGGTTAAGGTTTTCACCTATAATCACACTGTTAACAGTAACGTTTATTGATATTTATTATAAACTTGCTATCAGCTTGGTAGTGGTTGGCAACCTGATAGTGTGAGAGGTTCAAACAGCTTTGTTGTTACACATTTTTGATTCATTTTTAAGCCTAATGAGATTATATTTCAATTAATAATGTTTAGTTAACATTAAGTGTTCACCATTTATATTACACTACGTAAAGATTTAAAAACAGTCCATCTAAAATATTATTTCTGTGAACATGAACAACTGCATCTAGTGAAAAACTGCAAATAATTTGGACTTGGACATAAGGGGTAACTACTACACAGCCATCTATATGGGAGAACGGGAAATCTCTTCTTTCCATTATAACTCTACAGTCTCAAATTTCTCCGTCATAACACAAAAGCAAAAGGAAGATCAATGGAATTAAACAAAAACAAATTTTAAACTGATAACTGCAACTCCATGCCAGGAAAAAACCCCAACTTTTTCCCCTGAAAACAGGATTTTGGCAGGATTAAAATAAGTTAATTATAAATGTACATGGATAGAAATATAGTTAATATCAGATAAAATATTCAGTACCTAATTAAAACAATCAGTATACTTCATCAGACTGCTGGATATGAATCAACTGGAAGGCCTCGTCTGAAGCGTAATGTTAGTATGCCTCAGTTAACGTGAGCCAATTAGCAGATTATACATGTTGGCGGAGAGGAGCACATGACTAGTTTAGCATGTCCTGAAGGCAGAGTTCAACTTAGGTTTCCTGTTCTCTAAACACAAAATTTATGTTGTTGTCTACACAAGGCCTAACAAATTTTGGATTGCACTGCTGTCCTGGAGTTCCTTATAACCTCCACTGATGCAGTTGTTGCCAGTTAGAGATAGGATATTGGACCAGAGAGATTTAGAAATACTCAGCCTGGCATCCTGGGTAACAAATCTACAAGAGAGCTGCTTAGCTGAAGTTCAGGATTTGAGCCAGTCCCATCCAGCATGACCAATCTTTTCCAGAAGAACTGACTGTGAATGCTCAGTCATGAATAGCAAATCACTCACTCTGTTACCAGCCAAGTTTGGGATGTTCCTCTGAACCTTTTACAAAAAAATTTCTATTTCCTAAAGTGTGTCAGTTTTGGGGGCTATCACTTAATGGATCAATTTTCTCCCTGAATCCCATGGAAATATGTAGTGTCAGAATCCCCTTTACTCAGTGGTAACCATGGGTTAAGCCACATGGTACTCCCACAGTAAAAGGAACCATACATGTTTTCATTTGCAAGCTTTTTCTGTGAATAAGATATATTTTTTAAAAAAAAAAAAAAAAAGAGGGTGTGTGAGTCAAAAGGTTCGTTTACAAGGCTGTCATGGAGACAGCATTTTTAAATAACCACAGCTACATCAAATGATAATCATCAAACCAAATAAACTAAATGCCAAAATACTATAAAATCTAAAAATAAGAGCCAGGTCTCTAAATTACTCTGATTTCTACGGCTTTACAACATTTCAAAAGGTAAGTCACGTTCTGAGTGTATACTCTTTGTTTTTCATTCTTGAAGAGCAGTGAAGTGGTTTGTGAATCAGGCTTTTAAGACATTTGGCTGTAGCAAAATTGTAATAAAAAATGCATAATATGTACTTAACAAGGAAAGTAACACCTCTGCCATAAATTGGTTCTTTGAAATATTTAAATTAAAAAGTCTAAAGCATACTATGCTTGCATAAAACAGAATTAAACAGTGTGTAACTTAGATACGTGGGTTTCCTCACAGGGATAAATTTAAAATTGGGATTGCTCAAGGAAAGGAAACTTTTTTCAAGATAGTATCAACATTGTT
This sequence comes from Rhinoptilus africanus, assembly GCA_013400135.1. NCBI lineage: Eukaryota > Metazoa > Chordata > Aves > Charadriiformes > Glareolidae > Rhinoptilus > Rhinoptilus africanus. Next base: position 345,331 of record VXBO01005454.1, on the reverse strand, counting down.
AGTGGGATTTTCTCCAACTCAGATTTTCTTTTGTCACTCTCCGAGACCTTCTTTTCCATTGTAATTCACGGAAATTATCATTCACAATGAAAAAATTACTCATTTACTTACATTCCCTTTTGAGCAGTGGAGGAATTTCACTGAAAAAATAAAATAAAAAAGCTTCCTTTAACGAACAGCAAACATATCTCTATGGCTTAATGTCTTGTTCTATTCTCCAAACACAAAAACTTAAAGTCCTTACACTCAGTTCCCACTCAAGCATAATTCTCACTCAAGTAAACTGGCAGTTTGCCTGAATAAAATGAGTAACACGATAGGAATTCAGCCATGAGACTGTATCAGTTTATTGCAATATTTCCCCACAGACCACAAGCAAAACTGTACTCTGGATGACAGAAGAAGGCTACCCAGCTACTGGAATTCTGCCAGTCGGGCAATATCCATTGTATTTCTTCAGAATGGAGGAAGAAACATATTGTGAGAGGCAATCAAAGCAGAAGCCCAGGGCAGAGTCAGTTCTGCAAGCAAGGACATATGTCTTTCTAAGTTACGTTTTCACATATTTGGGGAAGACATTAAATTTAAAACAAGATGCTGAGAACAGACATATCCCAAGTTCGTAAGACTGCCTCTAACTTCCAGTTTCCAACTAATTTTAACGCTGAAATACGTTTCTTCTGAGCAAAGAGAAAACATAGAATAGAATCATAGAATCGCCTAGGTTGGAAGGGATCTTTAAGATCATTGAGTCTAACCATCAACCTAACACTGCCAAAACCACCACTAAAACATGTCCCTAAGCCCCACTTCTACACCTCTTTTAAATATCTCCAGGGATCGCAACTCAACCACTTCCCTAGGCAGCCTGTTCCAATGCTTGAGAACCCTTTCAGTGAAGAAATTTTTCCTAATATCTAATCTAAACCTCCTCTGACACAACTTGAGGCTGTTTCCTCTTGTCCTATCACTTGTTACTTGGAAGAAGAGACTGACCCCCACCTAGCTACACCTTCCTTTCAGGTAGTTGTAGAGAGTGAGAAGGTCTCCCCTCAGCCTCCTTTTCTGCAGACTAAATAAAACTCCAGTTTCCTCAGCCGCTCCTCATAAGACTTGATCTCCAGACCCCTCGCCAGATTCGCTGCCTTTCTCTGGACTCACTCCAGCACCTCAAGGTCCTTCTTGTAGTGAGGGGCTCAAAACTGAACACATTGCTTGAGGTGGCGCCTCACCAGTGTTTTTCTACAATTTCTGTCTCACCTGAAGTTCAAATGGACCGTGACTCAGGATCTAATAACATATAATACATACGTTAAATGCAAATTCAAAATGCCCAGAATACACTATTCCAAGGTGGAAAAGGATAAAGCAAAGCAAAAATAGCTGAAAGCAGGTACAATCCCTCGCCTCTGCACGCGTGTGGCTCTCTTCTATCTTAAGGAGTTTGTCTGTTCCATTCAGTGACTTTTATGTAGAACCCCTGCATGTTTTGTTTTGAATTCTTCTGTATTTGTCTCAGTTTAGCCTCTTGGAACCTGTGGTTATTAGTACATTACCAAGGAAAGTCCTTATCTAAAATGAGAACCACCTCTATGGGCTATAAATACAACACAATTAACTTCAACCATGAATTTACTACAAAATGCACCAACCCTCTCATTAGATATTGACTAACACTACAGAGGAAAGAATGTGTATCAGCAAATATATATTTATTATTGCATTAATTCTGCTTATCGTGTTTATATATCTCATACATAAACAGAATCATTAATAGCCTTCTCTATTCATTCTCTTTATTTTCAGTGGATAATAAAAACTCTCTATCCTCTACATCTTTTCTTGTTCAAAGTCACTTCACTGTACGTATGGCTCTCAGAATCTCTTGGAAAATGGCAACATTTATTAACTATCCAATGAAATGTATCTATTATATAGTTTCTGTTAGTGACATGGTAGTAAAGATACTGTCAGCATTTCCCTTACAAACCCTGCTTTCAGATGTATATAATTACAGTGTAAAATTTGCCTCTTCCACCACAAATTTTCAACTTGAAGAGAAATGTTGTTCTATAAAGATCTACTTTCAGCTGTCCAACACATATTATTTAATCATGGAAACAAAATTTTTATTAACGCATAATGACATTCATTATATATCAGACTTTCCTTCTTTTTTTTTTATTTAAAATGAGATGGTCATATCCATGTATAGGTTGACACTTCAGACACCTACTCAGAACCTCTGACCACCAGCTTCTATGAGGATTCCCATGGGAGCTGTGCGACACAAATGAAAAAACCCTGTATTTAACAACTAAAATCATACAGCTCGAGGTACACAGAATTGTTCCTCTTCCTAAACAACTCTAAAAGAGGCTGCCGATCAAAAGCACTATGTTTAAAAATTACAGGTTATATGGTCACTTGTCTCTTGGCTAAGCTGTTCATTTTTATCTGTCTGCACTGCAAGTGGATGTTGTCATTACTGTTCCACCTTGGCTTGCTCTCTCTCACTACCAAATCCACCATCTGAATTAAAAAGAAGCAAGCTACCCATGTAACAAGTGAAAAGAAAGTCTGAATTTTGATACTGGTCATTCGTTACATCCATAGCTGGGAGTATCTCTACCGCAATTGTAACATCAGTTGTTCTGTACTATCCAGGCACAAATATAGATCTAACTCCTAATTCTTACTTTTTAAATTCATGCAAATAATAGTTTAAGGTAAGAATTTAAATGTAGTTGTTATAAACTGCACTGTATATGAATAAAAGTACTCAGCCATACTTAGCGACCTGCACCTTTACACTAGATTTTTACATTGCATGCAAAAAATTTGCAAAAAGGAATCCATATAATTACAGAGAAAAATACTTCCTACGTGTATCCCCAGTAACACAGCAGTCACCAAGGCTCTTAAAAATTATGAAGTCGTAATATTTTTCCTAGCTTAATTTTGTCTGAGACCCACACGTTTAAACTTCAGGTACCTCCATGAGTTCATTTTCTTCTAAAATTTGACCCATTTTTCTTTAGCTCCTCCCTTCCTCCTAGGCCAAAAATGGGGCTCTGCAGCTGCAAGCTATGAGCAAAAGATCCAAGTAGGTGGTCTGTGGTCTATCTACACTGGCCTGCAGAGGCTCATGTTCTTTCCAAATATATCAAACTTAAATTGATTCTCATTCCTCAAGCAACATGGTCCCAGAAAAGCTAGTTTGAACTTTGAGAAGAGTTGTTAAGCAGCTCCTTGTTAGGAAGACTTCCTTTGGTTTTGATTGGCAGCCCCAACTGAGGGAGCTCCTAGTGCATCAGAGCAGGGAAGTTCACAAACAAAGCCAAACACATTTGTGTGAGATGTAGTTTGGCTGCAGAACACTATCCGAGAATGGGTTTGCTGGAGCTCTGAGAAGCATCACAATTTTATCATGACGCGTTTCACCTTTAACTACCTGTTCCCTGCCTCTGTCCATGCTTTCTTTTCTTTCTCCGAAGGACAGAAATTTCCAAAGAGGAAAACACCTCCCTCAGGGTGGCCTATGTCATACACATCTCTCAGAATGCGACTATAACTACATATGCATATACAAAGAGACCCTGGCCTTCAAATAAAAGAGCAGAACAACCTCAAAACTTAAGACTATTTCAGCACAGCTGCCTTCCTAAGTTTTTTTTTTTCCATTCTACTAAAGTAGTACACAAACACTCTGCTGAGCCAGCACAGAGACTGAGGAAAATTAGAGCCCAGAAGGAACATGGATAACTTGAAGTATGTTGCTTCTGTACCACAGTCTAACCTAGATCACCTTAGAGGCACTGCTTTAGCAGCTTGAGGCTGTACTATAATCCGCTGAACTGTCATCACGCTGCATACTCCAGCGTTTCTCTCACTGGGCTCTTTCTGTCCTTGGTACCATCTGGCTTGCAAAGGCATCTTCAGAAGTCCTCATTCTATAACGACTCTTGTGGAAAGACCTTCTTTCCAAAGAAATGGCGACTTTAGGAGCTAATAAGATCATTCCTGAGCAACCTCAGAATTTCACCCTGAATGATTTGTCCCCCTATGCTACACTCGCGAGTGATTTAATGTCAGCTCTCGGACTTTGGTGATATTTTTCTTTGACCCGCACTGGCTGGAATCAAATCAGCTTATTTTAAAATAGAACTAATTCCTAGCCCTCAGAGTCATTAAAGTAACTTCAGAAATGTGGACTCTGCTTTTTCCAAAAAGCAGAAGGCAAATAAAAAGAATTTCCATTGTATTTCTTTTTTAAGTCTCATGAGTTTTGAGTCAAACTCCTGTTTTTTGCCAATGCTTGGACTTGGCAATACTATCTAGCCTAGTAATTTTACAGTTATGGCTGCATCACAGTGCAGCTGAGATAAGGAGAGATTAGCACTCCCTCAGATTTGCCAGCGTAACTGCATGTGTAGCTGCTTTCTAATTCCTCTCCCGTCAAAATGATAGGGAGCAGGGCTTTTCAAACACAGCTGATATTCACGAACGTAGGTTAGGGAGGAATACACCAAAAAAATTTAGGCAGTGGACTAAAGTGGTGGTAACTTCTGTTGTGGGAGCTATGGCAAACAGATGGAGGAAAGGCAGAGGTGGTAACCTCTTCAGCCAGCTCAGCTGTGCTCAGAAGAGGATGCTGAAGACCATCGACTTCATTTAAGACAAGGAACACTGGGAGAATAAAAAGCAGGATTTGAATATCGGGCCAGGTAGCTACGTTATAGACAACACCCTACGTAACATATTCTGTCATAACTTGAGCCATGAATTTGAAATTTTTATGCAGTTATTTTTACTTTTAATTATTAATGTTATATCACAGCATCAGGAACTACTGTTGCAGTTACAGACAAACATCTTTAAAAGCATTTTTATGCTTTCAGCTGTCACAAAAAATGCAAAGATTGTTCTGGAAGGTATACCCACTCAAGTTTTTTTTACAGACACTGAGCATAGTTAATTCAACATTAAAGACAGATTTCACAATGGGATTCTCTGTTGTGACTTAAAAAGGAATTTGCAAACACATATGTCTGCAATACTGATCTAATAAATGTAAATCACAAGCAAAAATTTTCACCCAAATTTTCAAACTACTGTCCTTCAGCACAGATCCGCACATCACCTGGCAGCAAGAACAAGCACAGCCAAGAGATATCTATAAAGCTGTTGTTTTTTCAATATATCTGGCTTCTCCAACATCCTTATCCTTTTGTGACTAGCAAGTCCAGCTCTGATTTCAAGCACACAACCAATGGTCCAGAAAAAGCTTTTCTGCTGTTTATGGAATTTTTCACAAGCATGACCATGGTCAGAATCCTAGTTTTCTGTTACAAACGTTGTCCTTTTGGAGCTTAAAGACAAGGAGAGAGGGAGGGAAATAAAACCAGAAAATAGTAATTCCATATCAAAAATTCATTAAAAAATACTGCTGTGAAAGACTATAACTGTGTATCTAGACAGAGTAAATTGGTTTACTGTATTAACTTCCTTACTAATGAGAGAGATTTTCAACATGGATTTTTATACAGAGCAGAAGCAGGCTGGCCTGCAGCTGCTTGCCCAGCCCCCTGGAAAACATGTTTTCCATGGAATTTGCCACCTTGAACCACTTTATTTAAAAAAAAAAAATCCAACGGATTTGTTATATCAGGGCTTTTAAAACAGTTTTTGCCAAAAGTGTTAATGTGTCATTAAAGCTGCCAAGCCACACATAGCATATAGAGACTCTTGCTGGAGTTTATAGAATCTGACATAAGAATGTTAAAGAAAACAGAGCACATATATGCAGAGTGACAGCTGATTATTTATTTTTACATATTTTTCAAAGTATCAATAAATCCATCTGAAACTTCATGGGCTTGAGATGTTGTAAGAGCAGCAAACCACAAATTATAATCTAGTTTCACTTGCCTTCTACGCAGTTTCTTCCCAGCCCTCAAAGAAATTTAAACAGAATATATGCCCAAAATGAACTTTAATAATCAACCAAACTTTAGCTTTATTGAAGGCCTAAAAAGGTGTTATCAAAAGAAAATTATAAAGTAATATTCACCTCACCAAACACCTAGAACTATTTAAACCTCATTTCTAGCTTAATAGTTCAGCAGTATAATTTAAAAAATATGTTTGATCCACCACAGAACTTATGCTCCTATAGTTTGCTGCTGAGGATGCAAATCCTGCCTCAAACCATAGCTTGTGACATGCATAAAGTTCAGAGACCACCTATACACACAATTAGAGGTGAGGCTGGTGATTTAAGGTAAGATATCATACAAAGCTAGTTACAGAACCTTGCCAAATTTTAATCATTTGGGTTGAAATATTCTTTATTTGCCATCTGTTTCAAAAAGTGAATTATTTGGGACAGGGACTTTTTGGTCACTGCTGCATCTTACGGTACCTCCATGGAAGTTTTCCTACATTTGATCACTTACTAAGCCTTTAATACACCTACATTTTGAACCTGCTCAAGAAGGACCTCTTCAGAGTTCAGCAGCTCCCTAAATATTTTGATCACAGAACCTCTAAAAACCATTTCAGCCCTGGGGTCAAGCTTGCTATTACGAGTGACTGCAAGAAACAATTATGAGCACAAAGGATACTGATGGAGACTTGTATCTTCCTTTTTCTCACTTTAGCCAGACCCCTGGAACCCACTGGCTCAAAACATGTCCAAGGTCAGGACCACTAGTGCAGGGGAAGGGAAAAGGCTGCTGCTGAGATCAGCCCTCCCCTACAGGGCTCTCCCCTCTAGCAGCAGCAAGCATGACTGTCCCGAGCTCTCCTCCCAGCTCTACCTCTTACTGTTACTCCTCCTGACAAAAGAAAAAGCCCAGCTGGGACTGTAGTTCCTTATCCCTTTAAATTTCGCCTGCAGAACTGAAAAGCTTTGAAGTGGCTCTGAACACAAAGCTGGCTCCAGGTCTCTCCCTCCTGTGTTCTCAATGGACTGTGTGCCTTGCAGCCTGCAGGACAATTCAAATACAGTTGATTCAAATACAGACTGAACAAATGCTAAACCTACTGGAAGAGCCAGAGAGAGTCTATGAAATAACCCAGCATTAGTTAAAATTGAGACTGGAGGCTGCTAAGGAGGGAGAAGAACACAAGGAATAAGTTCAAAGTAAATAAAGCCTAGGGTCTTTCCCTGAGACATTTTGAAGCCATTCCTCACCTCCCAGTAATAACTTGTGTTTGGAACGCCAAAGGAGGTGGATTTCTGCTACAAGAATGTCCTGGAGATCTCAGGATGCAGCTGAAAGTACCTTAGCCAAGTCCTATGCTCTGTACAGGCAGGAATGTCTAGAAGATCTGGACACACACAAAGGGCTAAATTTCATTAAAAAACCCCATCCCTATTACTATTTCCAATGCCATCAATCTGGTGCTTTGGGCATCTCATCCCAAAACTGTAAAACATAAAAAAGACCCTGCTCATCTGATGCCTGAATTCTCCAGAGACCTTTGCAATCACCTTAGCTTCCCTCAGTGCATTGAGAGTTCACAGTTTTCGAATGCCAAAATTACTCCAATCTGCATGGCTCAGCGCCCACCTTCAACTGGGATCCATGAGTAAGGTACACCCTGCAGAAATCTTCAGATAGGCTTGACCTAGCACATTAGCTGGGCAATGTCAGAATATATTTTCTGATAATCTTTTACCCACTAGTTAAGCAGAGAATATAATCTCCAGGGTCTCCAGTATATTGTATTATAGCTCATCTCAGACCACAAAATTCCACGGAAAAAATAAATATGTCAAAAATAAAATCTGTATTAATTAGTGAAATGCTAGAAGGAAAAGATTTCCTCTTCCTTATTAAAAAGTTGCTATATATTATATTCCCTTAGAGCCTGGCATTTAAATATAGTTGTTTTCTTTGTTTCCAGTAACATCTCAGCCACAATTACTTAATAAATTATAAATCACGGTGTAGTTTTTATGTAAATCCATTTTTGTGTTCAAGCACAGGATTATTGTTTGTGTATGCAAATGAACAAAGGATACGTTCAAAGAGGTCGTGGTTCAAATCATTGCAAACTTTAAAATGCTTCACTGTGTTAATGGCTGAATATGACACTGTT
>VXBO01005454.1:179243-337202 GCA_013400135.1 Rhinoptilus africanus | reverse complement strand
CCTTAGCAATTAATAACTTGTTTTAAACGCACCTGTTGCTAATACCTAATTTCTGTTTAGTGCAGCTTCATGGAAAATATGGTCATGTGTCAGTGTATAGTTCCTGCTTGATGTTGCATATAATTCTTATAATATTCTGAATGGCATGTGCTAATTATTTAGCACAATAGCTCATCTTATGGAGCTGTAAGGCTGTAAAAGAAGGGTGGTAATTACTTAGGATGGGAATGTCTGTTTTTTTGTAAAAACCAAAGTGTGGGAGGAAAAATTTTTTTTTAAAAAATAAAATAAAACGCAAAAAAAGACTGAGTAACAGCCTAGAAGCATTGGAAGGGTTAATATTTTTAAGTTTTTATTATCTGTAAGTCTAGATCTGAAGCCTACAATGCAGACAGAAATGTGTAGCAGTTACTATGAGCTGTACTAAGTGGTCAGCTTCTGTTCTTCACCACTTCCCACACAGCTGACAGAGCATGAGTTCTTAACCTACCGCTCTCAAAACTTGACTATAAGAGTTTACCTATACACCTTACGCAGAGGATACGTTTCTTTGGCGGATGTTTAAAGCAGTTCAAAAAAAATCCATGCACAGACAAAGCAGCTTAAACTTATATAAAAGTGAAGAAACCACAAAATGAAAGCAACTAAGACAGCAGGGTCACAGAATATATATATTTCCTTGCGTATACTAGGGCTAGATTAAAAAAAACCCATACACCTGTATGTGGAATTAACAGAAATATTTAAAAGAATCAAGTCTTATATTTTAGAATAAGATCTCTTGGTGTCCTGAGTGTCACAACTACTGCAGGCCAAAACAAAGAAGGAAATACTCAAAACCTCATTCAGGCAAAGATGAGACTACGACTTGGAGGACTCATCTGGAGATTGAGACAAACTGGATGGAATATGTACAGTTCATGAGTCCAATCCTGTGGGTCTTACCACTTTAGTCACAAGATCTTGTCAGAAAGGTCAAAGAGAGAGAGAATGGATATGTGAGCAGAATCAAGACAGACTACAAAAAATACACAAGGAATACAAAAATTGACATAAATAACCAGAACAGCACAAAGAACACTTAGAACTGAAAGACTCTCAGATTATACTCTGAAAACTCAGTAACTGTATGGAGAGAATAAGGAATACAATCCTATGAATACTCATTTAAATCTAGATATAAACACTCTCCAGACCTCTTCTCACAGTAGTCATGCAATCAAGATTTATTAGCTCAAACATTCAGGGACAGTGAATCTTCAGCTTCTATGTTCTACAATTCACTGAGACACAATTTAAAAACCACACTTTCCAAAATCCTTGCAGCAGAAAGCAGATTAAAAGGCTTCCATTTATCCAGTTGAAGTACAAACGAGGCCATGAAAATCACATCACCAGTCAGAACTAAGATATATATTTTACATTTCTGTGTATTAGGGATTAGTTGTAAGTTTCAGGTTAAAAGAATAGGGTGAGGAGGACCGCTCAGGAAAAGCTGCTTTCTTGAATTTCTAAGAATGGAATAAATGTTGAGAAAATTGCAATTTGCTTGTGAATATTTGTATGAAAGAACTGGTGAAGTCCACTGAACAAATTATACGCCAGGGTGTAATGATAGACCTTAGATGACGTTTTAAATATAAATACAGCCCACAGAGAGGCCAGAAAGTCAATACTTACGATTGAAAAAGGATAAACTAATATTACCTTAAACTGCTCTAGATCATCTTTGAGGCAGGAGCTGACATAGAAAGATCCACCTTAAGCTGAAATTTTACGGGACATTTGTGAATAGCTGATACAGAGTTCACAACTAACTCTATGCTGAGCATTTATCTACAGTGGGCCTTCCTGCTTCCACTGATGATGTGAATATTAAATTGCCACTGACTTCTAACAGAACCAAATCAAATACTGTAATTATATACTTTGTGCTATCTGTACTGTACTGTATTATTATCTATAATTGATTATTCAACTCAGCAGCTATTGTTCTTTAAAATGCTTTTGACACATTGTAGAAAAAGCGCTATATAAAACAAAGTTGATGAGCATAGAGATTTCGGACATACTACCACATGTAACGATGAAGGTGGTGAAAAGCAGGCTAATTCCACTTACACAAAATCACATCCAAATTGTTTGAGTCTGTGTTCCACACTGATAGCCTGCAGCTGAGAAACAGGCTTGAGATTCTGGATACTGTGCAAATTAGTAAGAGACAAAACCCTACTGCTAAAAAACTTTTCTACATAGACAAGAAAAACATTCAGTGTGGGTTAAGAAAGGCAGAAAAAGCGTAGAGCAGCAAGTGATTTGACAAAGAGGTACAGCATCTTAAGTTACAAAAGTACAGCCTAGATCAAGTTTCTGGAATCCCCACCTCAAGCCCCAGTTACAGCATCATTTCGATCGAGTGTGAATCCACAGTCACAGAGCAGGAAAGCCTGGCTATTCTTGTCTGCATACTCCTGCCTCCCCTCCTGGGGCAACCCACTTGTGCTCATGTGGCCATGTAGTCAACTGGGCCAAGCAACAGATCTGGCTGAAAACTAATGATTCTCTTTTACAGGGCTAGTTTTCAATTTTTGTCCTCAGCCCTTAAAACATACAAAAAAAAAGACATTTTCAGGCCCTTTTTTTAAAAAAAAAACCCAAGAGTCTTTAACTATTCAGTAGTGAAGCACTCGGATTATATTCTCAAAACAGGAAAACTCTGTGGCCTGTCCTCTTGGATTTCTACACATCCACCTCTTTTGATAAGCACAGAAAATTATTTTTATATTCCCCTTTTTTATATGCCAGTAAGATAAATAAGGGTTGGGTTTTTAAGCCATCTAAAACTAGTAGGCTTAGTTCCAAGTAGCCTCAGTATTTACAAGAATGCCAAAGTAATGTCTACATTATTTTCAGATTAAGAAAAGAACCCTGAGAAAAAAATTATTGTTGGAGAGTAACAAGTTTCCTAATCACAAAAATATTTATTTTTGTGTCTTCAGAACACATACTATTGCTTCCCATAATTAACAAATGAGATTAAATGTTAACCAGTTTAAATATGTCAAAATATTTTAATAAGGGGGGCAGATGTTCTGTTTTGTTAAGTATCACTATTTACTTTATGAGGTAATAATAACCTTACCTTTCCTCTGCTATAGTTAATAGTAAATGGTTAGAGCTTGCCAAAGAGCAAATAAATCATTACACTAAATACAGGTTGTCAGGCTAGTTTAGTACCTTGTACACTCCATTTTGCTTAGATAAATGGCTTAGAATGGGATTTACTGTCTGTGCTATTTTCTAGAAAGATTCTGGCTTTCCCATTGTGTGTAGTTTCGTATCCGATGTTAAGAAAGGTACTATATCAATATGTAGATTTTACACTGACAGGCTTACTTGTTTAGATTGACTTCATAAATGCACAACTGTGAGACAAGCTACAGACCTCCCAAGAATGTCATTAAAGAAAGTACTTTTGTAGAAAGATCATGGCTTTTGTAAATAGATAAATACACCAGTGCAAAACTTAGGCAAGTTGAATAGTATAAAATCGAAGGTCTGAAACATTCCTCAGAGTTCTCTTTGATTTAACAATATTAGTACCTTTCATATTCACTCTTCATCAAATTTGCAATTGTTCAGCTCCAATGAAATACACAGCCAGGTTTTAAACCTATTGCTGAACACAGTAAGAGTGCATTAGATGTCGTGCTTTTCTGAGTACCTGAGACATTTTCAGGGCTAAGCGCAAGTGGATCTGGCCAACACAAGACCCTCACTCCTGAGAAGGCTCCTGTTGGGCTAGTATGCAATTCAAGCCCCATTGAAATCCACCTGTAAGCTAAGAACTTACTTGCTCTTACAATTATATAGATAATGTCTGCTTTTTGCACAAATAAGACATTTGAGATTTTGTACAAAACAGTATTTGCACAGAAGTATATTTAGTCAAGATTCACTATTTCATTTTCTCCCCACTTTAAAAGTCCTGCCATCCAAGCACAGAAAAACAATAATTTGGAAAATTATGCAAAGCTAACAGCTAATAACGGTTGAAGGAAAGAGATCACAAGTTCCATTGGCTGACATTTGTATAAACTATTTGCAGAACGCTTGAGAAAAGCAACTCTGGTCATGGAAAGAAGGATGAGGTTGTGAGTGATCTGTGAACAAGGAAAAGGTCCAATAAATTGGCTCACTTATTCACACTGAATAATTCAAACATCTTGACTCAACACTAGACATACTCCTTATTCCTTTCAAAGGATTAAAATATTCATGGTTTCTTCTGTCAAATGCCATTATCGCTCTGTAATGTCAGGAGCAATGGTTATCTTCCCAAGGGCCATGGAGACTTGGATGTGGGTCATCAACTCCAGTTGTGGAAGCTGCCTGGCAATCACTGCTTCTACCAGTGATCTCAGACTCATCTCTGCGTGTCCCACATTGCACTGGTCCTAGCAAGGGCAAGCTGAAATACTATCACCACCTTTACTGCTCATGTTCTTGTCTCACACAGGCACATTTGTGCTGCCTGAGAGCACTGTGTAGTGAAAGCTCAGGAAGAAGGATATCTCCCTCTGTATCACAGTTGTGACAGGGTCACTTTAGACAATATCCTTACCTCAATAAAAGAAGAAATTCCATTCACCAGCTCAAGAATGAACCCCCCTTTGCCCCTTTCCACAGCCAGACACACAAAGCTGAATGGGAGCAAGTGAAGACAAGGAAGGGGGTGACAAGTCTTAAGTATTTCATGTCAGAGAAACCCACCAACTTCCTTAAAGCAGCCATTAGCACCTCTCCTCAAAACAAAAATAGGGGACAAAGAGCTACCACTTAGCACGTCAGCTCCCAAAGATACTTAGAAGGCAACTGTTCTTTGACTGCATCAACATGCCAGTCTACTTCAATTCATGTTTGCATTGCATGTTCAAGGAACACACTACCAATTCTTTAAGAATTCTCTGTGTATTTGGTAAATTCCTCTTTAAGACAATCCAACCTGTTCAGTTTTTCAGTAGATTTTTTTTCCGCTTTCTTTTAAAGACATCTTAATTAGTCTAATCCTGACTGGTCTCTTTCCAATGTTCCTGTTGGCACAGTAGGATTTCAATTAACATTCTGCTTTAGCACTGCAAATGCCCTTGCTCAGATTTTTTTTTTTTTTTAAATGTGCTATTTTGGATGCCATCTCTCTCCTCTTTTCTTCCTCAAAAATTGTTCAGCTTCTAAAAGGTTTTGGAAGCAGAGGTTGTTCTGCCAATTTGTGCTTTCTGAGCTTATCAAGAGATAGCGCATCTTTTTTTTTTTTTTTTTTTCCACTTGAGGGTTATATTCCTTGTCTGTTCTGACCACATCACTCATCCCCCTTTCAATCCCTCCTGGTTTCACAACAGCAAGTTCATGCTTCTTGTCCTCAGCTTCAAGGCTCTTCAAAACTCCACCCTTCTTTATTTGCCTGTTCTTGTCTCTAATTGCATTTCTCTTTCTCTCTTTCACACACACATACAAACACGCACACACTTTCTTCTAATCCACGAACAATAACAATCTTCTCTGCTGTTTGTCAGCTTCTCTCACACACAGCTCCACCCTGCCCCTCACACATGGAGTGCCCCCCTGAACTGAGCTGTCAGGCGATTGTCCTCGCTTCTTTGAAATCTAGCCTTAAAAATCCACCTCTGCTGCAACGTCTAAAAGAAATCAGCTAATTAATGACGGTTATGTTGAGGGGCAGATGGAATAGCTGACATTTACTTTACAACAATAATGAAGAAAAAACCCAAACCCCTTTTGTGAGAGTGTGAGTAAGTATCTTAATCTATGCTAGACTGCTCTTCCAAAGGAACAGCAATATGGATGGAGCAGTGACTAGATCCTGCAGGCTGTGCACATCATCCCTGACTGCTTTTAGATCATGGGAAACTCTCTCTTTTTCTACTCTTCAACTGTTTTGCATGTTTAAACTATAAACTCTGCAGGATAGCATCTGTGGATACGTCTACTCTGCATACCATGTAGTAACTGATAACCTTTAAGCGAAATAGGAGAGGATAGTCACAGTAGCATGGAGCTAATTTACTCAGAATGTATTCTGTATTATGCAATACATGTCCACAGTAATTAACACAATGACAAAATTACCTTAATTGAATTATCTTGGAAGTGCACAGCATAAACAAAAATAACAATACTGAGATAAGTACCTTGCCACTACAGCAATGCCAAGTAATAAAATTATAATATAACGGGACTTACGCTTAACCTGCAAAAAGCCAACTGTTTAGCCATGTGGGTTTGACTTCAAAGACAGTGCTACACAAAAGTATCCACTTAAATCCACTGTACGTATAGCTGCTCACAGACAAAAAAAATCCTACTGTGGATCTCAATCTGTAAACCTCAGTTCCAACCCAGATTTATGTAAAATGCTGGTACTTGAATACAACTGGAAACCTCATCTATTAGGCTAGAAAGCAGAGAGCAACACATCTGTTGCTAACCTCTCCTTTGCATTGCTCTTGGCTACACAAATTGGCACACCTTAACCACATGAGCCCAATAAACCAATCGGACTTTTCTGTGCTTACTCATCTTCTCTGGAAAACTAGCTTATGTTCTTGGTGCACCAGTTTTTAATCACTAAAAAGAGTGTAAAGCATCTACCAGTTAACAAATTTGTTGCAAAACTTAAATATTTAGAGAACGACAGATGAAGAACAGTGGTAAACCAGGACTGCTGCCACAGTAAAACTGCTTCAAACTAGAACAGTTAATCCAGATAGTAATCTGCAGCAGGTGGATGAAAATTTTCAGCTGTTGCAAAAGAGGTGGTTAAGTAGAAAGTGACTGATAAGAAAAGGTTTGTTTCCACTCCTTTTACAGAGGCTGAATAGTGCTTACTCTTTTTGACTTACTATTACATTCTCTGCTTCCAAAATCCACTAGAAAATTTGAAAATAAATAATAAATGAAAAGAAAAAAAACACAACACAAACTCAAAAAATCTACTGCAACATTTCTCCCGCATTAAATCCAAGCATGCTTTCCACTCTACCGTCTTACCTGAAAGCAACGCAGATCACTCTCCCCATTGACAATGAACGTTACTATGAATTTCCAAGACTTTGCAAGAGAGCAGGTACAACCATATGGAGACCTAACAGCAGCACCACCTGAGGATCCCAAATGATGATCCTATCCCATTTCCACATCATGTGACCCTATTATAACCATTCACAGGTGACCACTTCATGGCCACACCATGAGTTTCCATTCCAAGGTAGGCCCAGTGAGGATGAACACACAGCCCAGGTGTCACCCTATTTAACACTTTCTAATGAGTCCTCATACTAAGGAGCCTCACCCATGGGATCTGGTGGAAGGGTGCACTGCAGAAGACACCCAAGCAAGTCTGCCTGGGTGGAGGAGGAGGCTAACTGAAAGAGAGTTTGCTCTACACAAGGATCAGATGAACATAATTTGGGCCAAACAGTTCAGATTGTGCAATATGTCAAAGTCACAACTAATTTAGCATAATCATCCTGTAATATTACTGGGTTATTAGTCCTATCTATCAGGGAAATATAAATGTCCTATTTCCTCAGCTTCAGAAAACAACATATAAAATGAGGTGTTTACTCACTTTATATTTTGAGAGTAAACCTTTATATTTTGAGCGTAAAAATCCTTTTTTCCTTCTTTTCTTTTTTTAATTAAATTGATTGCTCTATCAGGTAGGGGAGAAACCTGTAGCTGCTAATGGTAAGGAAAAGAAGTGTGTGGGATCTTCTTTTGAGTATAATTCCTCAGTACATTAAATGAGATGAACAAAAGAGAAATTAAACATAATACTGTGCCATGGTACTGTGACATAAGTGTCAACTTAGAATTTCAAATACAATTATAAGAGTCTTCTAATAATTATATAGGTGGCAAACAAGGCTTTAGGGCAAACATATGTGGCAAAAAAATTACTAATGGCATTCTACAGAAAATCAGCTAAGTCTGACCCCTCCTATGCATCATATTGTGGTAAGGTCAACTTGGTGGAAAGGTTAAGAGCAGTTAATGTTAAACACTGACCCATCCCTCCCCAGTCTTTTCCATATTCATAGGAAACTATCATCCATATTCATGCAACAAGATAAGTACCTTCAACATACAGAGGTTAAAAAAAAAAAAAGAAAGAGAGATTTTACTTCTTTACAATCTTATTCAGTGCCATGACGCTAATTCCCAGAGCATGGATCAGGACATAAATTACTCTGTCTGTAAGGCTGGTCAGGATGGGTGAGCAGAAAACATAGAGCAGCATGTAGGTGACACTTAAATATTAAAAATATACATTCTATAATCCTGAAATTGTAACAAGACACACAAACTCACAACTTTTGCACATGGGTAGAGGACAGTGATTTCAGTATACGATGCATGCAAGGATCTGCCTTATATAGATCCAGATGCATGCCTGTAAACACATAGATATCTGGAACCCGAATTTTTCCCCTCTCAGGTAAGTGGTGCTAGAGGCTCAAGGCTACTTTATCAAATCTTAGGCCAGTATCCTCAAACAACAGCAATACAAGCAAAAGGCACAGACATCCTATTGCCATTGCAAGCCAAGGGCTACTGGTACTTACTTTTTTTTTTTTTTTTTTTTTTCAAAAAAACTGTCAAAAAAAANCCTTTTTTTTTTTTTTTTTTTTTTTTAGCAAAGAACTGTCTAATAAAATCATAATGTGTTATATACCTCTTCTTTTGCTGTTTGCACTTCTTTTGGCACACAGCAGTGAATGCACTTGGAAAGGAACAGGGCTCAGAAACTTCTGGTCCTTTTGCAGAACTTACCTTCCATACGCCTTGTTTTGCCTTTCCTGTGAAATAACTTTCCAGTCATGAGTTCCCCTTCAGTTTCTTCTTTCTCTGCCTTTATTTCAGTCTCTTTTAAAAAAATTATTATTTAATACTTTATATTGAGTTAACATTCCTTTCCTGGAGGTCTTGTTTTCTAAAGACCTGAGAATCTGAGTTGATATTAAAGGAGCTACTCCACCCCTTTTTGCAGGTGAAAACCATATCCAATTAGCTGCTCTTCCCTCCTAACAGAACTTCTTTCCCTGCCTACTGAAACAGAGAATAATGAAACTCACTAGAAGAATATTTTTTATACAGTAAATGCCAGCTTCACTCCCTGCCCAATTTTTCCCAGGAAAACATTCTTTCCATTCCTACAGTAGCATCGACTCCTTCAGTGTATTTCAGTAGGAAAAATGGCTCCATTTCTCTTGGCATTACACTCATCATTATTACCATGATGGTGGCAAAGCAATAAGAGAGGCTAGATGGTTAAAATAATAGCTTTCTATTGTTATTATTGGGTATAGATTTATACAGCACTTTTGCAGGCATCAACTTACTGATTTTTAAATGCAGATTGTGTCTTCCGGGGTTTACTCACAGAAGTCCAGGTACCTGCACTGGGACTTTGCTGAGGGGAAGGTCTGGAAACTCGCACGTATCCAGAGCGTGGGGAGCTACCTCGACCTCCAGTGACTAAAAGAGAAAAAAAACCTTAAAAAAATGAGGGAGGGAGGAGGAGACAGAGGACTGCAGGCAGCGGTGGAGGCCCGACAGGCTGCCTGCACCACATGGCGGCCGGCAGCAGCCAGGTTGCTCCCAGCAGATTACCAGGTCCCCTGAGGAACGGGGCCCAAACCTTTGCTGAGGCACCCTCTCATCAACGAGCTCCTAAGAAAAAAAAAAGGTTTATCCTTAGTGAGGGAATGGGGTTTGTCCTCAAATGCCAATTGAGCCCTTTGGGTTTCCCAGGCGGCTTGTGGACAAAGGGGCTGTGCCGCCTCCCCCACGCGGAGCTGGGGCACCTTCCCCAACTTCCCACCTGCAGAGGATCCATCCCCGTGGGCAGCAGGAAGGCGCGGGGTGACCTGCAGCCCTGAGAGGGGCAGGGGGGCCCACCGCCGTCGCTGCCACCCACACCTCGTGGCGCACAGCGGCAAGCAGCCAGCCATGGCCAGGGCCGGGCGCCAGGGGAGAGGAGCGGGAGAGGGTGGCTGGGCACCTGGCAGCAGGACGGCGGGTCTCTGAAGATTAATTGTCTCTGAAGATTAAAAGGTTTCATTAAAATCTCCACTCTTGTTTGTAATACACAACTAGGCTGTAGGACCTCCTCTAATTCCTAATCATCGGTGTCACAATAATACCGTGCCAGCCTTTGCCGCCGTCGTAGCAGCCTTTCATTTTCTTACCCTATACTCCTTTCTCTTTTGAAGGACAGGGCATTTTTCCCCTTTTACGTTTACTTCAAAGAAAGCGAAGCTGTGTCTGTATTAATCGACTTCCATTCCTAAAGTGTTTAAACGATGCTGTGTTCCCCCTCCACAGCTGTAATGTCTAAGTACCTGGCTGTCTTTAATATATTTAATCTTTGTGGCTCCCTTCTAAAGCGAGGATGCCGTCTCATTCCGGCCGGGTGGGAGCCCAGGTCTCGCAGCCCCTCGCCCGAAGTGCCCTTTCACAGCCCAGGTCTCAGCCCAACCACTCTCACCTCTGGGCAGGAGAGTTTCTTCCCAGTCTGAAACTGGGGGGTTTTGCACCTGAAACAAACGCGATTCCCCGGTACACTGCAGAGAGCAGGCTGCCCGCGGGTAAGACGCTGACAGCCAAAAAACAACAAGCAGATAGAGCCCAAAAGAGTTCTGGACCTCCTCGATTCACTTTATGACTTCTACGCTTTTCTCATCTTGGTTCTTTAAAAGACAGGTAAAACAGAGAAAAAGATACGTAACTGTTATCATGTAGTGCATTTTCTAATACACCACTTTATTTTGCATGAGCCGCTGAGGAGTTTTATAAAAAGCACTGAGAAAGTTTATAAATATGGAAGTAAATATTTCTTTCCCTTGAGAAACATTTTTTGTCACTAACTGCGGCAAAGGGAGTTTATTATTGATGAAATCAACTGTCCTGGATGCCCTAATTTAGTAGGCAGACACAAAAGAAGTCCTACTTCTGAATTGTTACGCAAACAAAATTATCAGTCTTTTAAATCTTCGTAGATTTCTTTTGATGGGGGAGAACCCAGGCAGAAGTAAACAGTGGTAAAAAAAAATAAATCTCTAAATAATTTGATTTGATCCTTGATTCTATACCAAGATTATTTTTTTCCTGTTTGTTAACTCTAAGGCTTCATTGTGAAGCAGATCACTGATCACAGAATTAGCTGATCATATTTCAATTAGAAACTCTAGAAAATAATTTGGAAAGAAATGTGGCTTTTAAAATCCAAGGACTCTTCTTAACCAAACAGTTATTTCAGAACATCTTACCCAGAGTTGCCTTTAGAGAGCAAAAATGAAGTGAGAGCAATGGTGAAGGCACACCATAATGAGAACAGATGACCTAGTGTGATAGTTTAGGGTACTTTTCTGTATTTCACGTTGGAATGCCAAATAGAGATACCTGAGACAGTTCGACTCCGGAAGCAACACAGTCCTGTTACACCGTGTCACCCTAAGGACACTCCTTTTTTTAGCAGGACTTAATCACCCCATGCAAAGCACCATGCTGTCCCAGATTACTCATGCCTAGCTCCTGCGTGGTTGTATCCTTGACACACTAATTGTCCAGATTCATGATTGCTTTTAAAAGTTACTATAGATTACTAAAAGTGAATCATACTTTATATGCATGATTTTTAGCTCTGTGGCCTCCTCTCTGGACAGACTGAACAGTCCCATGACAGCAGTGTTGGTGAACAGAAGGCTTTCTCGTGCGGTGAGGAGAACGTACCTGCAAAGAAACATCACAAAACGTAACAGGAATATTATAAGCAGCAGAGAACAGCAAGTCTCCGGGCTGGGTCCTAGAATATGTGCCCCTTTCACAAATCAGAATGTGTTGGTTGCAAGCCCTTCAACAAATACTGCATAGTTTAAATGTCTTTAAAAGAGTCTGTCTGCAGAATTTCACAAGCCTATAAGAAACACTTCAACACATTTTGTGTTTTCTTGGCAAAAGTATGGGGAAAGTCCTGTCAGCAGCCCAGGCAATGCAGTGTGGAAAAGCTAAGTAGACACGCTGAGAGTATAGCAGTGGTTTAGGTTAAAATATATATTACTGCCTTGGCTTACATGTTTTTCTGTGTTTATTTTACGTTTCCATTTGTCAATGTATCTATAGCGAATTCTTTGTGGCTTTGGCGCATTGCAAGGGAGCAGTTCTTCCTCACACTGATGTACAGAATGGCTTCACTTCTTTCACAGTGAGAACTACAGAGCCTTTTACTCGAGTAAATCAAGCACTTCAGGATTCATGTAGATTTAATGCTTCTCAGAGAAGTCCTACTACATAGGCTCCCTTGGCCTAGGATTCCGAGGGTCTTCAATAAAGCCTCTCTTGGACTGTATCACGCTAAATAGTCTTTCTTTCTGTTTGTCCCTGAAACTTCCAGTTTTCCACTTCATTCCCAAAGTTCAGTTCATGATACAAGGTTATAACCTTCTTTGTTACCTTTTCTCCTGACTTGTCTGACTTGGGGGGGCTCTTTTTCTTTTACTCTGCTATTCAGTGCATCTTGAAGAGAAAGGAAGATTTGGCAACGTGCCCTTTGCCCATAGTAGGGAATTTACCATCAAATGTAGATCCTGACCTTGCTGGATATCCCAGTTTCCACAGACAGCATAGTCTACTGGCAGAGCACTCCGCCAGGAGGGGTGAGGGATTTGGCTTCTGACTCTATGAGGCCGGAATGTCAGCTCTGGCGTCTGTGTATGCCCTGATCTCCCTCTACTTTGCCTTTTATTCTGTAGCTCTTTAGTCCTGTTAGTAACAAAGCTCAGGTTGGTTTTTACCTAAATCTGCTTTGTGCCTTTTTTAGGATTACATTTTTAAAAAGTCTCTCCACCCCCATCTCTTGTAATCAATAGAACGGAATCAATATTTAAGGGTCAAGACCTTTTCTTTTTCCTGTGGCTAAGCCTTTTCCAGCCTTGCATTTTAAATAAAACCTGTATTCCCAGCCATCTGTAAAAAGGATAGGAGGAAAAAAGCCAGCTGATTAGTGTCTCTCTTTTAGGTCTTAGGGTAATGGCTGCTTTTACCTTTCTAGTTTAATTCAGCACATTTACAAAGCATTAAATCTGTCAGCATGGCATTAACTTCTATCATGTGCATATTAATAGGAATAATAATCAAAACATCGAGTGAGTTTGGGTGTTAAAACTGGTAATATTTTCTTTAAGTGCTAGTACACATTTGGCTTGGAAGGTGCTCAATATTGCAAAGGATTTTTAAACTAAGATTTATCTCCTATCTGTAGAGAAGCGTTTTGCGGTAAACCTGCTCATTTGTACCCCAAAAGGCATGACTATGTCATCGTGCTGATGTTTTCGTGGAACACATTTGTAAAACACAATTTCTAACTTTTGTAGCCTCCATTAAGAAGAATGTTGATTAAGTAGAATCAGCATGTAAGAAAATATTTAGCAGCTGTTCTCTTATTGCAAAATCGTAAATATATGGAAAAATAATCACACAGATATTTTATGCCAATTAGCAAATACTTCTTTTAATTAAAGCATGTTGAACATTACGGCATCGTCTTAATATTACTGAAATTCAGATAAAATGTAGGGATGGTGGAATTAGAGAGAAAACATCTTCATCAATATATTAGAAAGGTTTTGTTAACAAGCCAGATGAATGGGTTCAGAGGGATTCCTGTTTTGTATGATTCTTAAAATTTTCCCTCTATACATTTTACATCATTACAGTGCTTTCATTAAAAAAAAAAAAAAAGCTGTTTTCTGTTTTCCTTTTAAACAGCACAAAGGATAGGAAAAATACTGCATTACTACAAATTATTTGCAGCTTTGGTGTTGCCAACACATAAGAGTTGTAAATCAAGGATATAATTTGAAATATCCTAAATCAGTTTTTACAAATCAGTACTCTTAGCAACAGCTTTCAAAGGATAAAGGAATACAACCATGGGAATTCATATTTATGGCTGAGGATAAGTAAGAATTAAAGGTATCTATTTCACTTATGTTGCAAAGTACTATTATTCAATGGTCCAAAATATTATCAATTTATCTGTATTCACTTTTTATTAGGACAGAGGTGCACAACCATACCGGTTTCAATGATGTAGATAATAATAATCAGGAAAAGAAACACTCCCTGGTGAGGATGAAGGGAATGCATGCTACCTTCTCAGAGTCTCAGCACTGTATCTTTAGGAAAAGCAGTATACGTGCAAGGACACTGTCCTGGAACACACTAAAGGAGTTGACTGGCTTTGTCAACTGCAAAGTAAAAGCCTTTGCTGTACCCTCTGCTCGTATCTAATCATTTTTGCCTTGCACACACCACCTACACACCTAACACTTCACTGACAATGCTTTGCCTTTCCCCACTACCCCTCAAACACAATGGAAAGTTAATTGAATGTTTTATGCTTTAGTAATATCAAAGAAATGAAAAGAACGTAGGTTTCAACTGTATTTCAATAATAAGTGCATTAATTTTTACCTTTTAACTGACACTTGTACTAATTTCCTTAAATGCTCTTTTTTACTCTTTTTTGATCTGTCTGGCTTTGTCGGGTCTGATGATGAGGGCTTACTTCAAATGCAAAAAGATTAGCTCTCTTTCCTTTAATAGCACAATTATAGCTTGTGTGATGTCTAAATCATGAAAGATATCAGGGACAGACTTCTAAAGTCGCATCAGTTTATTACAAAAGTGGTAGTAATCATTTTAATATCAAAATTACTCTAATTTCCTAGTGGCATTTAGGAATTGTTGGGCACGCATACACATACACACAAAGATTACTAGCCATTTACTTCTAATTTGACTTAGATAATTGTTATAAATAACACAATGAAATTAAAAGGCTCTGTGTTACGTTTTCACCTCTGCCCAAGATGTTGTTCAGGCACTGCAAGAATATTGCCACATCAAAGCAAGAACCAAGAGATCCAGTTCGACATTTTTAGATATGCCAGAATCTACATCTCATTTTTGGATTTAGTTCAACGCGGGACTTAGCACTAAACACTAAAGAATAAATGTGCCTTCCCTAAAGATATGTAATATGTTTAATCCCATCAATGCTTAGTCTACTTTTTAAATCCTGGATTTAATGTACTTTACCACGAGAGGGCAAGATTAAGATACCCTTTCTCATACCGGATCGCACCTACCTCCTCAAGTATTACCATTAGTTATATTATGACAGCAAGAACAGTCCCTGTGCAAGATGAGGGCCTGCAAGTGATGAACTGGAATGCAAATCTAAAGGGAGAAGGAAGATTTAGCTTACACTCCAATTACACTCCAAACTGACTTTGATTCACACACGTTCATGGAATGGTCATTGCTGGCCAAAATAAAAAGGGATATCCGATCTTGGACAAAGTAGCAGCTCTCTTCAAGAATATTCCCTGAAAAGACTACATTTCTCCTACAATAGAGATAAAGATTTTTAAACAATAATAAAGCCCCAAAGCATCTACATAACATGTTGTGTGCAGCAGCTGAAAGCGGAAGACTGTTGCAGTGATCTTTGTCAAATATTTTAGGATGTTGAGGCTGTTAAACAGTAGTTTCGAAAGAGAATTTGATAGTTAAATCCAGGAGTGAAAATACAAATTGCTCTGGGAAGAGCGAGTACTAGCTTTGATAAATTTTAAGTTCATAACAGACAAAGTGGAACAGTTTGACCCATTGTCAGTCTATTTTAAGATGAACATTTGTTAAATTCTAATGAAAAAACGTAGCACTTAAACTTTGGCAGAAGGACAATTAGTTTTTTTTTTTTCCCTGAATTGAATAAAATCGCATGGCACTGATTTTTACTTTAACTACAAGCAATAAATATGAGCTGCAACAGACTCTAACAGCTATTGGCCGTATCTACATGGATATGTCATACAAGCAAAGTTCACTTCAATTTCAAGCACACAAAATTTATGTCTACACCATATAGCTTATCATACATTAAGCCCGTTCACGCAAGAGCCGATTTTCTAGTGTTAAGAACAACTTGCACCTTTTTGACGTGCTGGGCTATAATCAGCCCAGCCAATCAATGCTGTCTGCACCGAGGAGCAAGAAAAAGGCTGAGCAGCTATTATACACCATCAGCTAACTCCTAACCACTTCAGGCAATTCAGCCTGGCAACTTTTAACTCAATTTACATTAAAACATATCCTTCCTGCCTGTTCTAATGCTACTTGCATTAGGATTATTTGTTTGTTTTGCATTTTCAGAGATTGCTAGTGAAGCGCGGTGATTGGGGAAACACACTGCGCCTCCAGCCGGCACGTGAGAAAGTTTATAGGGCAAACAAGCTCCCGGTTTCCCTAGTCACAGTCAGTAGATTTACACGTTACTGTAATGAGAATGAACAATAAGCTGTCATTCATCAGCAGACACTATATGGGTCTGTCCACGGAGAGAAGATTTTGGAAGTGGATAATCTTTGCATTCTTCGGCTCTGCTTTGAATGTGTCAACTTAGAGAGAAATAACAGACAAAGACAGGCAGACCAAAAAAGAAACAGAAGAGGTCTGGAAAACCTCTGGAAGCAAAGCTGATAGTTAGTGTCATTTATAAGATTGAGCAAAGTAAGTGAGGAGGGGGTTGTCTGCACAAGTTCCACCTCTGTGACTAACTTTTGCACGAACCCAAGATAATTAGAGGATGCACCAGCTCAGGGCTCTTAGCACTGACACAGCACGTTGTGGAATGCGTAATGTGAATTCTGTCTGGAATGCTGGCCCACTATCTTACAAACACAAGGCATAAGCTCCCTGATTCAAGTTTTAAGTTAACTGGACACAGAAAGCATAACATGGCACTCTGTCAGGCTTGAAGGTGGGCAAGCCATCCAGGTGGAGCTAGCTAGGGTCTTGCCGGCCAAAAGCACGCTCTTCCTCCCCAGTAAGGTTCTCAGAATCACCCAGTGATTACCATCATATATATTTCCATTCCAGCACAACAGGGCAAGGGTAGGCGAAGGATGGTTACAAGAATATTAATAGAAACGGTCTCTTTTTAGTAACGTGTATGCTTGAGAATAATGAGATTAATGTTTTATGTTGTTGTTTATTTAGAAGATAAAATGAAATTCAAATATATTACATTCCATATTACTTACCATTTAAAAATGATGAATGGGGGCAAAAGTTTTGCCTTTACAGGCTTAGCAAAAAATAATAAAAATTAGCAAAATATTTTCCTTTCATTTTATGAATTCATTACTGTAGATGGAAAATGAAATTTTATTTTATCCAGCAATAAGATCAAACTTCTTAATTGTCTTATTTAATAAACTCAATAGGAAATGAAGATGAATTTTGTTACACAATTTCCAGAAGAGAAATTTTAAGGGAGAAGCCAGAGCATAAATGAGTCCCTAGATGAGAACTTTTGATGGGAGCTTAATTGGCTCTTACTAAAATCCTTTGCGCTGATTTATGGTAATTATGATGAAGTATACAGCCAGAAGTCTCTTTTACCTTTAGTATGTCCAGGCTTCATCCTATATACTTTTGCCATTAGGATCCAGCCTGCTTTTCCCTCTCTTGCCAAGCTTATTGAATTTCTATCTGTCTACATCATCTACAATTTCCTGCTGAATTAATTTCTCGTAGCCTACTTCTTGAACCGATTCAATCAGATTTTCAGTCTGTACTCCACTGAAACCCCTCTTAAAGGTTTTTCTATTCTTCTCCTAGTCAACTTTCAGGGTGTGAATCTTCTTACATCTCCCTGGGACATTTCAACAGCTTTTCACATAACTGGCTGTCCTTTCTCTACGAAATACTGTCCTCATCAGTGCTTGTTACTCCAAATTCTCCTTTTCTTCTTCTTTCTCTCTAAACAATGCCTTCCATGTCTCGCTCAGTGCATACTCCTCCTCTCTATCCACTACTGTGTGGGGTGACCTCCCACCCCTATCTAATATAGAACATAACATACAGCCTTTTGTAATACAAATGAAATATAAATGTATATAAATGTAATATAAATTAATAAATAAGTATTTCCTCAGTAGAAGCTATGAAGATAGGAAGAAATCAAAACTATGGTAGATGAAGATTCTATAGATGCTTTAAAAAAAGGTGTTAACTATTTGAACGACCAAGTGAAAAAAGGTACGCATAAGGCTAAATTATCCCCTTTCCAAGCTTCATAAATTCACACATGTGCGCTCCAGGGAGGGAGATAATGCAACCCTAATTGTGTCTTGTTGAACTTGGCCATTTAGATGGCTAACCCTTTTTTAACATGCTCTTTTTTTATATTAATAACTGTTCCAAATGATGTCTTTTCCTATTAGAGTGACATTCTGTCAGCAGTTTGGGCCTGAGGAAAAAAAAAAAAAACGTGAGGCAGTGAAGCAAAGCAGTCTTGGCAAAATGGAGAACACGATATTTGGCAGGATCAATTGTTATTGTCTTTTAAACATCTTCAAAGAGTGTTTTTAATTTCTTTTCAAGTCAAATACTATAAGCAAACCTTTTCTTTCTATTTGGTAAAGGTGCAAGAGAGTCATCTACTGTAAAATGACATTGCTTTTCCAAAAAGAGGTGTCAGAATGTTTGGTCAGTATGATCCGGCTTTCTAGACATTCCTGGCAGCTTTGCCAAAGGACTGCTCTTCTTTGGGATGGTTTACAGGCTCTTTCTGTATGGCACTCTCGAAAAAGTTTGCCATGAGTGAAGAGTAAGGTTTTTTTGTTAACTACGGTAGCCAGTGTGGAAATAATGTAGTTCACACAATGGGCCAAGTCTTAGTCTTATTACATATAAATATATATATATTTTATATTTTCATATATATATACACAACTTGCCTTTTCTTTTTTTCAAGTTTCTAGGGTGGTTTTGTCAATTTTGGATCAAAACAGCTCCTACAGCAGATAAAAATAGATGAGGCCCAATCACACAGCAATGACACTGACTTTAGTGAGATTAAATGGAAGAAGAAGAGGTCAATTTTTTTTTAATTGCAAGTGGCTAATTCACTGATTGCTAAAAACTATTCATGAATAATTTATATCTCAAATATTATACTATGTATGGGATGAGCTACTGGGGAGAGCAAGGAAACATAAACCTGCAACTCTTCCTCTATAAAGTCTGTGCTAAGCTTTGACCTGCGTATCATCTACTTCTCAGTTGTTTTAATGATTGATCTTAAAGCACGTAAATAGCTCAGTGATTTATTAAATGCTATTAATGAATAGATTTTAGCAATTTTAAGAAGAAATAGTGATGTACAAAACTAAATACAAAGAAAATAAAAATCTCACAGGCCAAATTTGGAGCCTGCCATTTATCATTGGTTCACTTACAGACTGCAGATTGTGATGACTTTGCCCCTCCAATCTGGCCTATTTATAGCTTCTATTTTTTTGTTTAATGACCATAATACAGTATATGTACACACATAATATAAATATGTATAGATACAGAAAAACATAGGTGCACAGGTGTATATTTGCTCCTTACTATTTTTACTTGGCTTGGCTTCAGGGAGGATTCAGCCCAGTCTGAAACAAGCCATGACAATAGGAAAAGACAGAGAACCCAAAGGTCTAGGAGGTGGACTTCATAAAGAGATTCTTCATCATAACAATGAGCACAATGCTCAATTCCATTTTTTTTTTTTGCCAAGCACATCACAAACATTTTCATGCCTTACTACATGCCTAGAAGCCACAATATGTAAGTCTTAGCGGTTCTATTTTACAGACAAAAAATTAAGGCACAGTGAAGTGAGGATTAACGCTTACAAACAAAGGCGCCCAGTTGGAGACATTTGAGGTCTGGCTGGTGAAGGTCTGAGAATTACCAAAATTCCTGTAAATGGAACTGCAGATCATCAGCTTCTGAAGGCCTAGCAAACAAGTTTTCCTCAAATTTACCGAGCAAGAGCAGTAAGGTTTTTTTGAAAGTGTCAGCCTAAGAAACATGCTGGACATCAGAGTTGTGTCTTACTGACCTCTAAGCTTTGTTTCCATTCCCTACGTAGGTCTTTGGGCAGAACTGGATCTTGAGGGCACATGTTGCCCAGATGCAAAAGATGGTCCATACCATAGGGCCCTGCTTCTGTCCTGTACAGGGCAGGTGTGGAGGATGCCGCTGCAGCAGACAGGGCCAAGGATGCTCCCCAAACCACGCAGAATGCATCTAGTGGAGGATGTACTCCAACGCGGACGCTGGCGGGACTCCAACCCTGACACCCCATCAGTGCAAGCTGTGGGTCTGTCCTCTGGCTTCCTGCAGAACTGCTGCTTCACTTACTGCCAAACACCTGGGACACTGCTCGGACTGATCCAAGGGGAAGAGTGCCACCTACTGAACCTCACACACGAGCCATCGGTTCCTGCAGCTCAGGAGAATGCTCTTCCATGGAGAGCCTGGACACGGTCCGAAGCAAATGGTGAACCACAAATTTGAGCTAGAAAACAAACATACACAATCAGGTTGGAATGAAGGAAAAAGATAGGGCTGGATCACAGAGCAGATGTTGCTAAGTGTTACTAGGCAGTGCCGGTACTTGCCTGTGACTGTCATGCATATGTCAGTCCACGAGAAAATAATGTGTCTATTAAAGATCCTGAATGATGATATTCATTCGACGAGAGAAAGACTAGACCGAGATTTTCTCTCAACCATTTACCAAAAGGGCTGCTGAAGCCCATCAGAGAAGAGGACCCGGTGCTGAATCGTGTGAAAGAAAAACGCAGAGCTTGAGCAGCTCCTGTTAAAAAATACTTTTCTTTCCAGTACCTTTAAGAATCCTTTTGTTTTAATATTGGGATCCATCAGTCCATCTACACAATTTCATAACTATTATGCAGCTGCTTAGCTTGCACTGCTGAAATACTTCCACAGTTCACTCACTACGTCCTGTTTTATTTACAACCACCATCAAAATCACCTGAAACTGACATTTTTCATGTAGAATCCATTATGTGGCAGAGTGCCATATTTACATCAACATCCAAACACATATACATGACTTAGTAGGAAAACCCAGCTAGCTTACTTTTCCGTCCTGCTTATCTTCTAAAGTAATATGGAATTTAGATCTTTAGCAATATTTCAACCTCAAATATTTTCAAAAAGCATTATAAAAAAAAAAAAAAAAAACAAACCAAAATGAACCAGAAGTGAAATGGTTAAATATTTTATTATTCACATTGCATTCATAGTAAATTGTGTAATAGTTTTCATGTCTTAATTACTTAAATTTTATATTGAGCTATAGTGATATTATCTCTCTTTTTGTCTCCACACAATTGTATTTTATAATAGCTTTTATTAGGGCCTACATGAATGGAATTTAAAATGAACACATCATTTCTGTTACTTCTGCAGTTGAGAAAAGAGAGTGCTTTTCTGATATTTGGCGTGAAAAGTGCTTTCCTTTGTGTTTTATGACATATAGCAAATTGTCTTAGGTAGGGACACATTTTGAGCAGGAAGGCAACTAAGAGGAGCACAGAGCGCTTCTGCCACTTTTAGTAGCTCCACCGCAGTCTGAAAGCGGGCGCGACGCCCAGCATACAATGGGGGGAATATTCCCCCTAGAAAAGCTTCGTCTTGTTCTCATCGAAAGAAAATGGCAAAACTTCCACCGGCTTCCACGGGAGAAACATCAGAGTAGCAGCTACACAAGCTAACGGTGTGCTGATACAATCTGCCTACCCACCTTTGAAAGCGGGGTCACCCCCCCAGCTCAGCAGCTCCACCTGCTCTGCCAGCAGTGCCTACCTCGATACCGTCAGGAATGCCTCCACCGCCTCCTGCTGCTCCTCGCGTTTGGGGTGCCTCCTTGAAACCTGGCTGCTGAGCCATTTCCTTCACCTTTCTGAAATCCCTTCCCTTCTGCCAGCACACCTACACTCAATCTGTGTGTAGGATGTGTCGATAAATTTAAATAAACATTTGTTTTCAATTGTTAACAGAACTAGCAAGGCACGCGCATCCAGGGCTTAGGCACACAAACAAGATACCGCGAGGTAACAAGTTTCTACTGAGCTGCAAGAACCGCAGGCTATTCCCCCCCCAGCAAACGCAAGGGGAGCCAAGGCGGCCTCACACACCCGTGCTGGGGGCTGAGCACCCCCCCCAAAATTCCTGGGCATTTCTTGGAGGCCAAGAGGACACACATGGGCAGCTACCACGCATCAGCTGGCACTCGCTAACCCCTTTGTGTACAACTTGGTCATCGACACCCATTGTTGCTACCCTGCCATTTCTCACAGGTAGTTTGGGAACTGTAGTATAATCATTCAAAATGCGTAGATAAACACATATGAAATCAAGGAGGTGGGAAGGGCGAGGGAGGATAACTATTAGTTCTATCAAAAAACCCAAACCTTTAGACAGAGAGACTTCTGCTTATTCTTTCATTATAATTCAAAAAAATTGATATTTTAAAAACCAGCTTGCAAAAGTTTTAGTGACCCTTGAACATAATGCATCGCTTACAGCCCTGAGGTCAGTAGGAGATGTCAGCAAGAAAGGAGAGTAGGCAAAGAGCATCATTCCAAAACATAGATGAAAAATCCAATAAATCTGAATTTCATTCAGCTCTCTGCAAATATCTGCTCGTGAGCTTTAATCTCCCTATTCAAATGGTGGGACGGATTCTACCTTTGGTTATTACATCAGTAACCAAGGGAAGAATTTGGCTTTTAATTTCTTCTCCCCCCAGTGCTGAAAGTTGTGAAATGGCACCATATTACACACCTCAGCTCTTTGTACAACTGCCAGCATTTGCCTAGCAGTTCCATTCAGTCTTTCTCTTGCTAAACAAAGCGCCTCCGATGCTGATCTCCAAGAACAGTTGCTCATTCTGAGCATTTTTTACTCTGAAGATTGGTTCCTTTTCTTTTTTTTCTCTCCTTTTTTTTTTTTTATTAACATGTCCACACTGTTACTAAACATAAAGGGTTTCTCAAGGAACCAATTTTACCACATTTGTTTGGGTGTTATATGGATGTTCGGAATAGAAATCAAGAGTACAAAAATAGATTTTCTTGATTTATGAGACATTCCTGTTTTCAATTCACCATCAGTATGTGCAGACACGACGCAGTCAAGAAATGAAGCATCTGGTTCTCCCACGTTTCATTTATGAACTTTAGCACCAGATGTAAATCATTCATAAAATCTCAAAGTGTTGGAAGAGTCTCTTCCTTCATTTTAACAAACATATACTCCAAGTACTGTACCTAACACTTCACATCATTTGTTATAAATGATGGGATCTGAATTTTAATGACTACCAGAAATAAATTTCAAGAAGGAAGAAAAGAGGAAGAAATAAAACAGGTGAGTATGGCATTCCTTGTTTCTGACCGTAAATCCTCTTTGAAACCAAAAGATGTCACTTTAAGTTATTATAAACAAAGTCTACATGTTATTACCTGCATACAGAATGTTTTGAAGAGAGCAAATCTATTAGCTTATAACTATTCTTTTCCCAAATCCTTTCCATTAGTGTCATGTTCATGTCAGCAAATGCTGATTCAACTTCAAATCTGAATTGCTTTCCTATTCTCATCCGCCAATCGCCCGTCCTCTCCTCCTTCAATCCCTCTTTCAGTCCCATTTGTTCAGAGAGCCCCTCTTGCCTTTCTCTCAGCATCTGTAATCCCTTCCTCCTCCCTTCCCACTCCTTTGTTTCACTGTGTGCATTGAATTTCATAGGATAACTCACACTTTGGGAATTAAGCACCTGCCAAAATAATTACAGGATCGAGGCCTATTCTTTATGTCACGGAAACCTGTCGTCTTCTCTGCGTACAAGAATTCTTTCAACAATATGCATTAGACAACACTTTCAACAACAAATCAGTCTTTTCTGGCCCTTTTTTTAATACTACGTTTCTTCCATATTAATTTAACTGCAGAATTATCAGGCGTGTACTTCATGCGCTGAGGTTGCCTTACAACATAGAGAGCCGAGGAGGTGCAGAGAAAGCGCACCAGCAGATAGAGCAAGAAGCCTCCTCTACGAAGGACCCACTTGCTGGAGAAACCTCTCCAAGAAGGAACAGAGAGTTGCTTCTCCTTAAAAGTATTTGCGGAGTCGCAGATCCTCCTCGGGTCTACACTCCTCCCTCCACCCTCTCCGCCCAGCCGCTCCGCAGGCTGCCGCTCAGGGCGGCTCTCCCTGCTGTCCCCTCTCCCATCGTGCCGCTGCTGCGCTGCGAAGGGGCATCATCAGCCCCAGCAGCAGAACTCTTACAGTAACATTCATATCATTCCAGTAGTAATAAACCCCTGTATAAATTTTCTTATATGTCAGAAATTTTCCTTGTACTTCAACAAGATCTGGCATTTAGTTAGCTCTTTATGAATAGCTAGAGCACTAATCACTGCAGTCGCTGAGCACCTGGAGCCCTCTATAACACAACATTTACCTCCAAGAACGGGCCTGAGACAAGGAAGAGCCTTTCCACCGGTGGCCAGGCTGTGGGCAGCCCACTTGAATTGATAAGTCCGTGGAGCAGCCTCCAGGTAGCCCCCAGACTGATGTGCGATGCTTTCTGCAGGGACATGCTGGGAACGTAGCGAGCTGCTGTAAGCAGGCTGGGAACGCAGCAGGGGCAGATCCATGGGCTGCAGATCTCCTGCGGAGATCACAGCTGCCACTGTAGCCCACAGTTTATCGTACAAGCTGTAGATGAGTTGCTCGGGTGCCCCAAGCCCTTGGGCGGAGAAGGATTCTTTCCAGTCTCTTGCAGCCTTGTTCTCCAGCACAAACACCAATTGTTCAGCCCCTGCCCAGGGAGGGTTGGAGCTCCAGTTGAGTTAGTTCCCCTTAAAACTCAAAAAGAAAAAAAAAAGAAAACAATCTCTTCTCCTGCAGGCAAAACTCAGCAACTTTTGAAGCAGAGCAGATGTTCAACAGTGCGGGCAGCAACGTTGCACTCTACCGATTAAGGCACCAAACGAACGATACTGTATCAAATCAAATCATCAGGGGAGATTTAGGTAGGCACAATATGAATGCCAAAGTTGAAATCTGGCCTGAACACGGGGAGTTAGCCTCCCTGTTCCTGAGAAATGCGATACAGGAACTTTAGTGATGGCATGTGCTCAGCATCTCAGCCTCCTGCGTCACCCCGAAGATCCCATTGCCAGGAACACAGCTGAGACCCTGCTGGGACATTGGTTACGGGAGGCAGAGCATCTACAGACCGATGGCATCTCCTCTGACTGGTGCTAAAGGTGAGCTGCCCCAGGGCTCCACGTTGCAACTCCTGGCCCAACCCCGAACACAAATCAATGGCTGACCTGGTGCAGTGGGTGTCCGCAGCTCACTGCCAATGCCACGGGGCGGAAAAATTCCATGGGTGGAAGACACAGCATTTTTTAAAAAACATGCATTTTTGCAGGGACTGTTTTTAAAATCATTTTAAAATAATTCAAGAATGTCTACTATAAGAGAATGCAAATTTTGGTAAATACAAAGTTCCATCATTACTTCAATCAATTTCTTTTTAAAAAATTATAAAATCCTAGAATACAATAGAAAAATTTCAAGACCTTTTTTTCTTTTAAAAAGAGAGGATATTTTTCTATAGAGACACCTTTCATAATTTTGCCTTTTAATTCCTACGGCCTTCCTTACAGCCCAGAATTCATCTAATTCATTACTCTATGTAGACTGTAGGCTTCAATCACTATTGCCATGTGTAAACACAAAAAGGTGATCAACTGCACTCTAAGAGGTTTTCCTGTGAAAGATGATAACACCAAAACTCAGACCTCCTTCTCCCTTGCAAGTTGTAAGTACACATACACTTACAAGGATAATGTCTCTGGTTGGCTCCTTTTAACCTAGTATTTTTTGGTAAGACTCACCCACATTCTGCAAACCTTACTCATATGGAACAGGTACCTCTTTCCATAAGTATTTCCCACTGACTTCAATGGACCAGTTACGACACAAGGTTCTTCTCAATGTCAACGAGAGCATCAGGCTTGGGCTTCTGTATTCTGAAAGTCACTAGTGGCAAACAGTGAAAAATGTACATAATACATCTTTAATATTTTTTTTAATTGCACCTAAACATCAATTTATTTCCAAAATAAGCATAAGTATTACACTTTTGCCACTTTTTCTTTTTTTTTTTTTTTCATTTTATCTATGCTGGCAATCCAATCAAAGGCAAAAAAAAATAATAAATTTAGCAAAAAACCAGTTTGGATAAAAGACAAGTCATGCCTGCAGTTTGAGAAATACCACCAAGTTCATTTTATTCCACACCTTCCTGCCATGTCAGAGGCTGCAGGCTGAGCCTTTCAGAACTCCACAGGCACAACGCACAGTCTCATCTTAGTCCCACCGTGCTTGGGTGGTCTCTCTCAAAGTAACCAAGGCAGGGATACCACCTCCTTGATCTGTAATGCGCTCATCCATTTCACTTGTCTGCTCAGACATCCTAGGCCAATGATTTATTTGCAGAGGTGAAGCTAGGAAAACCTCCTCCCTTCCAAACACATGTACACATACCTCTATAAACGGGCTGAAGTATTCAGTAACTTCCCGGAGGGGAATGGGTTTTCCCCCTCTCTCTCCTATATGTTTTATACGGTTTCCATTATTATTTGATAAATGTGTTATGACACACTATTTACCTCGGTCAGCAGCTCTGGGGAGCTTTGTGCAGCTTTGCTCCCCACCTCTGCCACCCACTAGATATTTCACAAATAAATCACGTTCCCGGATTAAGACAATAGAGTTTGGTACTGAAAAGGGAGGAAAGAGACAGGACAAGAGATGTTGGAGGAGGCTCTGGTTTCATTTCTCTCTCCTGAGCCATGTAGAGCTGATTCTCAGGCTCTAGCAGTGGCTCTGCCTCACACAATTCCTTTTTTCTTTCAGGAGCAGGAAGATATTCTCTGTTCATTGCGCTAACTCTCTGCGTTTGAGGTTCCCAGAGAAATATTCAGAGCTTAGCTTTCGATACGGACAGGAGCAAGCCTAAGGAGGTCTATCGTGCTGCACGTATTCACAGGTACTGAGATAATCCTTTCCAGGGGCAGGCAGTGTGCCAGGATGTACTGGATGAAAGAAGGGCTGCAGACCTGTCCTGCTGGAAATAAAATAAATATATTTAAGGTGGATGACCACAGTCAGTTTTGTGTGGATTCACCCACTGGTATGTTACAATCAGAAATTTGTAGGGAGGAGGAGTTATTC
This sequence comes from Rhinoptilus africanus, assembly GCA_013400135.1. Lineage (NCBI taxonomy): Eukaryota > Metazoa > Chordata > Aves > Charadriiformes > Glareolidae > Rhinoptilus > Rhinoptilus africanus. Next base: position 309,931 of record VXBO01005454.1, on the reverse strand, counting down.
TCCAAAAGAGTTACCAAATTATATTACTGCAGCAACTGCACTCAAAACAAGAGCTATGAGGGAAACACTTGGTGTCGTTGTCACTTCTTTTTATATGAATTTTATACCAAAATCCAGAGGGGATGTCATGAGTAGAGTCTGCAGGCACAACGAGCAGTTTGGGAAGCATTTTGAAATCAACGATGCAGACGTGTGTACACATACATGCGTGTCAGAATAGGGCATTATCAAGCCTGATTAAGCCGTCTCTCTTCAACATTGCTGAAAAGCAGACCCTTCCTAGAGTCACAGGCTGATTTTCCAAAACCAAACGCAACCAAAAGCTCAAATGACATTAGGTGCATGAGAAAAAGCAGCCAACTGTAGCAACTGAAGGTGTTTCAGAGAACACCGCTGTTAGCAAACCCTGCCTTGCTAATCCCAACAACACGTAACAGCGGCTGTAGAAAAGGCAGGGAGCGGGCAGTGCGAGCCCCAGGAACACCGCCAGGCTGGCCAGCGCGGGGGTGATGATGGCCACCCCAGCAGGGCGCACGGAGCGGGTGACGGAGGAGCCAGCGCTACAGCCCTTCTCTCCGAAGGGTGCTAAAGACATGATAAAAGCAACAACTTGCATTAAAAACATCATACTTCTGAGACCTCTACCACTTCAACAAGTCTGACTGGAAGTGGCCAAGGCGTTACCAAGTTACTGGAGGACAGAAGCTGGCAGACAGGTAAACATCACGACAGCACATGTCTCACTTCCTTAAAAAACAGACTAAAAAAGACGAGGAGGCTCACGTTCACCTGCTTGTAGATGATTTCCTGTCTCTGGGCTGTGTGTCTGTGACCCCCCTCATTTAACGTGCCTGCCTTTCCCCGGGCTGCCTGATAGCAGCTTGGCAGCCACCCTCCCTGCGACGATGACTCAGTGCGCTGCTTTTCCTGTCTTGTGCTATGAAACACACCATTTGATGTGACTAACACAGCTCATTTTGATGAGTCACAGAGCCAGGAAATGTAGAGAAGATGCGGTTTTCTGAACAGTGCAGTTCAAACGAATGTTAGAAAAACAAAGGTTAAACCAAATAATTCTTCATCTTAAATCTGCGCATATGGCATAGCTCATGTTAACCTACCTACATGGTACAAAGTCCTCTTTGCGGTGCTTGAAACCATCACTGTTAACATTCCTGGTAGCTTGTCTGATTAATTTGGGAGATGGGTGAGGAGAATACATGGAAGGAGATTCTCTCTGTCCGTGTTACAAATTTGACGCCCATTTTCTGTCATTCCTAGGGAATCCTCAAAAAGCTGAGCCTCACTTTCTAATTTCTAATGTACAGTCTGTAATGCCTGTCTTTATTTCACTGCACATTTTAAGAAACTTGCATTGTAATTTAATAGGTCCAGTAAAAAAAAAAAAGAAATAATAAATTTTTTGCCTGTGCTTACAAAAAAAAAAAAAATCAGACACACCAAGACTCTGAATCTACTTCTTCCCTTTTCCAGCCTAGAGCTATAAGCACAAAACCGTTCTTCCCCTACATGTGGTTATAAATGTTTTTCATATCTACAGAGAAAGGAAATCTATATGGATTTTCACATTTATTTTTTAAGGACTCTTTATAATTAGGAAAGAAAATGGCCAGAGAAAGGGAGTTGCCACAACCTTCTTTCTCCCTCTGACCTCAAGCAACTGGAAGCTCCAACAAGGAGAAGGTGGGGAGCAGAGAAGAATCAAGACAATAGTGCTGCTCTTCTGCACAGCCTTTTAGCTTTGTTTTACTGGAATGAAGAAAAATCCCTCTGCTACAGCCACTGCTTCACCGAGGATGTGGAGAGGTTACAGACGCTTTCAGTACCTTTGTATTCCTTAGAAAAGTTTCTTCAACGTCTCCCTCGGCAAAACCAGCAGCTCAAAGAGCAGGAATGCAGTAAGAGCTTTTCTCCTACCTCCCCTTCTGCCTCCCCAGAAGTCTGCGTTGCCAGACACGATGGAAGGCATCGAGCATTTCTCCTCCTTCCTCAAATAGAGAAAACTCGTCAGGCAACACCTCAAAAACCACCGCTCACTGCAGGAAGGGGACAGGATCTCTCTTTAACCAAGCAGAGGCTTTTTGGACTGGACGTTAGCAAGAGCCAAACTGAGCTGGTTGGTAATTCTTTGCAAACTAGAGGATATTACAGCCGCCAGCAGCCCGACCACAGTCAAGCGATGGGGGAATGGGGAGCACTGCCACCGCAGCCTTTCTCTTCCTAAAGGCAGAGGCAGTTGACCCAAGCAACCATCACCTCCCCTCGAACTATGACCAAGCGCATGCATTATAGAATAGTTTTCTGAATAAAAATAACTTATTTGAAAATAAAGCAGGATTTTTTTTTTTTTAAGGAAACAGCAGAGAACAAAGTGCACAAGGCCAAACTTTCTAATAAATGAGATTTATTAAGGGAAAAAAGTCCAATAATTGCATATTCGGGGGAAAGGTCATTATTACTTAGAAAGAGGTTAATAGAACAATATTAATAGCTTTTTACAGGGCAAAAGAGATAGATGCAGTATTAATATGAATGAAAACAAGAATGAGGATGCTCCCTGTTACCAAAGTTTAGACTAAAAATTCAGAAGGTCAAATTCATCTTTCATATTCCACAAAATAAAGAATTAGCCAGTATAAAACATTATCAAGCCTTTTCATTCAGTGAGTTTAACAGAAAGTAGCAGAAATAAAGTGATCAAAAGTTTTAGCCTGAAGCCAACAATTAGAAGCGCGGCTCAAGTTCTGTGTCTCTGGGAGACTCTCAGGGAAGACTGTTGAAGATAAAAGTCAACATGACTCCATCACTGAACTTTTACTAAAGGAATTGCAGCAATGCTGTCTATTTGGCCAATATTTTAGATTAGACTAATTTTCTAAAGTAATAGAAAATTACCAGAGATAAAAAATAATTTCCAATATACATTAATAATAATGTTACATTACACATCCGTAATGCATTTCATGCAAAAGTCTTCAAGTATTTTACAAACATTTAATGAAGCCTCCCAACACCCTGGGAAGTGGATGATTTTTCTCAGCCGTTCTCCAACTGGGGAAACTGAGGTACAGAAAATTTAAAGCCAACTATTTGCCTCACATTCTGTACTGACCAGAACTGGTTACAAAGCAAGCAAGTAGGAACGAAGAGGGCACGTGTAAAAAATATTGCCAAAACCAAATAATTTTTCAGTCAAAACAAAAGATTTCCTACACGTTTTCCCAGTTCTGAGCACTCAGCAACCTCTTAAAGTACTTCTGAGATTTCTTTTTTCCTCATGAACGTCTTTAAACACATCCAGGAAAATATATTCTCTACCGACAAATAAATAGGCAAACAAAGAAATAAATAAAAAGTGTCTATCTGAAATACAATTTGCAAAAATATCTGCTCATCCTCATTGGCAGAACTAGCTAAAAAATAAAAAAGCAAACCCCAAGAATCTTGATTTTTAATCCCCAGCCTTGACCACTAATACTGGTTTTCTCTTTCAGACAGTGTTGAGTGAGGAAGAAAAGAGAAATCCAAAGGTGATTATAAAGATGGTTATTAAAAATTGTCATGCACATGTGTAAACTATTAGCATCTTTTAACTCCAAGGCTAAGCAGGATGTGTCTAACTGGTAATTCCAGCCTCAATACACTCAGCAGTACCACACCAGGACTCACAATTATGTAAGTTTGCTATTAAAATGCAAGTTGGAATCAACTGTTAAATCTCCATAGTGACGAATACACTGAAAAGCTGTCCTACTTTGGGAGATTAAATTGACTTTATTTTTGGTTATTGTATCTAAACACTGTAACTTGCTTTATTGTACTCTCACTAATTCAGTTTTACTTTACCGAGCACCTCAGACAAGAGAATTTGTTTGAAGTCACAGTCAAGCTGGGATACTTATATATTTAGGACATCTTTTCAGAATACTGTAATTACGAGTGTAAGTATTTGAAGTCAAAACTCATAATTGTACATTACGAGGGAAAACTGAGGAATCTTTTTGTTGAATGTTTTGGCTGCAAAGAGAGCCGCCAGTCCCACCAGTTTGAGGAAGTTTGAGAGCAGATGTCTGCGTAGTGTTTGGGATGCAGTTTTGTCATGGAGTTAAATGAAGAAAATTATTCAAGAGCAATATTACTTATAAAATCCTGATGTGAAATTTATTTTACCAGTAGTACTGCATTGTATAGTCATTTGAGGAAGAGATTACTTAATATAATGTAATGGGCGAGATTAATGTAAGAGATTAACTCTTCAGCCCTTACTCTTGTACTACGTTCTTTATACACTAATCAGGTAGAGAGATGGATAGTAGCATTTTAAAAGCTTCCTTTTCTGTGATCTATTTCTCTGAGTGAAAAGATGATGTCTAGCCTTCCTCACACTGAATTCATTGCTTTGGTCTATAGGAAAGGGCTTTTGGAAGAAAACCTTAATATAAGTCAAGGCAAATTAAATTGAGATAGTGCAAAAGGCATAATGTGAACAGAAGAAAATATCATGTGAGAACACATAAGGGCTTAATTTTCCCATTACTAAGGCAAGAGCGGGTGAAAGCTAATAAATCACGGCAGCACAGCACCACATGGAAACCGGCATCTTACCTAGATGGAAGTCACGGCCGATGACTGCTGCAAAACAAAACCCAGGATCCCTCAGTATTAATGAGGCACCCCCTCACCACGTCTTTTACAAGGCACAAAGCAGCACTGCAAAGTAAGAACATTCATGAGTTTTGGCTATCGCAGAGCACGCAGTCTGCAGAGAATCACACGGGCAGTTCAGCTTCCTTAGCTGCTGCCAACAAAAGCAGCCAAGTGAGAAGGACACACAGATCTGGGATCCCTCCCCAGCTCTGCCACCTCGTTGGGAAATCGCTGCCCTTCCATTCCTCTGGATTCTGCCCGGAAAATGGCTTTCTGTGGGGAATTTTAAAGAGAAGTGGGAGCTCTAAAAAGAGACTTCAGGAACACCCCAGTGCAATTCAGAGCTTGGTGATGAAAAGTATTTTGTTTTCTGGGGCTTTTTTTCCCTCCTTGTCGTGTTCACAGGTAGAAAAATCACTTTAATCTTCAAATAGAGATATTTCTTAAACATTTGACTGTTCTTGCCCCTAAAACTGACTCTTGCACTGTCACTATTGAAATCTACTTATGTTTCAAACCCTGTGGTATTATGTGATTTTGTTGGACAGAGAGATGGATACAAAGGAATAATAGACGTTGCAAATATTTTAAAAATAAGCTATTTTAAGTCTTTTAATCTTAAAAAGTACTTACTCGATTTAATCACAATTTTCATAAAGTACTCAAGTTGTCAGTAAGCCTTAACCCTAAAAATGTGAATGCACAGGGATTTTTGTGGGTTTGTTGGTGGGGGTTTTACCATTTTAATTACTTTTATTTATTATTGAGCTGCTGGAAAAGGGGAAAAAGTCTTACAATGGGACTGTAGCTGAATGCTTTATTAGGAACAGTTTATCACCTCTTCAAATAAGCTGAAGAGTTACATAACTAGGCCTTACAATTCCTACAGATAAAGACAGTTTATCTTGGCTTCCTATGGAAATAAGCTTTATGTAACTGGTTTTGTCTGTCTCTCCATCTTTCTTTTCTCTCCTCTTTACTTTCCCCGCAACAAAAGACTGAACCATTAGCCAATTTGAACTTGAGGGCTAAAAATCTCCAAAATGATATTCCTACTGGTTTCATGAAGACAGCTGATGAGATAAGAGAGAAAGACCTAAATCACTGCCCTAGTTTCCTCTAAAGGAAAACAGAGAAAGTTATAGAAGAAGTGAAAACTTGGTGCGAGATTACTATGCAATGCCTGAGCTGCAGAACAGGTTGGCTGCTTTAGATTTCAGGGGCTCAATATCCTTGCATGGGGGAAATAAATGGACAATTGCTGGCCTAACAGAGACCTCGTTCAGATCATTGTCTTCTCCCGGGTCACTGCAGGTAAACTCTGCCACTGCTCCAGGCTCAAAACACAAGCCTTTAGGAAGCACCTGGCCACAACTATAATAAAGATACATGATTTCTGTGATTTTCCATTTATGTGATTACTAATACACCCTATATTGTCCTGACTTTTCATTTAGCTGAATGCAGTGATAATAGCTGGTGGATAATGAACTATCCAGAAATGCTCATGATCGTCTACTTCAGGCATAGTGCTGTTGTATATCTTTGATTTGAAAAACTCAAGGAGAGAAAATAATTTGAGACAAGTGATCATTGTATCTGCGAAGTATTCTTCTCCACTTTTTGTTTCTCCTAGGTGTATGAGAGATACACATTTAACTAAACATAAGCCCAAATCAAAGTTCATGAATTTTCAGAAATATTTGAAAAATTGCTGGATTTTTAGAAAGTTTGAAGACAACCCAAATTCTCTGGATCATTCTTATCTTCACGAGTTTAAAGGAAAAGCCCAGATTTTCATGTTCTAGAAGACCTGACATGAAGATTTAGATATGGTAGTCCACACTTAGAAACAAACAACCTGGAAGAAGCTGCATCTTAATCTAGTCAGAATTTTAATCTAGTTTCATTATTGTACTGACTGTCTTATTTCATCATTTTTATATGTCATTATACTCTTGAGGGTGAATTTTCTCCCATCTTTTTAAGCTGGTTCATCTGCACAACCAGGGATGAAACTCGTCTAACGTGAAACATTCAGGGTATCATCCCACAGGGAAACTGTCATGGACCTACTGCAACAGTGGGTCAGGGATGCAAAATTTTTATTGTCCATAGGAGTGCCATGGCTTGTTTTGTTTTGTTTTCACCTGTATGCTTTTCTCAATTCTGTTTCGTTAACTCAGCATACTACTTCACTCAACTGGGCCACAGTTCTAATTTTTATACGCCTCTTTTCTGTGTCACAATGTTCACAACAGGCCCATCTTAATATTATTTCATACGGGATTACATAGAGAACAGCTTCACGATGTCCAAAAACTGAACATAGAGACCTTCACAACTGCTTCTTTTGAAATAGAAGTGAGGGGAAAGGTGGTGGAGCTTGTGGGATATCTGAAGCCATAGATTTTTGGTAGGAACTACAAGCATTTTTTTTGGCATGAGGAAAAATAAACACCATGTTTTTTGCTAAAGGTAAACTCAGAAGAAGATTTACAGAAATACAGATATGTCTATCTCAGTATTATGGTAAGAGTGTACCAGACATGATCAGGTATGTACTCAGAGCAGAGCACTCAAGAATCAGTACAGAAAATAAATATAGTAAAACCAACATAAATGATCAGTCACTGAAATATCCTCAGACAATGAAGTATTTAGAAAAATTATGAAGATTAATACAGTGCCTCATATATCCGCATGTCAAAAAGAGTAGTAATGGTTCTTGCATTAGTACAAAAATGAATAGTTTCATCAAGTTTTTATCCTGATAAGATTTTTTTCTTCTGGCTATAGAAATGTACTGAAGTATTTAAATCGCTTGTCAAATGTAAACCTACCTGAGCACTGACACTTTAAAAATATAACATGAAATCAGACATCATTTATACTTGCTGGGATTTTTCATGTTGCCTTATAACATATAAATGGTGAGGCTAGATGCAGAAATAGTAGATTTTTAATTTTAACCTTTTTCCTCACTAATTTCCAGAATGTAATTCTGCCCCCAGCTGGTTAAGACACAGCTGACATAGGAGACTGAAAGAGAGAGCATATTGAACCTATGAACTCTGCTTCTTCTCAGATGATGACTACAATTTGCATGCAAAGTATCAGCAGCTTTACTGTGCAGCACAGGTGCTAATAGATTCTAAGTTCTTTATGTAAGTATGTACTGCGCCCTCTTCATTATAGTACTAATAGCGCAAAGGTGAAACTGTTTTCAGGAAACAGAGTTCATTGATTACTCCTACAGAGCATTACAATTAATGACATCGGTCTGTGGTAATTGCTGCACCTGTATCAGATCAACCGAAAAGCAGAAATTTAATACACGCTCTTGTCACCAATAGATTCCAGAAAGTTGCATACATCTACTGCCTGAGAAGGCTTTTTACATGCCTATTTGTCTTCCTATTGCTCTTTTTCATCAGATTTTAAGTCTCTCTTTTTGCAAACAGAACATATGTACAGAAAAATTTGCATGACTTTCACTCCTTTTTCAGGTATAACTGCAGCCCACCCTTATCTCCCAGGGAGGAAGAAAAACAGAGGAAAAAGGGAAGTACGGCAACAGAAAAGCAGGGAGATAAGTTATTATTATTACCTTTTGAAACAAAAGCTTTCATTCACCCTTCAACTTCTCTCCACTATCTTCTATCATATTTCAGGACATCTCTTCTGATGCAGCTGAAGAATAGATTACAAATACCTTCAAATTCATCTAACTTACTTTCCATTCTATATATCACCTTTTCATATGCAGCTGATTCTGTCACATCAGCAATCTGCTCCCTCAGTAACAGCCCTGATGCATCCTTTCAGGTTCTCGGTATTAGTTTTCAACACCAGGAGACTAACGGGGGCAACGCCAAGAAGCTTAGCCCCCATATTTAGACTCCGTATATTCAAATAAAGAAGACTGTCAAGAAAATATGGTGCAAGTGGAAACATTCATTGGAAACAGGTTTCCTAGAACAAGAAAAAAAATGACAATCAACATAAAAGAGTGATTCTGAGAAAAAAAAAAAATTACTCCAGATTTTAGCATCTATGCAAATGTTAGCATTCGTGCAAAGGATGAACAAAATGAAATGATCTCACTAGTAGGATGAGCCTGGATGATAGAGTCTAATAACTGCTGCTTTCCAGAATTTCCCACTGCCTCCCTATCCCGGTGTCCCAAGTGGGCTCAGAGGAGAAGGCAGCCGCAGGAACACATGGTCCACCTGAGCCCTGCAGAAACTGAGGAAACCAAGCTGGACACAGTGAAATTTTGCGGAGCGATACAGGAGTATAAGCACTAAATGAATTGAGTGAGTTTACACAGCAGAGAAGCGGAATGACAAGATGGAATGGAGCTGCTGAGAGAGCACACGATTGAAGCAACAGGATGTGAATACTCAATCCATTAGCCTTGACAGAAAATCTCTAATGTAGGTTTGGGAAGAGGTAGAAGGAGAAGGAGCGCTGTTGGGAGGTGAGCAGGGGACAGATTCGTTAAGCAGAAATGGTTGGTAATGAAGAATGCTGCAAGCTCACCAGATTACTCCTCGACCAAGCGGTGACCACATGCTGAGGATGCCAGAAGAGAAAAGTGAACATATGCCTGAAGTAGGAAGAAACAGACCCAACCAGCCGCATGACGAACTGACTGGACATCACAAAATTGTCAGAACAAAGAAGTAGGTCTCTAAGGATGTAATGAGCAAGGCAGGGCTGACACTGCCTTGGTAGGGAGCCGGTGGGTGTCATGACTGCTGGATGAGAAAGGTGGAATCCGGGAGAATATTTGCTAACTCTGAAAATACAACTATCCCATACACAGCATTTGACACTTTTGAGAGCCTCCCATAGTCGACTTTAAAGGTTTAATTCCTCTTTACCATTTACCTAACAGCTCTGCTACTGATTTTCCGTTTTCCCCAGGTAAACCCTGTTGTAGGTGAGCTTTTCCCTTACATTCCATAGCAGCTGGAGTCTTTGTTTTCCTCCCCCTTTTGCTTGTCACACAGCAGCACTTATGAAAAGTGTCCAATCAAATGAGCACTGGGAAAACTACCCTCTCTCCACTGTCCTTTTTAAAAGGTCTCCTCCTTGTGCCTTTGATTAGAGATGAAGCGAGGGGAGGGGCTGAGCACACCCTAAAGACATTCATGACAAAACTCTTTTGACAAACAGCCAGGCTGGGAGCTACTGCGTCTGCAGAGAAAAAAAAACCCAAAGAAACCAAAAACGTAAAAGCAGGTAACTTCCAGTCTGACAGCAAGGATCCAATAATAATAAAAAGAAAAGGTGTTCCCCATTATTGTCATTATTTTCCACGGGACCAACTGTTCTACTGATTCACTCAAGTGCCCTGATCTACTCTAAAAGAAAATTTGGCCCATAGCGTGGCCTTAAATTACAGTCCTAAATACTTGCAAAGTACATAAACTGCACAGGCCACTAAAAGGAGCCAGAGTAGCCGAAGTAATCTGATGCATTTCCAGCCTGAGGATTTTTTTTTTTGTGCCTTTTAACTTTTTAATTTAAAGAATACCTCCATACTATAATCCTAGTGGCGCTGGTTACACAGCTCTTTTTCAAGGTTTCCTTGACACTCCCCCACCCCTGAATTCTTTTTAAATCCTGGCATAATTTGTGGTCAAAACTCAATCCAAATTGAGTCCATCTGGGGAAAGTGGAAAAACCTGAACTCCATCTTGTTGTCTTGAACGTCCTATGGTTGCATAATAACAAAATGCCTTTGTTCTCACAACTAAAGTATGCATCAAGAATCAAAGAAGCAAGAAAAAAAGGGAATGTTCCAAGCTATTACTGTAACAATCCAATTACAATGCCTATCAAACTTAACTTCACAGGTTATAGCTCCTAATTGCCTGACAAAAATTGACACTTCAGTCGCAACAGCATAATATAATCAGAGTCCAAATTAAATTTGATCGTGGGCAGAAAACGATGCTATCATTCGGCGGCATGGAAACAGGAGATCAACTAGCATGATATCAAGGATCAGAAATGAAAATTATTCATTAATGGCAATGGTTTTCTGATAATGGAAATGACACAGTTCAGACGGCTTCGTAAAAACACTATTAATTAAAAAGATGATAGACCTAACAAGGCATAGAAACCAGTGGAACCTTTCTCTGTGCTTGTTAAGGTGAAGGATGACAATGTTTAAGAACAGAAGTTTATGCACTTCTGTGAAAAGTATTCCGCTGATTCTGTAGCAAGTTTACTGGTTCTTGCTTAGTGAAGCATCTTTCTCTAGGGTGCTATGTTATAGGGACATAAAAAGTGTCTAAGGCCATAATATGGCATTGTAATAAGCATGAATACTACCAGCTATAAAACAGAAGGGTCCAATTCATAAAAAAAATGCACATGGGATTTTTGCATACTCCCAAGAAAAAAGTGCAGAGAAAACTATTTTATTTCCCTGTGCAAGCAGCTCTGTCTCCACTTTACTTTGGAGAAATACAGAGGTGCTTTATGCCGAAGAGAGAGCAAGCCAGAAATCCACCCTCAAAAGTTTCCCTGAGCAAGAAAAGGAAAGGCCAGTGCCTCAGACTGCTGAAGTTCACACGATGCCTCTGAGTTCCTCTCACAGAGCTCCAGATATTACCACAATAAAAAAACTCCAAGGCTAATACAGTGCCACAAGCATTGTGTTTGAAATAACCATCTCAAAGGGTGGGTCGCTATACCATTGAAACCACTGGGTGCTTATGCCACAGCTGGAACAGATCAAACTGCAGTTGCCCAGTTTGAGGAAGAAAAGGTCCATTGGCTCGCTAACCATCTCCATGATCTCCTCCCACGCTCCATGTCTGGGCTCTACACCCTGCAGGACGGGTCACTGCCCAACACACAAATCTAAAACTACTCTTGAGGACCCTCACACCTCTTTCTTCTTCAGTAGCTGAGAGAAGCAAAGAGGCATCCCCTGCTGCAATTCCTTGCCTGACAGGCATCTGCTTTGGAAACGCACCAGCACAGGCCTCGGAGACTTCTTGCTGTGGGAAATCAAAGATTCAAAAGCCTGAGAAATAAAGGACTTTCAGAAAGAACAGAAAGGAAGAAGGGGCAAAGATAGATGCTTCCTTGGAAAAGGATGACTCAAAGCAGATCCTCCTGACCCTAGAATGCAACTACAGCAGGTTTTAGCAAATCAGAGAGTCAGGAATAAATCTCATGTTCCTTAGATTGTTCGACGCTCACTCAGATCCAAAATGCATCGTCCCAAGCTGCCTTAAAACTTTCACCTGACAAGAGACACCCTTGAAGATCACCTCACTTACAAAGATAAAAAGTAAAATAAATAAAACACTCCATACTAGTCTGCTTGGAGCAGCTCTGAAAACTGTAAACCATGCAAATAATGGATATACTTTTAATTTTCCTTAACTATTTGTTAGTCCTTCTACAGAGTTTAGAAAGCTTGCCCGAATTGTCAACTGTTTAAAAAAATAAAACCTCAGAAGGGCGATGGTACTGCCTAAACTGTATATCAGCATTGCACTGTACCTGTTAGAGCAGGGCAGGTCCTCCAGTTTCAGAGCATTTTATTGAAATACTCTTTAGCCTTTTAAACACGATCATTTAAGACAGATGCACGGAGTGCTGGAATTCAACATGCAGACAGCTCAGGAGGAGACACTAATATATTAATGGAGAAAACAGCTACCCTGTAATATCAGCTAGCATGTCATTAAACAATATTGCAGCTACCACATGATTTTCTCTTGGGTTTTGATAACTTGACCTCATGAAAGGGCATTTACAGATACTTCCAGAAATTTAAAAACACAGTGTATTGCTAATATTTTTATGTTCAGTTTTTTTTTTAATTATGTAACAAAGTTCAGAACCAGGAAGAATGAAAAACAAGAGAAGAAATCAGAGGCTAGAGTTTGTGTTGTTTTGGGGTGCTTTTTCCAAATAAATAATTGAAGTATATTGCTTATGATGTATTCCGGGCAATGATGTAAACCTCTTTCTGATCAGAGTGCCACTGTTCAGCAGTGAAAGTGGGCATACTTATCCCTGCAGCAGGGAATTTAACACGGAGGCAGCCAAAAAGCAAATCCATTGTGACCGCTAATCCTGCAGGGTAAGGTTATAGATTGAGTCACCTAATGGATAAATTCACCCTCTAAATTGTAGCCAATTAAATCCCAGTTATGTCCTTTAAGAAGCCCAGGGTCAGTCACACCCACTGACTCTCAGGCTTATTGGGAATTTTCTGATTAAAAATTTTGGTTGCAAGAAATGTCAGTTCATCAATTTTGACAAGTTTTGTGGGCATCCTCTGGTCAAGGGTGGTATTTCAGGTACAGAAGAGAGCCAGAACATCTTGACTAACAGGTCAGCAGTCACGATTCTTTGAGAACTAATAAAAGAGATCCATGTCCCTGTCTCTGCAAGGCCTCACCCAGGCCACATCGGTAATTCCAGACTATGGAGTCACCACTTATTCCACCATCTGTCTGTTCATCACAACCGCCTTTCCTCTGAAGATTTCAAGTGGTCTTGAGTTTATGCTCAACAGCTCAACATCCCGCATGGAGCAAAAGCCATTCCCACCTTACCTCTGCTAACAGTGCAAAATCAAAACAACTACCATTCTTTAGTTCTACCCTGGCAACAGGAAGATCACTGTAAAAAGAGATTCACCCCCCAACCTCCCACAGCCGTTGACCTCCGAGGAGTTAACAGGAGGAAAACACTTTGCTCAGGTCAGCCACGGTGGCTGCTGGCCCTCCTACAGTCTCAGTGCAGGCTGGAACTTGTGATGGGTACGACCTGGAATTTTCCAGCAGCACTCAGCGAACCAGGAAACACGCAGCATTAAGAAGAAAAATAAATAATGAAATTAAGCTTAACAGGGTTGCTGGCCCATTTTCAGATCCCCCATTCTAAAACTTGCAAGTATCACCATTAGGCACGGTGCCAAGTCTATTTCCCCGGTGAATTGAGGCTTATGCACCACTCAAGAGGAGTCTGTTAATGACTACAAAGATCCGCAGCTGTTTACAGTTTAGACTCAGTGGTGGACCAGGCAATAAGCTTGATCCAACAATGAAGTTGTTGGACTCTCACAGCAAGAGGAGACATTGTGTCAACTATTCGCTTACTCATAGTGCGAGTGACTACCAGGAGAGCTTAGCAGGGCTGTAGGAAACAGGGAAAGGAGTAGGTATGGATTGGAGAGAAGCTGTGCGGGGCCCTGGAAATGAAAGAAGAACTCTATGCAGCAACCGGGCTTAAATAGCTTGCCGAAGAATTAATGAAGAAACAAAATAAATAGGCTGGGGAAGTTCTTTACCACACATCCAAAAAAGAGACAAAATCTACTCAGAAAAATATTTCAAAATCAGAGCTATATTCATTTGTACAGCTCTGCTGTGACATTATCGACTGCAAACTTTTTTCTTTTTTGTTGATTGCTTGCTGTGTTTTTTTTTCTTTTTCTGTGGGAAGTTTGGTTTTTTTCATGAATGAATAAAAGAGACCAACAGCTTTTCACAGTAGGGGCTGGTCTTCAGAAAAATGATAGTGAAGGACAGACAGATTACCAAAAACCTGCAAAAGATTGGTGGAAAGTATAGCAGAGGTTTATATTAAGCTTCTCATTTTTAGACATGCAAGGGAACATAATGTTAAAAAAGGATACCTAAAAAGGTATTTGAGGTAAAAACTAAGGGAAGCAGATAGAAAAATGAAAAATGATCTTATCAGGGGATAAAATCTTTCAACAACAAATCAAAGTAATATGGGTTGAGAGCATCTCTTCTAGCCTCTGGCTAAAAGTCCACTGTCTGCTGACTAGGAACAGATGTAATAATCTACTTTAAAAACAAAAAAAGTACTCTTCAAAGAAGGATTCCTAGATACCAAGACCAGCAGCTCTGAAAAGAAGGCTTCAAATTTAACAAGTGATGAAATTAGAAAATTTGCCAAAGAGGCACCTTTGCCAATGCTAGATTCCAAAGCATGACCTGACAATGCGCACTGGTCCAAGTTAGTTTCACTTAGAAGCGGTTCATTTATCGTTAGGGCAGCATTTTCAGCCTTTTCAGCTAAGAGAGTTCCCAGAACTTCCACATCTGGTGCCAAGGGGTTCTTACAAACTTATAGAAAGCATTAAAGATGTGTCTGCGTGGGTGGGCAGCTGATCAAGTAATTTATCGATTAGCCATATAGTGTTAAGAACAAAAATTCAAAGGGAAAAGATGAAACTATTTCTGGTAAGGTGAAACCACCCATATTTACAGAATAGATTATCCACAACAGGAAATGCTTACTTGATTGCTTGATTGCAAAGTCAGGCAGGTCTTCGGCCCCACTGACTTCACCGGAGCAATGACAATTTGCCAACGGAAGATCTGTGCCCCAAGGTAATTTCTTAATGCAGTGGAAAGCTCTTACATTTATAAAAAGCAGGACATAGGAAATGCAAACATGAAAAATCTTTTGTTCAGCCGCTTTTCTCACATACAAGATTTTCTAATATACACAGCTCCAAAAGGCAGGAAGAGAAAAATAGTGGAAATGTGTAAACTCATGAAGTTCTGTTTCAAACTGCACTCTCGTTTCTGACTCATGCGAGAAGTGCACCTAGAGTGCAAAACGGGGAGCAGAATAGCTACCAAAACCCAGCCTCGTTCAAGGGTGTAGCTGTGCTGAAGCTCTCCGTGACTTGCTGCCTGCCTGAGCCCTTCAGCACTCAAGACTCACAGCCCAATTTTAGAGTCAGAGCCCTGCCCGCCTTCAGCTTTGAAAAATCCCTTTTCCTGTACGGAGGCTAAAAGTGGATGCCCAGACCACAGCGTGCGTGCCGCTGAACCACCCTCTGACAACGTACCGCTCTGCCCTCTGCCACTGAACCAGTGTCACCAGAGAAGATAAAGGGATTTCTGCGATCTTCCAGCTCTTCCTAATTCAAGCTGATGTCAGAGAGTGAAGGAATGTCTCTGTGTGGCACCTGCTTATACATTTTCTGGAGTGACTGCAATCTAAATATTGGCAGCCAGTAAGAATGAGAATACTATACCGTGCCATAAAACACTGTTCATCATGAAGTACCTCCCGAGGCGGTTGTTATTAAGCAGTTGGAGGTCAAAAAACCAAAAGGCAAAAATCTTTGTCATAAATGTATCCTATTCGAAAGCCCACGCCTCGTGGACCAAAGTACTGCATGGCTACACAGCTTCTCCCCGTTCCTTCACCCTCATTTTACATTCAATATCTTCGAGGGTTCAAAAAACCCTTTCGGTAACAACTAAGTCAGATCAAAGTAAATGCATAATATGCATGAACAGGTCCACTTTGTATAATATTAGCAATGTAATTTCTGTCAGAAAAATGAAATTAAGAATGTAAAAAAAATTAAGATGTGATTAAAAGCAAAAGCAAAAGATGTCTGGGCTTTGGGGGGAGGTTACTGTTACAGACGAGGGTTTCTGTCATCCTACTCAACCCTCTTTATAGCCCCTTGCTACAACAGCATCTTGGATTGCAGCTACTGTTCTCTATCGATACCTCAGGGATGAAACCTGCAGATGGTCCCCATTTCAATTTTTTTTCTATATCCATTTAAAATGTCATTTATACTCCCCGTCAAGATGGAAACTGCGTTTTTTTGTAGACTCTTATCTCAGACTTGGTTAAAGTAAAGTGCGAGCCACAACACTTACACCCTTTCCTCCTACGCATTTTTACCTGTACATAGTACAGTAGAAGCAGCTATTGCAGTGAGTGCGTGCCACTGTGTCAGGCTGTAGGATATCGTATGATCTAACAAAACCTGCTAACAATGTAAATGTGCCATGATTCATCAATTAGGTGGAGAAATACTGCTTATTTATTTATTTAAAAAGTAAATAGGTACCTCCCCATGGCTAAGATATCATTCTGCAATGCATAGGAGTTTGCTGCTATCTGCAGGTAAAATACTCTATTACTGAGTAAAAATCTGAAAAGGAAGCCAAGCATTTAGCTTCTGTCTTTAATTGCAGCTTCACACAATTCAATGTAAAAACTGCAGGTCTAAGCAGGATGAATGAAAATACAGATCCTTCACGTGGGGCTGAGAGGAATGTTTTCTCTCTAATACGATGAGTTGTAGACATGCCACTCTCGGGATGTTTTGTTACCAAGATCTGCGGTCACCATGGGCAGGGTCAAGCTTCTAGATTCACATCCAGGGCAACTCTGATACCCTCCAGCTGCTGCAGAAGCAAAGGACTCCTGGGACATAAGAGTATCCTTCTGATGCTCAGCAGCCCTCAGACATCCTCCAAGCTGTGACGGTCTGCCAAGCGGATGGGACACAGCGCTGGTTCCGCAAATGCCAAAGCTTTCAGGGAGGCTGCAGACTGTATCAGGAAAGGCAGTTCAAAAGGGTTACAGGCACATCGTGATTTGCCCCTCCGTTTGCACAGCAGGCCTAGAAAGCCTAGACCATCCCTCACAATCCTCCACTCACTCCACTGCACGACATGGTAGCGTTTGCTTTTTGTCCTTTTTTTTTTTCCTTTTCTTTTTATTTTTAATCCTCACTTGGTCCTACAAGCATGGAACAAACTGAAATACATTCAGCACTCCAAGGGAGGACTGTTATTGAATTTTCCTAGCTTTAAAAGTCAGAAGCAGGCAAAAGATTCTGCATGCGCTTTACAGAGCTCGCTATGTAAGAATATTACCCCCAAAGTGTAAAATATGCTGCAAATAATTTCTAGTTTTATAGTTATGCTGCTACAGCACTTTACCTGTTACAAAAAGTGCGCTA
This sequence comes from Rhinoptilus africanus, assembly GCA_013400135.1. Lineage (NCBI taxonomy): Eukaryota > Metazoa > Chordata > Aves > Charadriiformes > Glareolidae > Rhinoptilus > Rhinoptilus africanus. Next base: position 292,461 of record VXBO01005454.1, on the reverse strand, counting down.
GGAATATTAGTTAATTCCTTAAGAATACTTTGGATGACACACTTTGTCTTTATCTTGAGCCCCAAACAGATTAAGATTTGTTTCAAATGCAGCGAGACAGTCTTGACTAGTCTGTGGATAGAAAGATGGACATGACAGAAGTCGTTAAGCAACACTTAATCAAGCAAGTTCATATTGAAGGAGTCATTACAGGAAATATTGACTCCAGGAAATGACACGTTCCGCATTATCTCATCAAGGTTTAGATATTCATCGGCAGTTGTGAAGTGCTGTGTTCCAAAGCCACAGTGCAGGTCTCTAGCTTGCTATCAAACACACATCTTCAAGGCTCTGATCAAAAATCAAAGTCACTGCTGTTAAACTTTTCCTACCCCACTATTTTTTCAGTGTGGCCTCAATTTAAGAAAAGCTGACATAACTTTCAGTTTGTTTTCAAAGAAGAGCTTCAATGTGAGCCAATTTCAGCTTGTGGGGTAAGAGGTGGGCACCAGAACCACTTAAAACAAAGGGAATACATAAGAACACAATAGAACAAAAATTACAAAATATCCATCACTGAAGATTCTCCTTTTAACCTTTAAGTGTAGTCAAAACCTAATGACTTGCTAATTATCAGGAGTTTAATGATGCCTCTAAGCAGAGGTTGTACTACAGGGCACAGCGTCCATGAACCTCTAGGATCTAGGGTCACTTCGCGACTTCAGCCTGCAGTGAATTCTCCTCTTCTCCAAACCGACTTCCAAGAAAGCTTTCAACCCACCCACCCCCCTCCCCATTGTTGCTACCAACAGTGAAGGAAACAATTTTGAACTCTGGCGTAGGCTGGGCTCCAGATGGCTGCCAGCTTTTTAAGCGCTGAGTTGACTAACCTTGCTCAAAGCAGGTCTATAGAACACAGTGCTTCAAATATCAGTGTCTGCTGGGATTGCATCTATATATGGGGAGTCCCACGGTTCCTATCACTAGCGTAGTTGAATGAGTGAATCAGGAGCAAGAAGGATAAAACTGAGGAAAATGCATGAGACCTCTCCCTCTCTGATGTTGAATCAGCCCGTTAAGCAGCAGGGAGCAGCTGAGCATAGATTTTCGTTGAGCTTGCTGACCACTAAATGCAAATGAATATAACCCAGGCTGAGCCTGAGGCTGGGAAAGACCAAGAGGTTGGCTTCCACGTGGAGATGAAAAGGACTGTCCTGAATTCAGCCCAGGTCAAAGAACTGGTTCAGGATGGAGCAAAGTTATTCCTCCTCAGAGCCATTTTGTGAAAACAGGAACCATGGGCAATGACTAGAATTCAACCACTTGATTATAATACTTATAATTGTTCTTACGGATTAACAATAAAAGCATCAGCCAAACCATCCCGGAAAGTCACTCACTTTCTGAGGATAAAATTTATGGGCACAGTTTGATGCTGTTTCCCTGGAGTCTGTCAGTCTGACCTCAGCCACAAATAAAGTCTTTTCAAATGTAAGGAAATAGCTCTTGGATATGTAATACCTGATGTAAAGAGAAAAAGCACCATCTTCATCCCTAGCCACAGGAGAGCCTGTTTTCTTTCTTTCTTGGCCCATATGAGAGTTAGTGCATGAAATATAAATCGCTTCTCAACATTTAAGTTTGGTAGAGCCAATTAATACTGCCTTCTCAACATGGGCTTGAAGGTTACTTCAACTAAATCCTCTGTACGAAAGTAGCTGCCGCACACTGGATTTCTTGGTGTTTCTGAGAGGCTGTCCTTAGTGGGTAGTTTAAGTTCCGCAGTGCATCCGTCTCTCCCTTTGATCACTGCCGCCTCCCTCTCCCTCCCTGCTGTCTGTGTCACCCTCCTGCAGGCCATCTGAACACTGCTGCCAAATAGATGTCCCACACACTCTCTCACATCAGCTCACTGTTCTGTTCAGATCCCTCGGTTGCTTCCCAGTGATCCATCACCCTGCTCCATATTTTTGTCCCGTTCCTCCAGGCCCATCTCTTCCATCTTTGACCAAAATAACACATTCTGTTTCTGTTCTGAGAGCCTATAGGCTTTCTGAAGGATAACTGACTACCGTTCCAGCAAGAAGAGGGAAATTCTGTTTTTAAAAAAGGAATAAAACAGGAGTAGGGAGTCATACAGGAGGCCACAGGACTGAAACTATTTTCTCTGTATTTCTGTAAGGCTTTCTAAAGTCACGCTGATTCAAGCAGCTCCTTGAGACAAGGAAAACGAGGACCTGATGCTCTGCCAACACCAGAAAATCCTGAACCCAGAGTAAAGGTCACCTCATTTTTAACTTCCTCTAAAGGCTCATCACTTCTGCAAAGTCCACAGCAGTTGTCCTCATTCCAATTTCCCTTACATTTACTATTTAGTTTCACTTTACTGGGGAAAATAAATTATCTTCTTGTTGGGATACGATCCTGGCTCCCAGCTCCCTGCTGTCCTGCTGATTTCCACTGTAAGTTGGACATATTGCCTCTCCGTCCATGCTTCATGTCTCCAGCTGTGCTATAGGGATAGCTGTGCTCCCCAGTCTCACAGGAACTGTGTGAGGAGAAGTACATTCCTGACTGTGAGGTCCTCAGGCTCTGCCACGGCAATAGGGAGAAAGGTGGCAGGGCACGTGGAAGTACTGCAGAGACAATAAATGCCCCCTCTACCTTGTGTTGCTACAGCTGAAGTGTGACTATGGTGGGCCCCCCTCAGATAAAAGAAGGTGGGATGTCTCTCACCATTATAGATGTCTAGAACTGAGATGGTTCTCTAGCCAGAGGAAGGAAGTAGATACTTTTCACGTACAACTCATGTGGCCTCTTTTAGGTATCCACGTCGCACTTTCTCTCCACACACAACTCAGAGATTCTGTTGGTTTGCAAGGTCTGGGAGACAGCAAAGAGATTCAATGACTTGTAGTTGTTCCCTTGGAATAAGTGGGATGAGGAAGCACAGAGTATATGTCACCTACTAAACATGCTTTGAAAATATATAGAGAATACCAAGGGAGCAAGTATTTCAGACGCTCATCTCTATATGCCAGTCATTCACCTCACCCTTTATGAGGGATCTTTAAGATCCTCCTCCTATCACACCAACTGGGTCTTCCTTTTATCTACTGATGTATCAGGAATACTAACGCTACGCGATAGTTGCTTACCTGCATACAAATGTGTCTTACAACCATTATGTAGAACAAACAAACTTTCTTATATAAATTCTTCAGTGGGCTCTAGTTACCATGTTCTTGGACAATGAGGTTAAACAACAGACGGTCTTTCAACCTTTTATCGTAACTAAAATTGCAATATTCATATACAGAGTACTTCATAGAAATCATCAATAATGTGCCAGGTATTACTGTGTAGTGAATGTGATACCTTTGAGACATATCAGACCTGTCACATGCAAGGTGATGAATTTCTCTGTAATAATTAGCTGGATGTTGGAAAATCTGGTCCATTTTTCAGAGTCCTCAAATCAAGCCTGGACAGAAAAAAAAAAAGGGGGGGGAAATGTCCTCCAACTTACAGCCCAGTAAATCTGAAATTCTGATCCTTGGTGCATCCAGCACTAGGTTGTGAACTTCACTGGTATGTGTTATTAAGTATCTCCTGAGATGGATCCAGATTTCTTGAAGGAAACTTCAGGCAGTCCACCAGACAATTTTGAGTACTGAAGGTGGAATGATGGGACTTTGGCTGTTCAGGTTGAGCTACATGGAGGTGTGTAGGTTTCAGAATTCAGTATTTGTTGTTGACTACTTTTCTCTTGAATTGCTTTTCATTGTAAGAGTACCTTAGTTCTTCTGAATGTGCAGAAAACACTTCTAGGAACCTGTTTTTCCCACGCTGCCTTGAACCTCCTTTGCAAAAAGAAGAAGAAATCACCATCAAATAAGGGACCTCCATCCAATCTTTTTGATGGTACACCTGCGCACTCACTTTGTAGAGCTGTAAGTGAACATACAAGTTTCAAGACAATGTGAATTCTAAATCTTTGTCTCGCTTGTTTCTTCATTTTCCTCATCAGTCTATTTCTCTCTTTAACCACGTGAGAACAAGTGCGACCACTGAAGGTGTGAGCTTGGTGAGGTGTAGATATTGTGCCTTAAACAAAGATAGCACTAATGAATTCACATTCAACCTTTTCAGCCCAGTGATAGGAAAAGATTTTCAGTCACTTTAGCCTGAGCTACATTTGCACTCAGGGTCACCTAAAGAAAAGGACAACACATTCATCTTTATCCCCCTTGAGTTGTGGAACCACTCAGATAATCTATAGTGAGTTACAAAGTGAAATTAAATACCTTAAAATGCCATCTATCTGATCCCCAATTAAAACATAATCTTTTTAAAGCTGTCAATAGCTGCTGACCAGAATCAATAAGGGGAAGATTATGACTGGCACTTCTCCAGTGATCTGCAGGCAGACAGGAAATACATTGCTGTTGTCAGGTCAGCAGCAAAAGGGGAAAACTGGACCCCAAGCAGAACTACATCATAGACAACTGGAATTTGAGATCCTCTGCAATGATACTGCTAGGTAGTTTGGGGGTTCATTGGTTTGGGGTTTTGTATATTTTTCTTTTTTTAACTAAGACAGGAAGGGATGTGGTACATGTGAAGGTTTTAAAGAAATAACCCTGGAGTCTTTAAATCACGAATCTTTAGAAAAGTATTTGTAAAAGAAGTTTTACTTTGATCCTTCTATATACATACACTGAAGTTCCCGAGTCAGATTCAGCCAGTGTCTTAAGAATTTGAGGCATACTTCCTTTTCATTTGCATTTAAGAAATATAAGCTTACATTTATCTAAGTAGATCCTGGATATTCCTTATCGTCGCTACAGGAGTTAAAGTTTTAACTATCTAAATCTAGTGTTTGACATCAGTGACGCGAATGATCCCTACTACAGCATGCAAGCTTAGGGTAAGAGGGCTAAACGACTTCTTTTCCTTCTGACCTACATTAGGATTGCTTTTATTTCTAGGCCAGATTGGAAAGTTCAGGATAAAAAACTGTTTCCCGGTGTGCAGAGGGCTTAGTAGCCTTTCTACCCACAAGCTGTTGCTTTCCTCCAACCTTCCACAGTACAGATTGTGGCACAAATGCTCCAACCTGCCTGTGAAGCTAGAGCAGCCAGAGCAATACACTCATTGTACTGACAAAAAAATCACCAGAGCACTACCTCTAAAGAAAATTCTTTCAACGCAATCCGTAACTGGAGTTAAGTTGTTCAACGGTCCTTGCAACTACACGCTGAAGAGTGGCTCGTACATGTGAATTCTCCCTCTCCTGCTGCAAAAGCCACAAAGTAAGCTCTTGTCCCAGAAAAAAAGGCAACTGCAGCGAGCCAAGCCTACCTAGACTTTATGTGAGGGGCACCCAAGTGCTTGCTCTGACAGAGTGTCTGTGAAACACTAAATCATTTCATCTCTACGCATCACTTGCTATCTGCCAAAAAATGGGTGACAAATCTTCCATGCCTCTACTGACCTGGAGGGAAGCACAAGAAGCATTCAAAATGTGGACTTGATAAGCACCTAAAATCAACAGAAGCAAAGCTGGGGTCTGAAACTGTTGATGTGAGAAAACACGTAGGAGACCATAGCACAAATGTAATATGCTGAAACAGCACTTTTAGGTGCTGCTTGCTTTTATGAACAACATATCTGACCTTTCTCACTCTTATCCATCATTTAAATATAAGCTTTAAAATGACCATCTTTGTTGCAAAACCTTGTGGCATTTTACAAATAATCTGGGCAAGAAGATCACTTTGCAAATAAACCAGCCCATTCTAAAGTTACTTTCTCCAAAAATCTCATGAATATGTAGCTGTATTTTCCTGACCCCAGGAAAACTGACACAGAAGCATGCGTAACATCTCAAAACACAATGGCGAACATGCCAGCACAAAATTTCTGAAATCAGTCTGGCCCTGTTCTTTTTATAGGTGTGGTTTGGACCCCTGCAGATTTCTGGGATATTGGTCCCTTCTGTTACTTATTGGATGGCATTATGATAGAATGATTTGTTCAGAGCATAACTTTTCTGTCTCGTTAGAACAGCAGAGACAAGGCTTCCTACACAATGACTGCGCTGCATTGACATTTAGTAGCTCCTCTCTACTTGTTCATTAGTAGAACAGAAAATGCTGCTGAAACCACACAAAGCTGCATCTGGACAAGGTCAGTTTCAAAACTAACTCTTCCTACTCATAAATCACATGCAAATAATCTACTTATTCCAAAGTCAGAGTTGTCAGCACTCAACTAGCAGAACATGCAATGCCATGATCGCTACCAAACTTCATCTAGAACCTACGAAAGAAAAAAAAAGAAAAACTGCTAAATGTTGTTCACTACCATATTTAATGATTCCAGTCTTTTCTATGTTTTCTACTGCTGTCTTTGACAAACTTTAAACTCAAAAAGAAGTCTGCATCCTCTGAGGATAAGGTCCTTTATTTGGAGGCAACAGCTTCCAAGACGGCTACATATGACAAATAATCACTGAAATCAAAATGAACCTAGACAAAGTGACTAGAAACAGACTTTGCAATCAGACTGTTTCTTAAAAGAAGAAAAACCGATCTTTCTCATTTTTCTTGATTAGGAGAAAACAACGGTAAGAAGCAGAACAATAATATTCCAAAATGGTTCAAAATTCATCTTAGGACTTATAGCGAAGTGACGGTCACACCAGAAGGTCAGAAAACATCCAAAACAGGCCTACCTCCATAGAAAGTAGAGGGGTCTGGTGAAGAGGAAAATAATCACGCCCAGGAAAAGCAAGAAAGTGGCTTCCAGATTATTTTCAATATCTCGCTTTAGCCTGCCAGGTTTGAAAACGTTGGCATATGCATAAAGGAAATTCTTGCCCTGTGTTTGCATGTGGGGTACCTTACATTGTGTTTTGAGCATTATTTTAATGGTTCATCAATACATTATTAATTGCAACAAACAAAACCAAAGAAACAGAAAATTCTTAAAAAGCCAGCTGTAAACAGCTGCAACCTCTCGTTCTCCTTAATCACTTAATTCCATACACCTATATTGAAATTTCACACTGTGCCTCAGCAGGGCATTGTCACAGCAAAACACTAGAATGCTGATATTGTGCTAGGTCAAGAGTTAAGTAAGTTCATTCCACCCCTGCTATTTTGTGTTTTAAAGCAGTCCTTACTCTAGGCAGACTCTCTCTGTTATTATTACTTCTTGAATGATAAGAGCTGGGATTGACCTTCAAAAGAGATTTAAATGGCCTTATCCGAAAAACAGTCTGTGAACATCTATAAACTAATGTGCTGCCTTTACACCTCCTTTCTCAGAGAGGAGGTGTAAAGGCAGCACATCAAAGTCAGCAAGGAACTTACAATAATGGATTTCAAAGTCAAAAATCTAATGCAAATCTAAGTATTTGCTTATAGACTCTTTGAAGTCTTGACAGATTAAGTTTAGAAGTATTTTCATAGATGGTATCTACATAATCTAATAGAGATGATTTCAGGAACTGAGTAGATGTTTCCAGTAGATGTTTAGATTATGGAACACCACTTTTCAATAACATTAATAAAGAATACATTTTTGTTTAATTTCTTTTAAGTTTACAGCACAATACTGAGCAGTTATAAATGATATTCTGTGTCTGTGGAAAGGTTTTTATCTCACTAGACAAAAATGGCAGACGCACAGGATAAAGGAGTTCCATCTCTGTTACGCTTATATAATATAATTGACTTTGTTAAAGGACATTTAGGTGTTGTTTGATTTACATCCTATGTCAGCTTAATGCATCAACCACGTAAGGTCCCACTTGTTTAAATATTTCATTTTAAAAGGTGCAGTAAGCTCATAACTTCACCAACATCCACTCTTCCCTGACTAAAATGGATTCTCCAGTTTAATCTATCACAGGAGAAGTAAATGAAGACTTCACCCTTTCCCTTGACAGAGGAACTGAGGCTGTCGTATTACTTATTACCATCAGAGTTGAAGAAGGTACTGGTAAAAGTGTGACAGTAATTATATGACATTTTTCCTTGAAAAAGTGTAAAATAAAACTTAAAACATAAAAAGGGAAAAAAAAAACCACAACAGTAATGCTTGTATTGCCTGTTGAAACCATCCACTACTGCTACTTTTGACATCAGAATGTTTCTTTTAAGTAATAAATAAATAAATAAAGTGCTTGGCTTTTTTTCCAGGTTCAGTATGATTTATGTTTATTTGTTAACATATTATTGGAACAATCTTTTTCAAACTAGGCACACTTACAGCTGTTGGAGTTACTTAAAATGGTTTTGTAGACCTGGTCTGCACCAGTGTCATCAAGAGAGCGGCTGCAGGGTTCTTTGTTGCCAGATGAGGCCAAACCACAACGGTCCTTTTTGGCGCCCAATGATGGGCAACAAAGAACCCCGCGGCTGCTCTGTCAACCCCCCCACGGCTATGGGGGAGAATTGGAAGAAAAAACCAAAACTCATGGGTTGAGACAAAGGCAGTTTAACAGAACAGCAAAGGGAAGAGGAAACACAGCCACTAACATGGACAGAGGAACATACCAACACAGCGACGGTTCCACCGCTCACCCACCAGATCCACACGCCCCAGCCCGCTCCAAGCTGTGAATTCCCACCACCTCTCCAGGCAACTCCCAGCTATAAACTGGGCATGGGTCACATGAGATGGAAAACCTGTATCCCTGCCGGAGCCTCAGGGAAAATTAACTCTATCCCTACTGGAACCAAGACAACCAGAAAAATTTTCCTGGTTCCAGCATGCCAGAAAAAACCTCCTAGTGTGTGCACAGCTAAATATCCAGGTAGAAGGGTTTTTTTGCTGATATCTAGCAATATTACAAATAAATAACTGAAGAACAATCTTAACCAGTATAGCTTTCCAAGAAATCACTAGCTGAACTTGTTTATACATTTTCTTACTAAGATTTCAGAGGACTTCTGTACCCACACAGTCTCACGAGGATACCTACTATAAATTATAAATCAGCTGTAAGTATAATGGGCATTTTAAAACAAAATTTGCAGTCTCAGCTCTCATATATTTTCAGAAAGAGCAAATATGTCACCCCACCTTTCTGAACATGGGTAAACCGAGGCTCGGAGATTGTGTGTTCTGCACCAAAGAACGTTGAGACTCCAGAGAGAAGAACAAAACGACTTGGAGATCCCACCTTCTTTCTTGGTATGTTTTTATTCAATCTGCAGATGGGTAAAACCACACAAGACACAGGACATTACCAATTCAAGTCCTCAGTCTCTTCTACGCAGGCTATCAGACAACACAGTGATGCTGCTTTTCTTTGAGCTTTACATGGTTTTTTCCTTATGTATCCAGGAAAAGTGGGGCAGAGAAATGGGACTGTATTCTTTGGCGTATCTCACAATTATATTATAGAGTTACTTAATGCCTGCAAAGGTTTGGAAGCGTTGTGCCAAATATTATCAAGATGTGGGCTTGAACAGAAACATCTGTTCTAAACTATATACACCAAGGGACCTTGACTGCTGCCTATAACAAAGTGTACAGAGAAAGATTTTAAAACTGAAGTGATGTTAAATTCTGACTTGATTTCTGGATGGGCCTTTCTTCAGTCTTAGGAATTAAACTACCTAAACAAACAAACAAGCTATTTTGCCTTCCTAAACTGCAAAATTATCTTGACTGAACTCTGACCACATAGAGAGAATACACTGTTCATCATGCTGCCTGATTCTTTGAGTGACTACTAGAATATACATGAAAATATTTCTTTCCCTCTTTCTTTCCTAGTAGGTGCTTATAAGACAGAGTACACTGAAACAGAGATCTAGGATTTTTATCTTTCACAGTCTGGGTGACTGGAATAAACCATTTCATATCTGCCTTCTCTAGTTTTCTGTCTTTAAAATGAAGATGATGACACGGGGTTCTGCATCTCTGCGATCCACAGATGTTTCTCCATGCCAGTTGGTATTATTCAATATTCTGTCTTGGTACCTTGCTTCATTTTTCCATTGGCACTGATCTCCAGTTATTTGAAGACTTCTGTGTTAGGTTACATGCATACCAGCCTGCACAAAGTGCACTAGCTAGACCACGCTTGCTTCCGGATTGATTACATGTATGCAAAGGTTCCCAGCAACCTCCTTCGCTCCCTGGGGATCAAGTGAAACTGCAGGGTTATACCAGTGCCCTAAGCGGGGTCACATTCACCCTCACTGTGGGGACGAGGGATTTAAAACACCGAGTCATGTTAGGTGCCACTGCCCTAGAGTGCTTGTTTTTCTTTAATGAATTCATCCTTTTGAGCTATTTTGGGGGGAAAAAAAAAAACCAAACCTTTCTTCTACATGCTTGTGTTTGTTTTACTTTTGAGGTGTGATCAAAGTAAGTCCTGGCCGTGTAATCATTTAATGCATTTTGGCTGCAGTTTCAGCCTCCTTTGAAATTTATCCCTTTTCTCTTGCCTATGACAGCCAAACTTTACCTCCAGGTAGTAGAGGAGGCTTACAAACTCTTTTATATCTCACATCTGCTTTCAGCCCATTAATCACCCAGATTGTAGACAGCTTCTTCCCTCTCTTATAGAGTGTGACTTTGTCTAGACTAGGAATTAAAGGGTGTATTTTAACATGGTCTAGCTACCTTGTTTAAATGTGGACCAAGCTGTGTATCCTTTAACTGATGTTCAGCCGGGCAATTTAAACACTTAGGAAGAAATCATGCTTCAACGAGACAAGTTTAGCACGTGCCAAAAGATGCTCTCCCTTGTTTAATTTACAGGTAAAATCTTGACCCTTACAAAGTCAACAAAAACTTGTTATTGACTTCAAATGACCAGGAATTTCCCCCGTAACTTTAAGGATACATTAATCAGAACAACTTGAGTAAGAGAACCTACTTCTTACTCGAACTCTGGTTTAGGAGCTCAGAAGAATTACACTATGATCCCACATCTCTAGGGACCCAAATCCTTTACCACCATGGCCCAGCTGCGCAGTGATATTGAACCAGAGCTTTTAGTTGCGGAAGTTCAGAAGAAAAACAATAACCAGCCTGCCAAGTATCGCGTCACAAGTAGCAGCCAATTTACCTTTTCATATTAATTGCAGAAGGTCTATCAACGGACTCTCCTTAGACACCTGGCTGCTTATTTCCACCTTTCTTCAAAGATTTCTATGCAGCTGGCACAGATGTCTTCTTCTCCATCATGGGTAGTCCTGCCATCCGTGGTTTCTCCCCAGGCTCCAGTGCTCATTTTCACATCCCAACCTGGCACTCACTCAACTGCCATGAGTACTGAACCAGCCATTCCTATTGCCGTGCTCTCACTCGGGGTGCTGAAACCTCCAGCAGAGGGGACCTAATCCCGGGGGGGGGGGGAGGTTCTTTGTGTTTTTCAAATCAATTAGTTCTTGGGCACACAAAGCAAAGTTAACACTACTCATTTATTCACTAGGTTCAGAAGGGATGTAACAGATAGAGAGACAAAGAGCAATAGATGAAAAGACCAAGGAAAGGGGAAGAAGACTGTGATGGAGGAGACAGAGAGGCTTTTGTGTATGGAGATCTTTTCACCAGGAGCACACAAAGCACTTGAATCAAAGACTCACATGTAGACAGAGACAGTCAGCTAATACAGGGATGTACTCCTGTTCCTGGAGTTTGAAGTTTTAAAAGTGAATTAGGGTTGATGGAGAACTGGCTCCTGCCAGCCTTTACCTCCTCAGAGGGATAAGGCCAGCATCACTTCTGTTCTCTGATTTTGGAAGAAAGCATTTTGTTTTAAAGTATCCATTTGATTTATAAGCTTTGTATAAATGATTAATAAGCCATCAAAGTCTTTAATATCATTTTAACTTGGGTTTTGTTTACTCTCTATTTGCCATCTAAAAAATGTTTATGCAACATTATGAGGCAATGCATATTTATCAAAGACTGCAGGTTAATGGAGGATGATCAGGAAAGCAGAGAGAAAACATGATTTGCCTATTAAGTTGAATTAGGAGAATTTGGAGTAAAAATGCATGGTAACTGTTACTTAACGTCTGCCAAACCTTAAATCATCATCTTATATCAATGCAGTGCCTTCTGTCCCAAACTACATTGCAAGCTATGAGAGAATCATTTCACATTACCTTCAAAACTCATCCACCTCCTGAGTGCCATACAGTACCTGTGCAGCAGCCTCGCACAATAATTTTGGCTATTAAAATGAACTCAAACACGGAGTGAAGCAACAGAGTACTGCTAGCCAACGGGAACATAATCAATACATAAGGTTATGTACTGGTATTTTTTTTTTTTAAAATTACACTATTTGTAATGCCCCAACAAATCGCCAAGCTGTGAACAAAGGGACCTTACGAAGGTCAGTACAGGAGGGCCACACTGCAGGCTCACAGTGCACTTCCCCGTCTTGTGTTTTACACTTTGCACCTTGTCTCGCAGGTGCTGTGGCATGGCTGGGTAGAGATACACCAGCAGCAACCAGGAAAACATTATAAGGAGAGTATTCCCTGCCAAGCAGAGCTACACGCTCTCTTTTTTGTTGTTTTTTGATTTTCCACGTATAATGAATTTCACGGAAGGTAATATCTGCTCTCCAGATAACAGGTCTGCACTGAAGAAAGAAGCCATAAAACTATGTTAATGTGACCTTGAAGTTACAAAGCTTAAGTCTGAGGCACACCAGATTCCCAAGCAGTGCCCATCATGTTAAAAATTCACCTTCATGCTAAGCTAATGACATTACAGTCTTTCCATATAGGACTGTGATCCACGATGCCAGCACAGACAACATGCAGGCCTTTTTGATTACCTCTCATTGCTGTTAAGCTTTACCTCAGAAGGAACTTTCCAATGGTTTACATATGCCTGTCAAACCATCATGGTCTAACAGCTCCAGAAATCCAAAGATCAGTCTCTGAGATTGTGCTAAAACTCCACAGTGACTCGACCCTGAACTTTGCCACAAGCCTGCCCTTTCCTGCTCTGTTCCTTCTCACCCACCCAGAACACATGCATCAAATTAACAAAGAATGGAACATTTCATTCAGTTCTGTGGTTTAGCAAATTTAGTGTATGTTGCTGGACTGGGAGGATCAAGTTTTAGCGCATTCTGCAGTCTCAGTCTATACGAAAGCATAATTGTTCTACTCATTCTCGTGGAAGTACGAGTGCAAGTAGTATCAGCACTTGGGAGATTTCAAAGGAGTGTTTATCTGCTTTCACCTCACTACAGGGCAAATGGGTCTCTAAAGTTTTGTTCTCAAAGCGTACAGTCTCTGAGCATGTTTCACCCCCGTGATTGGTGGTTATGACGGGGACTTTCAACTAGTGTGCTCCCATATGAAGTGCATAGTCCAACCGGAGAATAAAAGAAAGCAGGTACTGTTCATCAAAAGAAAATGTGACAAGCTGAGTACACAGTTTACATTAATGAATACAAGTAGGAATCTAACACTTTGTGTGTTAGATTATGTTCTGGAACTTAGAGGGTAATAATTGCAGCAAATACAATGGACTTTAATGTAGTAAAGAGACCTGATTAGAGTCATCACTTCAGCTGCAGTCCTTCGTTTACAGCCTGAAAACAAAGACTGCAGACAGAGAAGGGAGGCTTCAGTGTCAACTGGAATTATTTAGGGTTTGTCATGGAGTAGAAGAGCTCAGAATCTCAAGCCACTGAATGTTGTTGTGAAACAAGTTCAGGGAAAACAACAGAAGAGAATGCAATAACACAATACATTTACACTGAACCAGAGGCTGCCTCTTGTAGGACAAAGATTAATGTATCACCAAATCAATTAGTTTTTCCTTATGAAAAAATGTAGTATGTTTCGCTAAAAATACATAATTTTAATCTCTGCCCATTTCCACTGAGATGGTGCTCAGAAATCCCTGTTCCTCAATACTCCAGTCAAAAGCTCTAGCACCTTAAGAAACTGCACCAGTGCAACACACTGACAACAAAAATACACTTTTTTATTGGGTTTGACTTACCTTAAGTTTTAAATCAAACTAAAGCAATCAAATTTTTAAAGTCTGATCATCTGAGAAATAAGGATATTAAATATGATTAAATGTGATTGCATTTGAGTGTAAGGACTGTTCTTCCATTACTGCTTTGATTAAAAAAAGCAATCTGAGCTGTGAGGTAGAAAAGTTAAATGCAGCAGGAAAAAATAAAAGAGCTTGAAGTTTCTTTCCTTTCTTTTTAAATATATATTATTTCTGGTATGAGAAAATAGTATTATTTTAAGTATGTGCTTTTGCAAAACTGAAAGCACACTGCCAAAGTTTCTGTAACTTAATATTCCTTCAAGCTTTTTAATTATAGGAAATATGAAGATGAAAAAAAGGAAGAATAAAAAGTTGTTCTTATGGGACACCTGGGAACAAGAATAGGAGATACAGTTTCAAATGAAAAGTGGACTGGAAACCTCAGTTCTTAAACTGGAATTTAATTGGTGCAATATTGGAGTTTAAAGAGTAATAAAGTTTTTGTCCTCAGGTTATGAGAAGAAAATTACCCGCAACATTTTTTTTTGGATTATAATATCTTAGCTGCTTCACCGGTCTATCTTTTTCTGGTATTATCATCATTACTACTCTGATCATTTTATGTGTTTCATACCTTCACCTCCAAGCATTTGGAATGGTGCTGAGAACCCCAGTGAACTTTTCAGATGCGAGGCGGAGATCAGCCACTGATCAAAATGCACTTGAACTGCAGAGTCTTCGGAGCTGTTTTCAGAAAGACAAAATGTGTCGCTCCTTAGAGATGAGATAAATGGCAAAACCAGCACAGATCACTCACTCTCACCTCCTAATTGAAAAGTTGGCTGCTGATCAAGAGCTGGCAGTGACCAGCTCAAGCCATCAGGATGCCAATATATGCTTCGACCTTATTTCTCCACCTCAGAAAAGATCAATCACAAATTAATGTTATATTAGTGAAAGTAAGGACTTTTATTGAAGAGGGAAATCTATAAAAATAGCATCCGATGAAATGGTGAAAAACAAGCCAGAGAGAAAACTAGCCTAGACTGGCAGTAGAATATCATGCTCACTCAGTACAAGTAAAATAATCTGGAATCTTATCTAAAACATGATAACACAAATCGTATCTAAAATACTAATACTGGTATATGAAAGCTTCATTTTGTTTTGTTGGGGCTTTTTTCTGCAGCAGAAGTTGCAATCAGTTTTCTGGTTAAAATATCTATTCTAGTTTGCCACTAAGTATTATCTGCGCAGGAATACTGTATATTGTCATTGCTCCAAACCACTGAATGCAAGAAAAATTTCTCAAAAGGATTCCAGTTTTATGATGAAACGGCACATTAGGATGGCTCCAAAGTAGACAAACCTCTTTTTTTAAACTTCTTTGAATAGGTAAAAACTCTGGGAACCACACAAATGAAACGTTAGCGTCTGCATCTCTTATTCCTTGCTCTTCTCTCATTTTAAAAAAATGTTAAACACAAACCACTGAACACAATAACGTAACAATACAATGGGACCCCTGGACGTGGACCTCAGGTGGGCATACATGCCTGAATAGGCACTGTCTGCATATCGATCCTTCCCAAGGCGCACGGAGCGCCTGCCTGCATCTGTACATGAGGCATCCAAGCCCTAGAGACTCAGGGGAGCGACACAAAGAAAATACATTGGTATGGTCCAAGGACTAGTTTTCAGGCTTGGTTCAAGGAGCTCAAAAGTGTTTATGTAGTTAGGAATGGGGTTTACATACCAGAGATGCTTTAGGGCCAGAAACCTGTGCTAAGCATTCAAGGATCAGGTAAACCACTCTTCGCACAGATGTAGTCTCTAAGCTTGACAGTCATTTTTTACTGCAGTAAGACATACAAGGAAGCTAAAGATAAGCCCTCTCCACTCATTCACACACGCATGCACATACTTCGAGTTGTTGCCTTAAACTGGACAAACATCCAGGGAGTGAGGACAGAACAAAAAAATGTGCCAAACAGTATTTTACAGGCTGGGATACTGAGGGCACTGTCTGACAAGCTGTGGGGATTTATGGCTAGTGCCAAAGAGGTTATTGTTCCCACCTGCCTATTGTCCTTACCAGGCAAAGCCTTTATTCTTCAGCTATTGCCTCTGCTTTGTGGAGACTCACACAGGCTGGGAGCGATGGTGGTTGAGGAGCACGCACACTGCCCGTTCAGCCTTCTCTGCTCTGGCACCAGGGACTTCTTCAGTCCCCTCCGCAAGTACCACCAGAGCTCATGAGTCACAGCATTAAAACACAGAAATAAGTTGCTGAAGAAACACCTGCTGAGCTTAACAGCGCTGAAGAGCAGCAAGAGAATCTCTGGCAGAACTAAAAATAGATGTTGGGTTTTCTAATTCCAAGTCCAGGATCCTATTAAAAATCCACACTATCCATTACAAGAACGAGAAGAATGATGTATGGCGGCAACTCCAGAAATTCAGCTAAAATTCCTCAAGATCAGGCAGAGTTTTGGAGGTGGCAAGCAGTTTACACAATTTTCATTCTTAGACTTAAGCTTAAACCTTTTCAAAATGAAGAAAAAAACCCAATCAACCACCCCCCCTAAAAAAACAACATAAAAACAAGGCACTCCAGGACACTGAAACAGATGGAGCATGCCAGCATTTGCTTCAGCAGGAAAAAAAAAAAAAAAGAGTTTATAATGGAGGCGCTGAAACAAGTTTAATTATAGAAGCTTGAATGGCATCCCTATAATAAAACAAACTAAAAAGTCAAATGAACGTCCTTGCCCTTTATTAAAGAGCTGGGTGCATTTTTTCTCTGATATAATGCTATGGAAGCTTACCTCCCTTTTACCGGTTCTTCTGACACTACCCTGGGTTTTACAAAAAATGCAAATCTCAGAGGCACAATGCTCTTGTAAAACTGAAGAGCATTTATTTCTCATATTTAAGCCTTGGTTTGCCAGGACAGCCTCACAAGATAAACAGCCTTGTTCTCATAAGGGCCCGGGTACAGCAGGAATTATATTCATTCTAAATTTCAGTGCCATCATGCTAACATTTCATACGAAGCAGAAAGTACTTCCCCACATATCAGTATGAAAATGTGAAAGACACCCTGGCTTAATGCTACTTTAAAAGATCAGAATTCATCTTTCAGTGTGTGTATCACTCTCTCAGTAGTATAACAGAATAAAATCATATTATTGTTCTGTGCCCAGGGAAATAAAAAACGTATCTCTTTTTCAGCATGCAGAGTAAATTCTGAGCGAATCTTATGATTTAGCAAGAGCACGGTGCAAAATCTGCTGAAATCAGTGGGATCCTATCTATTGATTTCGGAGAGCTTTCAAAAATGCCCTGCGGTAGGAAGGCATTTGTGAATCATTCACTATTAGCTTCAGCTTGTTATCAAACACTAAACCGCTTTATGTAAGAATCCTACTGATTTTATAAACTTGGTTCTGATGGACTTAACATTGTTCCAAATCTCTCCATAATTTACTCAATAAATTGGATAGATCTGTTCCAGGACAGAAAAGTAAGACATATGCTAGTGTATTTGTAACTCAAACCAAATCTCCTTTTACTATATTATCTATTTTTACCACTACTTTAATATAAGCACCAACATCTCTATTTCAAGCGAAGCACTTGAGAAATATCTCCTCCAAATAACACGCCAAACTTTAAAACACCACCTCTGTCAAGAAGCACAGTCACTAAACACTCATTTGTGGAGCAACTGGAAAGTGTCACTTCGGATCAGAGCTCCTTTGGTTCTCTGTCTGAGAGCACAAAGGCCTACCTTCAGATGCTCACAGCCTAAGACAATGCTGACTCACAGCTGAGAAAAGAAAGGCAGATATTTTGGGCCCAAAACGAGAGCTGGGAGTTGGGTAGTGGCAAACAAATACAAGTTGCCCCAGAGAAGCCTGGGTGGTACTGATGGCAGCTCCTAGAACAGCCCTGGCTCCGTGCAACGGCAGCACCCCTATGCCAACAACCTTCCCGAGGGCATCCCGAGATGTGGTCTGGTAACATCCTGCCTAAAGCTTTGTGACCTTTTGTTCACCTTGAACATCCCTCTCCATAGGCCAAAAATAATATGACCCTTAACAGAACTATTTCTTCCTGATTAAGGCTGCAACACAAATGGACCAAAGCCAGGAAGTTTAAAATTAAGCTGACACTTTGTCCTCTAATTCTAGCTGTCAAGGAGAAGAGGAAGAAAAAAGAAAACCAGCTTCACAGAATAAGTTCTCCAGCCTGAAGTTTTGATGAAGTTTTGGTGTCCTCTTTTTTATGGTTTATGTCCCAAGCCTATCATTATTCAGTGAGTTGATTTATTATTTTTTTTAATATTTTTTAATATTTTTTTGCATTTAACTTCTTTGCTTTTTAAAGTGAAAAGAAGAGACGCAGAAGTCTTTAATGGAAAGTTCTCCGATGCATATTAATTATCTAGGAGACCAAAATGACTGCTTGTGTTAAATACATATTTATAAATCTTTTTTAAATGTACATTATTTACTGATAGACTAGAACTGTTCTAAACTCAGCCATTCTGTCTGAGCAGGTAAATACATCTTTACATTTTTTAATTAAGTCACATTATTTTAGCGATAGGGGAGAACAGCTCTCTTGACAGGAATCCATAATGTGTAATCCTGCCTTCCCTGTTCAGAGAATTCACCCACAGACATCAGGAATCCGTCACTCTAGGCAAAATTTACGCATCGCAAGAGTCACTAAATATGAGAGTCCCTAATTTGCAAAGATTTAGGGGTAAAGCTCCTTTTCTGATCTGTCACAAAAGATACGTACCTTTAGGTTTACGACTTTGAGTCAGCACTGCAACACCTACCGGTTTCAGTTCTTCGACCAACTTGTGATTTACAGTCCACAGATTTTACTCTGAGTAGGGGCTGACCAGGACAAAAAAAATACAGGACACCACCCAGTTATGTTGAGGGTGGAGGACGCTTGCAATCCATAACTCAAATTGATCATTTGGTCCACGTCATCATTCCTTCTTCTAACCTCACAGTTTCCTGGGGTTCAAAATTTCAATCGCAAACATGCAGGTTCTATCTACTGCACATCTAACGGTTCACTGGCGAATTTCAAAAGTATCAGCATTGCTTCTGAACGAGTTTCATTTAATCCACATGCCTTCCATGAGACCAAATGAAAACAGAGGGCAAAACCATGGCATTGAGCATTAAAAAATAAAATAAAATAAAATCCTGCTTGTCTAGAGAAACAAGTTTGTCTTTTTCTTTGAAAAGTTTGTTAGTCAGAGAAATTCAAATTCTACAGAAAACTCTTCTCAGTTAATTTCCACATTCAAACCCCAAACTACTAGAGGCTTTTGCATAACTTCAGATTTTGTTGTGAAGAGCTTACAGAGCTCTAATCTGCACATGAAACTCATACTGACGTCAATGGCTGGTTTATGCAGGGATCAAGGGCACAATATGCAGTCAAGATCCCCTCGGCAGATAACCCAAAAGCAGAGTTTTGACCTTACAGCTCAGCAGAGAAAGTCAGATGCCAGGTGAGATACTGCTGGCCTAAAAACATTCGCATTCAAACCTCAAAGCAAATGTCCAAAACATAGAATAAACCGAACATTCTTACATGGAGTTTATATCCATTTTATTTCTATGGGCTATCGTGCAATTTTTATTTTATTATGAAAACCTGTTTAAGATATAATGTAGGTAAATTTAAAACAGACTCTCAACCTGGTTTCCATCTTTAGGCTAGTGATTTCAGTCTGAAATAATTGTGGCCACAGATTTCCTGCCTGCAGTTTTGGGAACAAGTGTTGCCCTTTGGATAGCTTTGTCCGTGACCGCCATGAACCAGACATATCCAAAAACATGGGCTCTGAAAGGGGTTTTGAGGCAGAGCTTCACTTCGCAGTGTCTGCTTCGAGAAAGAGTGATTCTCAGCTTTAAGGCCAGAACACTGGAAAGAGGATGAAAATATTTTAGACGAATATGCTTTATTTGTTCTTATTTTCTTTTGCTAGAAACAGAGATAATACTTGCACGCACTTCTAAAGTTGTGCTGTTGAAAATACTCTGTTCCGCCTGACAGAACACACAGCCCTTTTCCCAGGGATCTTGCAAGACATGGAAAAGAAATACACTGTCTTCTCTGGCCTTAGAAAATAGGGACCTACTGACGAGTTAATTTTAAAATGTCAGCCCCAACCAAAATCCAAGATTTAATCGCACCTTTACTTGGGTGAAGGCAGGACGGAGGATCCAGGCTTAGCGATGGTTCCCAGATAGTCTCTACAATAAACTGCAAGTTAAAAAGAAGAGGGGGGATCAAGATGGGCATGGAGTGTGGAAAAACTGTTATCTGAAAATGAACTTCACTGCAGATTCTCTCTCAAACTAACTGAGCCCATGATGATCTCGTACAAAGCAGAACTGCTTCAGGGTTTTATTCACCAGACAATTTGGGAGATAATTTTGATAAAACTTTTATTTTAAGGAAAATATAGTTTGCCCAAACAGACAGTAAAATCATCAGTGCCATGTACTTTCAAGAAAACAAAAAAAACCCTGCCGTGACCTTGCCTTAACTACGAATTGAACCTACTTGTGATGGAATTTCATTATAACCTGGTCACTATGTCGTTAGATTAGACTTCACAGTATGATGTCTTGAGTCCAACCCACTGCAACCTTTCTATTTTTATGAGGAATACTCTTCCCGAGTCCAATTTTGAAAGTAGAGTAAAAAAGCTTTTTAGAGAGAGGGAAAGAACTTTTCCACTTCCAAAAAAATACACGTGAAGTTTAATATTATTAACAACTTAAATTTCTATTTAATATTTTGCACTGTAATGGTTTCCTGACCAAAATAACTACATGTGGCGATGTGAACCAAATGCTTGTTATGTATTACAGAATCTCATTTGCAAAATAGAATCTGATCGGCCTTACTGGCTCCTCTGTTATTTAAAAGGGTAAAAAGGAGAGCCCAGCTTAACATTTGTAACAATACTTTGTGTATATCTATCATATTCTTCTCTTTGTTCCTTTCTAAACTACAGTCTTTACTTTGTCAGTTTTGTACACTGATGATTATTTCCAGTGCTTTTTATTTAGAACTTATTACTATTTTTGTGTGAGAGAAATCTGACTGTGATGAACGATCGCTTTCCAGATGAGCAGAATTAACCAGTAGAACACATCATAATTGCTTCCTAGTCTTTCAGCATCATCTTCAGGGCGATATGCACCAAAACATTCAGTTTGCTTTATTGCAAGCTACTGCAGAGCGTATGGCAGGTTATATAGAACTGTTCACAGTTCCCAAGAACGCAAATCCATATTTAAAACCAGCACTGTGAATCAGAGAACGTTGTATCGCCATGTCTATGTGGAAGGGGAAGAGTTAAGGTTGTTTAATAAGCCTGAATTATGACTTCTTTTTTTTTAATTCTCAGGTGTTAAACAGTAACATTTCAATATTTTTTTTTTATCATAATTCAAAACTTCTTATCAGCACATCACTGGAACTTTCATGGGTTGGTAAGATGGAAGTAGGCAACGAAGCCAGAATGTTGGATTCATCAAAGCGATATTTCTTTTTGTAAATCCTATATCATACCAGTCAGTCTTTACCTGATCCCTTTGCTTACTTGCTTAGCAAAGAATAAACCCAGGACTCAGCACGGTAATCCACCTTCCCTAAAACTGCTTTGTCAGGTGAGAAAATCATTCGTTTCCCAGCAAGTCAGCCCACCTTCTCTCCCTCCCTCAACACATACACACGCGTGCACAGCGCATGTCTCTTCCTTGAGTGCACATTTCAGAAGCTTCGCAAAAAGCCCTACACAAGCTGTACCTAACCACATGGCCAAAGCGTGAAATTTCTAAAGGGTCATAATTCAGTCAATTGAAAACCGACTTTTTTTTCACCTGCAGAAGTGCACCTCACCGGTTAGAGTTGTTTCTTTAGCCTAAGCCAGCTTTCCACTACTACGTGTTTTGCTTAGAAGACAATTCATAAACAAAATAATGAGAAGGATTTTATTTGAATAAACAGAAAGCTGTTTCTCATCCCACTTTCTTCAGAGTAGCTCAAATTCCACCTCTCCCCCCACCACATTTTTCTTTCAAACCATCTCAGCATAGGAAAAACTTGGCCCAAGAGGTGCCATTTTCAGAAATTTTTCGTATGACCGAAAAAGACCAGGAACTAAGCACAGAAGAACAGCATTTTGTTAGCTGTGACTTGACCTGACTTGACAGATTTATATTTTAATGTGGATTTCCTCCCACCAGGGAGATTGTTATGCCCCATAAATCCAATATTCACAGAACACCAGTACCAGCTAGTAATGTGGGATGAAAAATACTAGTGACAAACACAGTTTGCCTAAGGTATCCGAAAGAGGAACTGAAGTCTTTGGTGTTGGAGAGAACCCAGCCATCCTCTCCACACAAGCAAACAACCGTCTCTCCCAGCCACAAACTCCCAGCAGCATCCGAGGCTAAAAAGCACATTTTAAATTGACAGGGTTAAGAAATCTGGAAGCCACAGGTAGGGGCTGTTATCCACGCTTCTGTGGTTAGCAGGCTATTACACCTCTGCAATAGTTTAAGACTGCCAGAATTGAATGCACTTGGGTTCTCCACTTCCTTGAAGATTCAAGCTTCAGTCTCTCTCTCAAGAGCGAGGTATAAAGAGATTACTAGCAACATCATCTCCTACCTTCTCCTATCCAACCTTGTAAATCTGAGCCTGCCCTTGGTTAAAAAGCACTGATGTTAAATACTAACAACGCTTCCCTCCTTGTGTCTTTCCCACTCTTCGCTTTTCTTTGCAGATTTCAAGGTGATGACAAAAGAGAGAACAGTCTTAGCATTTGTTAATACCCACTTGACCCACAAAAGAAATTCACTAGCATTCGCAGCTTCTAATTTAAAAACCATTAGACCGTTCCGCTTGGCGGACCAGATCTAAATATTCTTAAAGGGGTGGTTTAATTTAATCATTACCTTAACAAGCCCCCTTTTAAAATGATGATCCGCCAAATTCAGGGGATTTGTTTTGGAATCTGATCCAATAACTGGCTTTGTACAAAGAGAAGCATAGCCGCATCTGATTTGGTTCAGAACGGGGTGATAATCATGAAAATTACTTTGCATATTTAATCACTGTGAAAACATGAGTACAAACTACTTTCTAGAGATTACCTTAAAAAAAAAAAAGCTCCAGGCTTTGCAGCAAGCATGCCAAGTACTTTGATTTACAGAGAATTATTTGGATTTTATAGAAAGCTCAGTGTTTCAAAGACTTCAAGCTACTCAGCCACTGGCAAAGAAAAAATTTTAAATAGTAAAAGCAAAAAGTTTTGTATGGGAAAAAAAAATGTGTTGAGACCGATTGCTTTTCTTTTCTTTCTTTTTTTTTTTTTTTTCCCCAGTCTGTGTCACTTAACAACCTAGATTTGAAGCAACTACCTTACCTAAAGATCTCTCTGAACCTGTCAAGAGAGCAGAGACACATTCTCTCCAGGTTTGACCTAGCGTGTTGCTGAACTGCCAGGGGTAGGTCAGAAGCTGGCAAGTCGGGGCTGTGATGACTTTCACAAAGTCTGAAATCAGAGGGTTTGCCTCAGGACTGCCCTCTGGTACCAGTATACGGGGCTTATGGTAGGAAAAAAAAACACAACAAATAGGGCACATAAGTGTCATCATCTTGTAGCTTCAGATTCCTATGTAGATATCATAGCTGAGGTTCAACTACACAGAGAGTGTTTAGAGATAAATGCCTAGAGAAATTAATTTTTCTCACCTAGATCAGAGAGAAAAATAAAAGTACACTGACTCGTAGCTTGCAAGGGGTACAAAACAGACACATACAGATCCACAACTTGCAAAAAATTCCCAAAGCTGAAGCAATTGGATGCCAGATGAGTATTCCATGGTACGCAAAACTAAATTTGCTGCTGAGACAAACAGGCATAGCTCCACTAAATGTGTCCAAGTTGCCTCTGCTTAACACTTGGAGAGAATTAGGCCCTACCCTTTATAGCCAGTTGCTTTTAAATCCTCACACTTCTGATACATCCATGTCTGTAAATAACGTGGCATCTGAGAGCTACAGGGTAGGCAGAATATCTGAGGGATAATAGTCACAGGCATCTTAGATTCTGAAGTGTGCTATACCAAATACTTGTGGGAAGCATCTCAGAGGTGTTTACCTACCTGCAGCTACCGTGCACATACAAAACTCATGAAAAAGAGCCCCTAAAGTTTGATATAGAAACTGGAGTAATATGTACATATATACATACGTACAAAATATATGCATATCATACAGACTGCTCTACTATGGACGCACATTTTTATATATGTTACACACAGACAAATACATACACATAGAAATACATATATACACCTGTATCTTTTGCATACTTTTCATATAGAATACATATTCCTCGAAGCAGTATATATTCCACAGCTTCAGCAGACTAGAGGTTAATGAACAGGCTTTTTCTCACATATGCACAGAACAGATAATTTTCTTTACTGTTCACGATAAGTTGAAGGAGCATTTGAGTGACAGACCAATTTGTCAATCAACTACAAAGTGTTGAGGAAGCTTCCTCTGCATAATTTTACACAGAGAGATCAAATGTGACCTCTGATTGTACAGTGGGTATGGACAGTCAAGGTTATGAAGTCCAAAGGAGTCATGCAAATCAGTTACCTCTTCCGAGTGCCTTGTCTTTCTAGGGTTATCTGTGCACTAAAATAATCACAGGATTTTAAGAGAAAGATGAAAAAGCCCTCTTTATTATTTTTAAGTGTGTGTGTGTATGCATGTGGATGGAGGGTGTACGTATGAATTTGTTGTGGAGCTTGAATGTCTGTGTTTTTATTTTATAGCCCGAATTATGTTTTAAGGTCTCAACACAGAGCCCCTGGTTCTGACATCTCACACAGTTTTTCTTGAAAGCTATGTTTTAATAGCAGCTCCGTTCATTTAATGTTAGCCACTTCAGATGATTTCTTTGCTAAAACCTGAATTATGAAAATCGCTTGTCAATTACCCTGGGTAGCTGTGTAAAAGAATTATTGCACATTCACAGTGAAAAGAAAACTTTATTTTCACCACTTTCCAGTAAAAGCTAATTCAGAATAACTCCATTTAACAGTTATTTTATGCTGAAATACTGAATACCTCAGGGAGTCTTTTAGGGATTTTAAAGTCTCTTTATTTATAAATGATTCATGCTGCATTTTCAGAAAAACCTACAATTAGTGTGGGAAGCACAGAGACTCCTTTGGGAAAGGTAGAAAAAAAAAACCCAACAAAATATACATGCATTATATACGGCCTTTTTATCTATTGTTGTTTTGCAGTGGACTATAAAAAGAAAAGAACTGGAAAAAATGGCTAGGAGATATTTTATCTAACCTTTTTAATATATGCCTCAGTTGACAGTATTTTGTGAAGCAGTTACCCTTATGATTTGTACAGCCCACAAAATTCTTTTAATGCAGGTTTCATTTTGGTTTGCACTTTCCAACCCCAGCTATAAATGAGCAAGCTAGCTAAGAGGAGAAGCTTTCTGTGGTAACACAGAAGGACAAATCTCTCCTTCCGCCGGCCCCTGGTGAGAGTGATGGTCACTAATGTTTCCATATTGTTTGCTGCCTGGAGTGGTGCTATAACTTAAAAGGTCTGGTAAACGTTCACACTGGCAGGCATCAAAGATCACACGGCTTCATTCGCCTTTACGGTGAATCTTTCTGCCCACTCATGCCAGACAGCAGATAGATATTGTGCTAGTTGCCAGCACTGCAGGAGCTTATCTGTCCCCTCTCTTTTTTTCACTGGTGGGCAGGAATGAGCAGGCAAAGGCCAGGAGTGGCTCCAGACCACCCCCCAGCTCCCCCAGGCTCCCATAGCTTCACTCCTAACGTGGCTGCCCTTCTTGGAGCCGTGGGGTGGTTTTCAGCCTCCCTGCTCTGTGTGCTGGTGTTAGAGTCACGAGATGGCATCATCTTAAGGGTCATGCTCTTGCATGTCTATATGCCTTAATAAAATTACACTCAGGAGCATGTCAGGAAGTGCCAGAGTGGCAGTAGTGTTGAAGGCTGGATACCACTTATACAGTCTCCTCTGAAAGAAAAACCAAAACACCACCCTTAAATCTTCATTCAATCAGAACTCCTCTGTGTTGATGAAATGTTTATCATTTCCCATCAGCATAAACTCTATGAGATAGTTGCACTCCCATGAGCAGCAAGGAGTGAACAAGCAAAGCCAAACAGATACTACTGGCTTCAAAGAGACAACATCTACTTAAATACAGAGGCTCCAGAGAAGGGCGATGATGACTAGATGACCGTTAAAGGTCCCTTCCAACCCAACGCACTCTATGACCCAGCTGATCCAAGGACTGGGTAGCCTGACATATGAGGAAAGGCTGAGGGAACTGCGTTTGTTCCGCTTCGAGAAAAGAAGGCTTCGGGGAGACCTTATCACCATGTTCCAGTATTTAAAGGGTGCTACAAAGAAGATGGAGACTCCCTTTTTACAAGTAGTCACATGGAAAAGATGCGGGGTAATGGGTACAAGTTACTCCTGGGGAGATTCTGATTGGACACAAGAGGTAAAATTTTCACAACGAGAACAACCGGGCATTAGAATAACCTCCTCCCCAGGGAAGTGGTGGATTCCCCATCATTGGACACTGTCAAGATTCAGCTGGATCGAGTGCTAGGCCATCTCATCCACACCATGCTTTTGTCAAGAAAGGTTGAACCAGACAATCCTTGAGGTCCCTTCCCACCTGGTATTCTGGGATCCTATGACATTTTTTTCCATGCCTNGACCTTATCACCATGTTCCAGTATTTAAAGGGTGCTACAAAGAAGATGGAGACTCCCTTTTTACAAGTAGTCACATGGAAAAGATGCGGGGTAATGGGTACAAGTTACTCCTGGGGAGATTCTGATTGGACACAAGAGGTAAAATTTTCACAACGAGAACAACCAGGCATTAGAATAACCTCCTCCCCAGGGAAGTGGTGGATTCCCCATCATTGGACACTGTCAAGATTCAGCTGGATCGAGTGCTAGGCCATCTCATCCACACCATGCTTTTGTCAAGAAAGGTTGAACCAGACAATCCTTGAGGTCCCTTCCCACCTGGTATTCTGGGATCCTATGACATTTTTTTCCATGCCTTCATGCTGGCTTTGCACTGGTCCTGTTACAAATGACTGAATATCAAATGCAAACAGAATTTCTCAGGGGTCAGACAGGTCACCCATGATTGTTTTACAATTACACCAGCATTTGCAGTGTGGCAATTGCAGTGAACTGAAAATTTTACTGTTCAGACCCGCTCACTGACTGGTACTGGCACTCCGAGAACCTCCTATGAGACAAGCAGGAGAAATGGCAAGAAGACGACATGTGGGGAAAAGATCAGATACTCTCTCTCATTGACCAGATGTACCAGTGACACAGGTGAGTGGTGGTGGGTTGTTATTAAATTTAACTGAAAATGGGAAATCTTAGACTGATTGACTTAAACCTAGAGATATATGGAATCTGCATCACGGTCTTATTGGCTTGAATCCCTCTCGACAGTTTCCCAAATTGCCACAGTAAGGATTGTTCTAAAATAAGCAGAAACTCTTAATTTGCAGTTAGATGATATATTATTTTTTTTTTTTTTTTAGTAAAGGTCAGTGAATAATACAAATGAAGTATCAGACTGCACATACCAGGACGTGCTTTGGCACTGCCCCAGTTGCTTGGATACCAACAGGTGTAACACAAAAAGGAATCACTTGAATAAATGGGAATACCAGTAAGAACAACACTGCTAGACAGAAGATAAAGCAAAACACCATCACCAAGACATTTGCTGTGTGTCAGGCTACTACAAAATAAAACAGAGCTCCTAAGTATAACTACTGACTTCTTAAATTAAAAAAAATATATAGACCAGAGTGTTTTCACATAAACTTGTGTGACAGTGATATAAAACTCAAAATATGCACCTTGCTCAGTATCGTATTCAATGTAGTATCAACTGAGAAGTTAATCACGGTCTCTTGCATGGGTATTTTATCCCATCCACCAAACCACCTCAACCACCATCTTCTTTCCTCTATAGAAACTAAAAAAAATAACTAAGCACATCTAGCACTCCAAGCATCCTCCAAGCAATTTCTCTAATTACACTTCCACAAATAAGATTAAATTATCTGCAAAACTCCAGAACTGGGTGAACTGGTGAGCTGTATTACCATGAAAGGAAAGAAAGGGAAAAGGAGAAAATAAGGAAAGGGAAAAGGAAGGAACACGTTTTGTTTTAAAACCATCTCCAAAATGAACGCACTCAAGGTAAGCTTTCCCTGCCCTAATACATCAAATGATGGATCATAATTTCCTGAATGCTGTGGACCTAAGAAGAAGCAGCACAATTTTTATAGGACAGAAGGTGTGTTCCTTGCTCCAATTATATTGCCACAGACCTTATCCTAAGCAAACAGCAGTGATGCATCAAGATTTGTCTGATTTTCAAGCCATGGGCATTTCTGGAGATTTTGCTCCTCATGGGAAAAGTTCTGTAAAGGAAGAAGTAGAGATCCTGAAAGTTGTGACAGGTGAATTAGCAGAGTGAGATAAGGCTGAATGTTGGAGCCAACTGCACTATTTCAGCATTCTGGTAAAGGATGAGGAGCCAAAGTTTTTCAACTTTTTTTTCAGAACAAAAACCAGCACTTATAATTAGGAGTAATGCATTTCATATTGCTGAAGCAAATTAAATATTATTTTTATGTGAGTCTGCTGTGATCCTCACCTCATCTGAGGTCCTGTGCTCCCTCTAATGAGCTGTAGTTTTAGATATCTCATGGCTCAATTCTTTTATATTTGCGTGGATCTCAAAAATTGCATTACTTTTATATAACACTGGTGCACTGTGGGCACGTCAGGAAAAACTCGGAATAATACTTATAGATAGTAGGCTCGGAATAATACTACATCCCTTGATATAGAAGTAATGCTGAACTAAACCTAAACTTTTTGTTTATTATCCCTGTAGGAGAAATGTCGTCACAACTTCTGCAACTACAAAAATTTTTGATGTAATTGTTTCATTCATTTTCAATTTAACGTAACATGTGATAACAATGTAAATAATTCAGTGAAAAATAGCTCTGTGCAACAAAACCCTCTGAAATATGTAACATAGGTGAAATAGTTTTGTTGTTCATTTCTTCTCTATAAATAAGAAGATGTGATGATTACGTCAAATTGCCATTGGACTTTAGCAGGTAGAATGTCTGAAACAGCTTTCATTCCTAAATAATAATAATAAAAAATTTTCCATTTCACAGTGCTGTCTAAGAAGGGAAAAAATTCTTTCTTAAAAGTGTTTCCCTACCCTAGTTTTTTGCTATCCATTAGAAATAATGTTTCAGCAAAAAATTGACAACTTTATACTGACTGTAAGCCACCCCTCTTTCAAGATGTTAATTGGTATCAAAACGCAACAGTGTAACCTTCAGCTTCTGAATAAGTGGCAGTCACAGGAAACCACTCGCAAAAATTTCGTTGACTAAGATGTGCCTTAAGTTAGATGCCAAGTAAAATTCAAGGAGCCACCTGGCACTACCTGGTGGATACTCTGAGCAAAACGAGGAAGGCTCAGGATGCCGTTAGACAGTAGCAGTTAAGCACCCAGGTCAGTCGTTCCCCTGTCAGGAGTTCCAGCCCCTCAGGAGCTTTTATTTAAAACCACCAGTTTGTTTCCTTGCTGCAGAAAAGGCCTTTCAACGAAGCTCAGTTCAGTGGCCTTCAAGTTCGTTATAAAGCTCCTGTAGATTTCAGGCCACAGGATTAACGACAAATCCAGCAAAGCATACGACTAACTTTAAGCCTGTATGTAATCTCGGTTAAGTCAATTAGCCTGCCTACATGCTCAAAGGTAAGCAGATCCTGAAGTACTTTGCTGGTCTGGTGCGATTATCCCTACTGATGTGTAGACATGGTAACGGTACCTGCTAACCCATACACTGAGGAAACCTGACTTCTGCCTCCAGCTCAGGAATGCATCTTTCTGGGGTGTCTAATACATATATCACCAATTCTACTCTAAGTCCCCAAAGCCACTGAAAGGCTAAGGAAAGATTAAATAAGGAAAAAATAAGAGATGTTCCCTTCTTGTTTTGTACAATATACAATAGATAGGTTAGATATACAAGTGGATTCTTTAACAAGTAATATCGAGCTTTGGTGTCTCTCTCTAAAAAGCAGAGCAAAACAATATTTTCCTTTTGATTGTTAATTCCTTTCTGTGCAGAGCCATTGTTTGGGTCACCCACGTTATGCTACTACAGTTCCGTGTCACCTAATACAACCAGATTAACAACTAACTCAGAAGCAGTTTAATCTAGGTACATCACTGGTGAAGCTGTGAGATCCTTACCTGCGACTTGCGAGTGCTGGTATGCCTAGAGATAGTGAAATAACTCATGAATGCCACAACCAATATATTTCAAAATCCCTAGGAACATTTCTGTGGGCAGATTATGGTCTGCTAAAACTATATTCAGCACTCAAAGGCCTTTTGTTTAGTTTCTCTGTCCTCTCCAGCTGCCAGTAAATTACCAGGGATCCCAGCAAGGCTGTTCACACTGGAGTCTGCCTTGACCTAGAACAGCCAGAGCTTCCTTCGTTGGCCTGAAGGATGAACCCGATCGCCAGTGGAAATACCATTTCTCTGCAGTATATTGCAGGTTATGGAAGACCTCGCCTGAAAATTGTGCAAGATCTCCAGAATAAATCATGTAAATCTGTCATGTAAATATGTATTTATAGGGTTTTCAGAGCTTGGATCACTGCCATACAGACGGCTCCCTATCCTCTGAATATATATTTAAGGACTTTAAAATATATGAAGCTTTGACCCGAGCTGTTGACATATATCTCATCACTGCTCCGGACGCTGTGCAGGCATAGGATGGAGTTACAGCATTTTCCTGTTCCGTGGCCCCATGTGTAACCAAGCCAAGCTTTACAAACGATGCAGCACCATAAAGAGGGCAAGGCTCCTTTCTTGATACAGAACAGTGTTTGTTCAGGAGAAAGAGCTACTGCATCTCCTGGAAAATGCTAGCTTTGGACTGGCAGAGTTTTCCTGCTGGAGAAATGAACCCTTCCTCAGCACCAGTGCACCTCAGGGGGAGCTGGCATGATATCGTGACTTGACACACCGGTATTTCTCCCCTGGATCTCTCACAGTGTACGACTTTCAGTTACAATTATCTTGCTACAAGTCCAATGGGGAAAAAAATGTGCTCTTCTCTTTCCGCCTACATCTGCGAGGATTAAAAGCAAAGAGAAAGATATCTTGTTGCTGCACTGTTTTCCTTCCATCAATTCTAAAAGTCAACTGGAGTCACAAGGATCTGCCCACCTCCAGCAGATTTTAACTGAGATTTGGGCTTCTTGGTGAGGTTCTCTCCTACTGTGTGGAAACCTCTTTGCATTGTATTGGACAGCAGACTACATAATTATAGGTAAAACCACATGTGCTCTGGTATACTTTTTCAAATGTGGAGGACAAACTCTTTCTTCCCACATTGATTTCCAGGGGAAAAAATTAAAAGTCGTAGTAGTATACCCTAGCAACAAGGTCCATCACAGAGTAGGATGGTGTATTCAGTTTTATTTCCTGACTTAAATTTGTTTTCAAATATAGACCCAATTCTTAGAGCCAAGTTCATTCTGAGATATCTGCTTTCATGCACTGCGTGTTGGTATCTGAGAATTATCTGCTTTTTGCAGATATCCCAACCTGCTAATTAATAACATGAATTCACGATGGGAGTTCTCTAGCTGAAATCACAGCTAGGAACAGATAAGAAAATAGTATATATTTTTAATTTTAAATTTTATTTTTTTATAAACTGCATGCGGTAGTTCTGCTATGTCATATACTATCTGTCATGGGTTGTGACATAATGAAATATGACATGATGTAACCATTAAGATGACCCAACATGGCATAACCAAATGCAAAATGATTCATTCTGACTAAGCATGTCATAATTTTATTACTATTTTTCTTAAGTCTTACACTCTACCTTACTGTTAACTGGTGAATTCTGTTCAGGGACCAGGTACAGGACTGCAGGAAACAGCTGTCCACGCAGTATCAGTAGCAACACAACATACAGATCACAGGAACATAAATGTTATGTTGAAGTGATGCTAAGGCTGCTTCTAAACTAAGGCCCCAGCAGTTCTGTGTTGGGAACTATGCAAAACAGAAAATCTGTTGTTAAAAGGTTTTAAACACGATCAGGGCATAAAATGTACTTGCATTTTTCTGTGTATATTTTTTTAACACCAGCTAGAACCGTGCAGCAACTGCATTCTGGAAAAAAATCCAACCACCTCTATTAGGAAGACAGCATGAAATGCAGAAAGTTAAGGCTGTGAATCTTTATAAGTCTGTCATGGTCTAACATGGTCCGAGTCCTCATTATCACTGTAAGGCATCAGCTCTGTACTCTGACGGCTGCAAAGGTCAGTTATCCTGTATAACAGACCACAATGTGAGCGTTCTCCAATTAATTGTAAAAGCTGGTATTATAAGTCTCCCTTCCCCATTCCATCATGACTAACAGGTGACACGAGTAAATGACAGACAGTACAGACATCTCTTAGTCATATCAATACCCAGGCACAGTAGCAAGGGTTAAGGACAGAGTGTCAGGTTTAACTTCCCCTCATTACCATTCAGAAAACTATCATTTAATATTAAGGTAATTGTAACACAAGGATATGAGTCATGCCCTTGTGTTACAATTACCCTTAATATTAAATAATAGTTTTTGTAATGGTAATTTCCTTTGGGGATGTTTCATTCTACATTAGGCAGTTCTGACTGATGTCTGTCTTTGCAGATATCTCTATCAGCCACTAAAAGCTCTTCTGCAAGTCCATGTCCATAATCTACAGGAATTTCAGACCATGAGTGTTGTTCCATTGAAGCCATTGTCCTTTCTACTATGTTTCTAATCTATTAACAGTTCGACTATTTGATTGGTGCCATAACTGTGATTTCCCCTTTGAAATCTACACCGAAGCCTGTAGCTCTTGTTCTGCTGTGCTAGGGCTTCATCCACATCTGCTGCCTCCTTACGCTGCAACACACCGTATGTACGTCAGCTGGGCAGTCTAGAGGAAGTACAGGGTTTGTTTAACTTGTTACCATGATGTTTCAGTATCTAAGGGTGCCGTAGATTCTAGGAACTGGATAAAAATATTGAAAAGAGTTTGAATGAGACTTTTAAAAAGAATTTCCTATGTAGAACCGTGCTGGTGTAAGCTCAGGAATCACAGGCGCTGCTGTAAACCTAGCCTGTGCCTGTGCTGCGAGCAGAGTTCCTCTGTCGATGATTACAACCATACAAAGCTGTGCACTGTATAAAAAGTTGTTTTCAGAAAGGCATCACTTAAAAGAGGAAAGGACAGACACTAAAAGCTACAAGATCCTACTGTTGATCAATCAGGAGAGGAAAAGTATTGTTAGTAAAGTCTCAGTAATCTCTCTGAGGCTGCAAGAATACTATGGAAATCTTTTCATTTCAGTGAAGCCTTCTGCACTCAGAATGGTAGGATGAAGGAATGGGCCTCTTGGGGAAGACTTTGGTTGTCCAGCTCTAAAGACAGTATGAAGGGCACTAAATCCTACTGATGCACAGCAGCTCTTTTGCCAGTGTCAGGGAACAACATGATTACTGCAGTAGCATCCTGGGGAAGAACTTGTACCATACCGCTCGTGGCAATTTTGCAAGATCAACAGAGGGGAAAGTGCCAGGACTCGGTTTGAGACCAGCTGGTTCCACAGAGCACTTGCTATTACCCCAAATTGACAAAAAGTGGGCAAAAAGGTGGAGACTATTGCCATCCTTCTTGGTCTTCACAACGTTATCAAATGAACATTGTAGAAAGAGACAATGCTAAACTCACTGGTACCCACAGGCCAGCACAGAGAGTTCTGAGGAGGGACTAAAATCTAATGCAAAGTGCCTGTAAAATTTCTGAAAACATCTTAACTTCTTGCAGATTTCCTTTTCTGATTAGTATCTGGGACTGAATGTCAAGCATTCACCCCTTTCACCAGCAGAAGATATATATAGCAGATATAAATCCTAGAGAAATTGAGTCTCATAAAGGAAATTCTATTTGAAATGACCATAACTTTAGTGTAGAAGTAGTTTAAAGAGCTCTGCATTTTTATCTTCAATATTGTTTGCCCTTGTCAGTGACAGTTCAGCCAACAGTTCCTATTCTCTTCTCTCTTTCAAAAGTTTGGAGCATAGCTAAGGCCTAGGTGAGAGCGTGCTCACAGTGTGGTTATTACTTAAAAACCCCATTGGATTCTACACACAGCAAGCAAGTTCTATGTAGCCTCTGTAATACATTTGAATAACACAGGTAATGAAATATTGGCGCTTCAGATCATTAGTCAGGGAATTATGATTTTTGTTTGTTTGGGTTTAATTAAAGTTAGTCTCGGAAAGCATCCATTACAAGAAGGGGTCCTCACTGAACAACTGATACACAACAGTCCTTGGCTAGTAAATAAAGAATGTCCGTTCTTATCTCCAGCTTAAAAAAAACCTCCCTAACTGTTTGACATTTTTCATTAACAAATTTCAAAACACAAAGGGTAGGATCACGCTCTCATTTAACCAAAATCATCTAGGTCATGGGAAAAGAAGGAACAGAAACTCTGTTCTGTGTTTCATGCTTAGCCATTACCTACCCTAGATGTGCCACGAAGCCACTCGCCGCTATTTTAGTACTAACAGATACTTGTCTACCCAAGGGCAAATCCTTTGTGCTATTCTGCACAGCTTCACTGAGGACAACAGTTTTGTACCCACTTAGACCCGGCCCATGTATTTTTTTCAGATATAAACCATTGCATTTAGACAAATTTGTTTTCCTCAAGTGCCGTCTGTATGTATTTGTGGCAGAGAATCTGTAAAACAGCAAACACATCCATCTTTTATCTGATGAACGCTTCCCCACACGCCAGGATGTGTGTTTCAAGGTATATTGTCTGAGAGATCAGTCCTCAGAAATCATGGCGTGGGGGTTTAGAGACAGATGTAGAAATACTTACATGTTCTGGCTAAAAGCTAATTGGCCCAAGCACATGAAATCACACAAATCTAAAATTGAGACTAGCACAGGCTTGATAATGCAAATTTCCATACACCAGTTTTTTAAGCCTCACCAACTTCCCGGAAACAATGTAACGTAGCAAAATCGGGGGAAACAAAGGGTTTCTCAGTTTATTAGGTACATGATCCAAATACTGTGAAATTCAGAGGCAGCCTTTGCATAGAGAATAATGGACTTCGGAGTGGGCTCTGTGTTAGAGAGTTATTCCTGGCTGGAAAAGCAAAAATGACCCCAGCCACAGAGACGGAGACATGTATTTTTTATGCAAAAATACAATTCCTTGGTGAGAACATTATGTTTATAGGTAAAAGTTAAATAAAGCCTCTACCTGCTACTATTGTTTTTATTATTAAACAGAAAGAGATGAATTCAGTTTTCAAATCCAAAATAAATTTTGGAGAAAAGGAAAAGGGTGGGAGTAGTTGAATAAATATATGTAAAATCACAACACGATACTAATGTTCAGTTACAAAAACTTTACAGGAGTCTATTTATTTATTTATTTATTCTAATTCTAAATCCCTACCACTACACAACAATGTCACATTTTAATGTAATATCATGTCCAATGCATATTCATGAAATAAAAATCTTGGCAGTGGCACAAGAAAAGTGGGATGAAGTGTGTTTGGCGGAGTGCGTCACGTTTCCAGACCAGCGGATTTTTTGATTAAAGTCCCTTATCCGTTTTATCATGCATATCCACTCTCTGATTAAAGTGATCTGGAGCTGACACTCACAATGTCAGTATGCACTGAGACCCTTCACACAAAACATGGTTGGAATTTTTATGCTTTAAAAAAAAAAAAAGGGGGGGGGGGAAGGGGGGGAGGAGAAATAGACCAACCAAACCTGCTGCATTAAATTAAGTATATATGTATATATCTATCGACTGAAAAAACATGCTTTGTCTTGTTTGTTTTAATCTTACGTATTTCTTTTTAACATTGCCAGGCTACAAATACAGCATGTTTTATTTCCATTTCAAAAAGTATCTGCGGTGTCAGTTCTTTATCTCTCTTATTTTCCATCAAAATGCTTCCACGCTGGGGTGAAAAACAGAGCTAAGGTCTCCCACAGTTGCAAATAAATAATGAATTTATCCAAACTTACACACACCCTCTACCTTCCCCCCCCCCTCAACTTTGCTTAATTAACGTACCATATCTTTATACATCTAAACCACAGGTTATCTGTTAAGAAAACGGATTCTGCAATAGCAGAAGAACTTGGATGTTGCAAGGGGAAGTTTATCACAGACCCACAGATCTCTTCTCCAGGTCCCATCCTCAGTAGCCTCCAAGTATGTGTAGGCTGTCTGAGAATTTATTTTCAAGCCTCAGGACATTTAAGAGGATGCAAGTTACCTGAGGTATGTGTTATATGCATGAAAATATGGTAGCCGTTTTTCTGGCTCTCTGCGAGTGGTTTAATTCCCCTTGAATTTAAATCGCTTGGGGTCAGGCTCTTCACCTTGATTGCAGAAAGCGCTTAAGCGTAAGCTCAACTTTAAACGTAAGATCAATGAAATTTAAGTACTTTAAGGGTTTGTCTTACCTGTGAACAAAGGGATTTCAACAGTGCCCTTAACAGAGGTGTTACAAATGTTCCTTCTCTCTGGCAATAAACAGTCTTTTGCATTTCTAAATGCTGGGTTCCAATCATGAAATACTTATGATGAAAAGGCATCCTTGGTTTCATAGATCCATAGATCCCAGGGTCAGCAGTGCTTTTTAAAGCCTGCCTTTAAACTGCATAATTCTAGATCTTTTGCTAAGTATTATCCAGTTTTTAAGTTTTCAGTAACCTATGTTTCCTTGATAGGTTTAACTTATCCAATATAGCTTTGAGTATTTAATAAATAGCCTACATAAAGTCCAAGTGTGTCTGAACTTTCTCCTCTGGAGTACATTTTTATTTTACTTTTATACAACTTTGGGGTTTTTTAATTAGGAAAATTTTTTTCCTGAGAAAAACAACCGGAGCAGTGGCATGTGTAAAGACCAGTGCTGTCCCTCTTCTCGCATGCTGCTCAGATGCGTGTCTTAATGCCAAAGCTCAATCAATGTGCTACTCCGGTCCAGGGCTTTTTCAGAGCAGTTAATGCCAGTCCCGCTGAACTGTTGCTATATTGCAACTTTGACAGACAGCGAGTTAGAATTAGTGAGGGACTGACAAATTAATTTTACTTGTGAATTAAGCCTCTCCCTTCTTCATAAACTTTACTAAAACAAACGCAGTGGAAGTCTAGGGATAAACAAATTCATTTCTTTTACTTGGTAAGGTTTGAAGGCAAACAGACTTTCTGTATATAACACCGCTCCTCCCCTAAAAGGTGTGGGGGGACATTCTGCACTTACTCTTTCTGCTGATCAATCTAAAACAAGTGGAAATTTTAGGAAAAACCTTCTGGAAAAACATTACCAGGAATAAAGTGTGTCTTCATCAGCATGAACATAAACTCAAACTGCTGGGCAGTTTCACAGCAAATAGTCCAGACGCAGAGTTTCCACGCGTCAGTGATGCACACAGTCCCAGTGCCAACCAAAATCAAGTCACCACCACTGCTGCTTCCCCCGTAAAATACACCCAGTGCCGTCCCGTACTTGCAGTGCATATGGGGAAATCAATTCTATGCAGACATTTTTGTTAGATCCTTGAAAGAAGGTTTCTTCTATAAAAACATTGTGGGTTGGGGCACAATTTAAACACAGTGATGACTTACGCAAAAGCGGTACTACAATGAAGCACCTCAACTTCTAAATAACATAGCACCAAGGAGCTGCAGCTACCTACCACTTGTACACAGGGTGTACAAATTAGTACCTCATCTTGACTCAAACTCATCTTTGCCTCTTCTGCCATTAGGGATAACCCAGGAAATATATGATGACTTCAAACAACTGGCACAACAGTAAACAAAGGCCATGCTTTTGTACCTCTGCTATCCATGATTAAAATCATAGAGAAATACCAGGCAAGACTTGATTAGGCACGGCATAATGACAAAACAAAAAAAACCAACAAACCAAACTGGAAACCCCCACACTTTTTAGTGATCCAAAGTCCAAATTTGGTCATATAAAAACTTTTCAACACTAAAATTATAGTCCACATCTTCAGATCAACTTCTTTGAAAAGGATAAGTCATGGAAGAGGTAGAAGTCAGCAATCAAAAGATCAAAGTAAGTTTTTATCATTGAGCATTGCTCCGAGTATTTACCTGAGATTTAAACAGTTCTTGGGTCTCTTTGCTGGCTCTATGCAAAGAGCTGCATTTCGTGCCAGCAGGGAACTGTGCATTCACTTGCCAAACTGGCACTTTGTGTTCAGTAGGTCAGTTCTGAAGACAAATTACTGTGCATCTCTGTGACCATCTTCACATACAACTGTATAAATCAGCACAAAATGTTTATTGTCCCCATGTTCATGGACTGATTTATGCCCCATACTGATGACGTTTACCCAGGCATTGCTGAGTGGATACAAAAGGTATTCCTAAATTTAACGTCCTATTTTGAGCCAGGTGCCCTGAGTTCTGCTGGTGGCCAGTGGAAGGCAGGGAGCACTTCAAAGAACTCAGTTCATCTAGCCCTGAGCTGACAGGTCAGATGAAATCTTTCCCCAGAGTTTTTGTTCGTTATTCGTAAAGTAGGACTAGTTCAGGGTGGTACCATAGATGTAAAAAAAAGAAAAACAAACTAATAAAAAAAGCTGCACCACACTATGCTAAAGATGCCAAAGGTGAATGAAATGAATCAGTGAGTCCTTACCAAATATCTTACCACATACAGCACAATTAAAGCAACTTAAACTTTCTCTGTAGGTAGACACGCAGTTATTTCCACCCCTTTTCATCACACATGTATTTACTCACTACTGTTAGCGGCACAGAAGCCATCTCAGAAGGGAGGACAGGCAAAACTACCACACACGCACAGCCCAGGCCCCACTACGCTGAGAGGCAATGGCAAAATCCTTCACTGGCTGTTTATTGTCTCAATATTGAGCATGGGCTGGAAATGAAGAGCTGTACTTGCACATGGTGCCCAGCTGAGCACCCTTTGTCTCATGTGAGATTTGGATGGATGAAACCAAAGATACAGCCACAGTATTGAGAATTTGTATAGATTACACAAAGCCCGGCACACGTGAAGTGCACGCCTTTTCAAGTAGCTGTTTGAAAACAGTTTGCAAGCCAATTATTACACCTAAACAAAATTTGTAGACTTGCCCAGGTAACAAATGCAGCTGAGGATTTGGGATTCTGTTCACAGACCCCAGTATAGAAAGGCAAATAGAAAAAAAAAAAAGAAAAAAAAAAGAAAAGAAAGAGTAAACCAATTACCTGGCATGGATTAACCATTCAACTCTACTTGTTATTATTACCAATGACCGTTATTATTCTACATGCTTTCTAATTTGCACCCAAAATGGCTGCCTTACAACCACTTCTGATCCAAGACCGAGCAGAAGCAACTCTGTAGGAAGATCACTTAATGTCTCATATTACGGCGATATGGCAACAGTCAGTAGTACATGAGGCGTTATGAATAATGAATAACTTACTACATTATAATTGGCAAAGTAAATGAATAAAGCACAATCTCTGTTCTAGTGTCCTTGCTTTTAAAGACTGTGTTGTCTTACTAGTGGGAGAAATGAAGACAAACGTTTGTGAAAGATGGAACAGCAGTAGCGTCGGGAAGAGAGGAACAACAAAAGTCATAAATGCCTACAGAAGTTTAATTACACAAGTGAGAAGAGCAACAAAATGGTGAATCCAAATGTGAATGTGATGGGGAAGAAAAAGGAAAATTCAGATACTTTGACAAGCTAAAGAGTGCAAGATGATAAAGGTTTGCAAAGCAATTTGCAGTACCCAGAGGGGGAAACTGGCCAGAAGGACCTCCCTGCATCTGGATCTAGGCAAAGGGATATTCTCTGATGGAACTGCTATTCTGAGACCTTCCCATTAGAAGATGGGAGACCACCACAGGCCCATCTCCAAATACTTCTCAGGTTACTGTTAAAGCAGAACAATGGCTCAGACCCTTAATCAAACAATCAATCTTTCACTTTGCTTCTAGGTAAAATTCAGAAAGAGTGAAACCTGCCCTTAGGCTGAGATCAGCTCTCTCCATTTGCGTTATCCACAGGCAGAAGGCCACACTCACAGCATCTAAAGGCTAGAGATAGGGGTCTTAAATCTGTGTCAAATTCCACTGAATGGGGCATATCCTGCAGTTGTAAAACCCTTAGCAACAAGCAGAAGTGGCCTCTCTCCCTAATTAATTTGTCCATGCTGTTCTCACTTCAGTCAGTATCCAGACAGAATGGGAAGGGTGCAGACTGGAGAGGAGAGCCAGGACTGCTGGTACCTACAGCAGCATGGAGAAAAAGGAGGAAATAAAAAAGGCAGGGGCAACCATAGTGTCACTGCCACTCGCAGCCCTGGAGGGCTCCCTTGCCAGGAGCTGCTGCTCTCAGGGGTTTTCCAAAGCTGCTCACCAATACCTGGAACCAGACACGCTGCTCCGCTCCTTCAGGAGTGAAGGAGCCTCTTTGCAGCACCTGGGACCCCGTCTGCTCTGCAGGAGCATGGATCAGGGCGGAAAACCACAACCTTCAGAAGAAATTTTTAACCTTCATCACTCCTTTAGACCTTGCAATCCCAACCAGTTCACTGGATCTCAGAACGTATATTTTTTTTTTTGCTTCTATGAAGGA
Organism: Rhinoptilus africanus; assembly: GCA_013400135.1. NCBI lineage: Eukaryota > Metazoa > Chordata > Aves > Charadriiformes > Glareolidae > Rhinoptilus > Rhinoptilus africanus. Next base: position 251,482 of record VXBO01005454.1, on the reverse strand, counting down.
CCAAGTTTGAATTCAATCAGGAGCGGAGCGCATGCCACTGTGTTTGTGGAAGAGCAGATGGGATTGATTCTGCTCTAACTACGGTCCATCTCTCCCTCTGCCTCTCAGGTTTTTAATGCAGTTGCTGCTCTGAGTGTCTGCTCCACACTTTAAGAATTACAACAGAAATACAGAACATTGCCCACGAGCAGGGCTACTTAACCCCCATAAAAACAATACTCTGTACACTACCCAGTCTGCCCAGTAGGTGCATGTTATGAATATAAATAAAATACACCATTTCCAATTAATGGGATGTAGGGTTGGGGCTTTTTAACTTAATTCCTGTGGTTTCCTTTTGAAACTTCTGCATATATTTTCCGTTTTTGAGGGGGGTTATAAATCCTGTTTTAATGTTTTGCTGTTTATGCAAATTTCCAAATATAAAGGCATATGGTGGCAAAGTGGCACTAACTATCTGCTTTTCAGCACACATTCCTCTGCTATTACAAGAAAAGAAGGCCTAATGTAAAATGAGAAAAAAAAAAAAGGAAAAAAGCAGCGTACAAACTGACACTCTATATTAGCATAGCATTGGTTCAGATTTCTTAGCTTTATTCTTGAACTCTGATTCACTATTAGCTCTACTGGCTCCTCCAGGGTGACTGGATGTTCCTTCACCTCATAGGGTAGAGTGGGTGCTCAAGTTTGTAATTATAGTTTTAAACTATCAGAGAAAAGGAGAAAAATAAAGGACAACTTTTTTTGAGTCAGAGGTTCCCCCTCACACTGGCAGCCTCACTGCGTGGGTTTCATGTATCCAGTTTGCATTTTGCCTGATAACGTAGAAGGCACATCATGCTATTCTAAAACAGCAGGATTATTTTCTCCATTCTAATTGATGAACAGCTGTGCTGTAATAGACTACAAAGCACAGCATCACTGATCTCTCCTCAGGCCACCCTAGGAACTGAACACTCCACAGGGAACCAGAAAAGAATGAAAGCTTTAAAAAAAAAAAAAAAAGGGAAAAGAGAAAAAGGAAAAGAGACACCAAACATTTAAAAACATCCTCCTCTGGATTACTATTATTATTTGGCATTCCATTCAGTAATAATTAATGCCAATTTTCCCCACAGTAGCACTGGTGTATGACATGACCCTAAGCCAGCCATCCTTTACACAAGCTAAACATCAGCATTTTTGAAAGTGAAATGTTGGGAGTTCATAATTGTTTGTAAGGGGCCATCAGTGTTCACAACACTCAAGTCACTTCTGGGATCACAGGTTCCCTAGAACTGTTCTTTGTCCCAGGAAGCCCACATTAGCCATTCATTAATCTGCTGGAATTCATTACCTTTCCCTTCATTCTACTTTATCAAAGTTATTATTATTACATGCCTCACTATGGAATTGCAGCCCATGTCAATTTTTGCCTTGTCTATTTTACCATGCTACTATAGTATACTAAAATAAACCCTAACCCCAACCTTACCCAAGTCAGTCCGGAGTCTGACTTGGATTTCCGGTGAAAGGTTAAATGGGGGTAAGAGTCAGGTTCAGGCTCACTGCAACTGCATCTTGCAGTACCTTCTTGAAAGATGTTCATCCCACAGGATCACTGGAAATAATTGTGGTGCTTTGGACGGTTGGAGACTTTTTATAAACTCAGCATTGTTCCTCAACTTTTCTTTTTTCTTGTGATTCAAGAAATGGCTGCTCCATTTGCCTTCAAAGTGAAAAAGGAGAGAGTCGCCTTTATATTTTGGAGACAATCTAGAAGCAAGCAGGAAGAACCAACCTGAAGTCTAAAAGATAGATATGCTTCCCTTCCTTGCCCTCACCAGATCCAGTGGGGGAAGACAAGACTCACAATGCTCATTTAAGACCCTTTCTGCCTTTGCTGTGTTTTATGTGGGCATGAAAGTGTAAGGAATAGTTAAATTATGCTTCCTGTTGTATCAGTGAACCAGTTCCAAAAGCACCGACTCAATTCAATCAAAATTAGTGACAAGAAAGCAATCTTCCCATTCTGCTCAGCAACGGAAAGGTTTTGTTCTTCTTATTTTGTGTTATTGGAAGTGATTTGCCGCATCTTTCCTATAGGTAAGCTGTGTGCTTATGTGTTCTTTTGTCTAGATAAGTGTTATCCTGTAAAATGAACACAATAAGACTTCTGTTTACCTTAATGCTGCTTAAAAAAAAAAAGGCTCACAGATATAAGAAATCAATAACCATCCACAACAATTTACCAAGGATTCATTCAGTCTGGGTAGAAAAATTCAAATTGTATTGATTTTTTTTTTTTTTACAAGGGAAAAAAAGCCAGTTGACAATAAGCTTCAACTAACGAAATGCCATGTGTACACAACTGGAAGGGACTCAGAAAACCAGTTATTTAAAAACTGAGCTGCCAATTAAGACAGGTAAGACATGTCTGAATACAAAATCAGGCCCTGAACAGTGACACATTAATTAGTTTCCATGCCTCAGTTTCTCCTTTAATAATAGGAAGGTGATACTGCTTATTTTGTGGGGACAGCAAAACTGTGAAGAATTTTAAAACTTACATCCCAGAGAGAAGTTCCGATTAGTGCAGCACGCCACCACCCATAAGGCCTCATGGTCGGAAAGAACATGTAATAAATACGCTCACCGGAACAAATGAGATGCCACACTCATCTGGGGTGTAATTTAAGGCGTTGATTTTAACTCACCAAGGCCTTTAAAGACTGACTATTCAAAAAGCCATCCTTCTTCTCATTTTTCTAACTGCTAAGCTTTTCTAAAGAGTGCAAGGTAAAGGTCCTTGGACTTAAAGGTCAGTTGTCTGCCAAATGAGAGTCACCAGAGCAGAGACTGCTCACAGCTCCACTCGTCTGAGGGGCCTCAGGCCTCCACGCAGGCTAAAAGATGCATCAGGTTTTTATAAGATCATGAGTTACAATGGATTGAAGGTTTGCGGTTGGGTTTTTTGTTTGGTTTGGGTTTTGTTTTTCTTAATGGCACCTTGCAAATTTGGTTGAGATTATTAGCAGACAAGTGGTGAACTTGTCAATTGTTTTTAGTTGCATTGTTGATTTAAAATGACCGATCTTGCTCACAGTATAATGTGATAAGCACATTTTTAAAGTAATTTGAGAAGAGCAAGTAATAAAATGTGTGTCATATGAAAGCAGGGCACAGCACAAGACATTTCCCACATTTACTCTGTTTTCTCTTCAGCTTTATTTCTATTTATTCAGCCCATTTCTCATTCCAACTGCATGAAGAGTTCAAAATAAACTCCGGGCACACCTTAGTGGGTCACATCATCTTTCCTTTTCAGCAAACACACAATGGAGCCTTTGAAGACTCGATAGCCCATACAAAATTTTCATACAACCTGGTCAAATATGCAGTGCCTGGAACATAGAGGTTTGGTGAAGGATGGTAACGCAGGAACCTGTTTCCTAGATCTGGGCTCTTTGTGGGAAAACTTCCACGCTAGTTATGTCAAGTGGTGGCAGTGGGCTAGGTTGGACTTGACAGCTAGAGAAAAGAGCTTGCTCGTCCAGAAAGCATCAGCAAAGGGGCCACAATAATATGGTCAAGTGACAGCAGCTGGCTGTCAGAAAGTAGAAATGACAACCCGAGAATATCTCGGTGAAGTATAGGAGTGGACTAATCTTGACCTCCTAGCAAGACTATTATTGAACCCGGCTGAGGGGCATCAATGAGCTGGATCAAAATAGGAGACTCTGGTCCAGAGCAAATCTGGTCATATTTTGCCTTTGGCTATTCTGTCATCATCTGTAGATGAAGAATCCCTGAGCACTTGCTAGAAAGTATAAGCCAAGGAGAGATTCATATACACTCTTTATTACAGCAGTTTGATCAAATTTGTGAATGAGGTAGCAAAATCGCTTTTGTTCCGTTTTGTAGGTTTCCAGTAAGGGCTTCAGGGGACTCCAACCTGCTGGCCCACAGCTAATAAACACAGACTGTGGCATCTGCCAGGCCACACATAGATTTGGTGGTTTCCCCTAATTTAATTTTAAAATTTAATTAGATATGGTTTACTCCCAAATACAAAGAAGCCGTTTTTCAAGTTCCCCAAACCTCCTACGTGTCTTGGCTGAGTAGGGAAGGATGACAGTGTTGAAGACAAACACTGGCTTTTAAATTTCTTGAGTCGGAAGCCAAAACGAAGTTTTGAATACAGACAATTCACCTGGTTTATTTTCAAAGGGCCCCCTGAGGTAAGCGTCATGTCCACAGATCTATTGAGAATCCAGTCTTTTTTTATGGGTTCCTGCTACTGTGTTGCACTGGGGTCAGAACGAAAAAGGTGGGTTTCTCTGAAATAGCCTCTCTATAACTCCACATTTCTACTAAAATTCTGAATAAACCACATACCCTTCCTTAGGAAAGCTCTGCACACAAGAGAAAAAGAAAAAGGGAGAGATTTCTCAGAGAAGTGAGCCGACTCCTGTCCTTGTAGTTATGTCCAATATTTTGACAGTGGTGTAGTAATTAACCTTGCAAGAGCACTGCACTCTACTCAGTATCACTGCATTTCTGCTGAGACCACTATGAAGTGCTTTTTTTGTGAAAGGAAAGAAAGAATCTAAGTGGGAAAATTACTGGAATGAGAGAGGAGCTCTAACGGCAACCTTGGCATCCTGCAATTTCACACATTAAAATATATTTAAAAAAAACCCCTACTACAGTGCTTGTTGTATAAGGCTAAGCTTTCTACTCTTCAAACTATTAATAAGGGCTTCCCATTGAGAAGACAAATACATGCTTGATGCATTTTTAATCCTGTGCCAATACATTTGACTAAAGCTGTTTGCTGTTTCAATGACAGGATTTAACTTGCCCTTCTGCATTCAACATTTCTGATTATTAATGACATTTAGGAAACACAGACAGAGGCTGTAAAAGTTATATTCTGGTCAATGTTTTAAAATGTAAAAACATTATCAATTAAAGGGCCAAATCGTCATTATTCGGTAAATTTAATCATTTAATAAATTTTAATTGTTTAGCAGATGCAATGGAATCACTGCCATAGCAAGGAAAAATATCATCTTACCCACTGTTAGAGAACCCTGATGCCAGCTGAAGGCAAAAAATCGCAGCCTTCTCAAATCGCACATAAATGCTATATAGATACTCTGTTTAGGTACAGGTCCAGCAGCCTTTTCAAGAAAGTATATTTCAAGACCCCTTTTGGTCAGAAAGCATTCTTGTCTGTAGTTTCTACTACAGACACATCCCACACTTAAATGAAATCAGAAATGAGTCAGAGGCCATTTTTTTACTTTCTGAAGATCTCTAAAGTTCCAGGCAGTTCCTCTCCTAAATTTGCTAGGAACATTTCTTTGAAGAAAAATAAAATGACATCGGTATCAGTAGCGAGAAGCCCAATAGAGGGACGACATCCTTGAGTTAATTTTTTACTGCAGGAAATGGAAAAAGAACTCCCCATTCCCACAGGCTGATTATTATTTTGTTATTTAAGTGATAATGTAAACCTAAGGTTAAAATGAAATTACATATACTGATGATCTCCTAGTGACCTCCATTGTGCTGTTCCATTACAGCATATAGTAATAATACACTAACGAAATGCACACACTTGTGGTACTGTCAGGCACCAATGCAAATCAAATAGCAGAGGAGGCACATTACTTTTGTTTTAACCATTGAAGACTCTAAGAAACACAATATGACATCCAGAAGAAAGCAGGCTCAGATTTTCTGAAGGTACCCAGGAGTGGCACTGATTTGTGTTTTCTTTGGTATCCTTTTTAAAAGGCCTTTAGCTGTGCCAATATAATACATTCAAATCCTGACCTTTCTCAACACAATGAAGATACTCCGTATATCTTACCGTATAACACAGGGAATCAATACTGTATTTTACTAAATGCGAGTTAATTTTACCTAGGGAAGGAAATTACTGCACTTAATACTAGAATTCTCTTTTTTTTTTCCCCTCCTCCAAGTCAGTGAGTTTCAGGTTTGCCAAACCCTATCACTGTTTAAAAAAGGGTTTGAGAGATTTTAATAGCTAATAATAGGAGAAAACATAAAAGGACAAATCCAATTTAAGTGAAAGGGTTCCTGTGTAAGCATTACTTGTCAGTCTTTGGCTGGTATAGGGACCAGCTACAGAGCAGTGGCAGCAAAGAAATATAAAGTCCAGATTTAATTCTGATACAGAGAAATACAATTTCAAAACCGGACGTCTTATCATAGGCATGTCCCATTGGAGAACTCATTTCCCTAGCAAAAGGCTGTCACTGCCATTATGTTGTACAAGGAACCAATTTACTACTACAGCTAAACAGGGTTACTGGTGCTGTTGGAACTTAAGCATTTGAAGTTATCGCTAGAAAAAAAATAGCATTTCAAATGTCAGTGAAATGGGAAGGTATAATTGAAAAGTATCAATCAGAGAAGCAAAAGGGTTTAGAAGGCTAAGACTGCAGTTTTAGTACTGCCTTCCCCCCACACACACACTTCCTCGTTTTATTTCTATAAGCTTCTTTCTCTATTCCCTTTTCCCTTTCACATGCAAGTTCAGATTTAGTTCTGCAAAATAAAAGATTTTGGCCTGATACTTGTCCTGTGTCAGACATGAAATAAATTTTGATAGTTTTCTTCTACAGTCTAGGGACTATAATTTCCCTACACAAAACTCCCATCTCAACCTGCATCCAAAGCTGCCAGTCTGGTAGATATCTGAATGAATGAAACAAAGCTGATTTGAATTTTGGTTGGCTGGTTTGTCTTCTCCCGGCCGCTCCCCCCCACCTTTCTAAAACAAGTCCCATCTACCCATTCACTTGAACCTCCATTCTTCAATGGAAGCCTCTCCCCCATCCCAGGCTGATCCTATCAAGAATTAGAGAGTGAAAAAAATCTTTGACCTTTCAGGGCTTGAGAAGCACTCAAAAATGGCTTATAAAATAAAATGAATTAATTTATTTTCAGAATATCGCACTCATGCTACTTCTGCTAACTTTTCCCACCCAGAATAGGAATTGTCTTTTTCAAACTGCCTCATGATTACCTTCTCCATTTTGCCATATTTTATCCTAAATCAACGTGTGGCAACACTGGGAGCATGTTTAATTAATCTCAGAATCAGAATCATAGAAGGCTGGATTTACACAATCTGCATCTCATACAGAGAATATCAAGCTTTAGTTAATTATTGCTCTCCTTTGCTGTGCCCAGCAGATATAAAGGCCTTGAAAAAACAGCTTTCAGTCAAGAAGTAATTAGCAAGACAAAGCTGGTGTATAGTCACGCTAAAACTCGATGGGTTTACCCCTTAAATAGGTTGTCAAATTACATGTAGTAATTTATCCTTTTAGGGCAACATCACTGCCCACATCCCAGGGACACCGGTTGCTCTGAAACACCACCTCGGCTTACTGGCATCGATACACAAAGCAAATTTATCCGTTGCGTGCTACAACTCTGTGAAAGCAAAGCTACACAAGGAATTCCAGTTCAGAGCACTGGCCCTTCCCCACATTTTGAGCAAGCAATCACCTGCTAAAGAGAGGTAAAAAAACGATGTTAGAAAGCCCTGCTATAGTAGAGTACTGTATTGTGAGCATATCTATTTACAGAAAAAAGAACTTCAGCCCCCTGTTTCACAGCAGGGAGATGAGATCTGTGAAAAGAGTCAGGCTGGAGATTCGTGGTGATGAGGAACAAAGCTCCCGTATATGGCATTGTCCCCTTTCCACAAAACAATTCCAATGTTAAGGAAAAACACGTATTCCGTATCTCTGATGGAGTTAGGTTTTTTTAATTAAAAAAACCCCTAATAAAAGTAAAAAATCTTAACAGTGTACAGGATTTTTTTTTTTTTTTTTTTTTTTTAAAGTTGAGGAGTTTCAGAAAAGTCATAGTGAGGAATGCACCCAGTCTGAGAAACAGAGATTTTCATCTTAGTGGTGTTTAGGATCTGGTTGGAAAGAAGCTGCAAGCTTGGGCTGAGGCTAGAAGAAAAGCACGCTGAAGAGAAAGTTGCACATCTTCTTTAGAGTTTATTTAAACTTCTCTTATTTCAGAATTGATTTTACCTCACACAGAAGGTCCTTTATCCACATTAGAGTGCAGATATATTCCTCCTCCACCACCTTTTCGATGAATTTCAAATTCAAATAACTTAACGGCTAACAGCCCGCAATTGTTCTCTATATTAATAGAAATACATGGTCTCTTATGAAGCTCAGGTAGTAATTCAGTTCTTAAAATTCTTCTGCTGTTTATAAATTATTTGAGCAGGGATGTCATAGCTTTTGATGCACCATTACAACCCATGTTGAGCTACATTCTCTTATTCAACTGGAAGCAACTTTTATATGCTTAGGAATCAAATTTTGTGCTAACTCGAACTACTGAGTTGTCAATTTAATTTATCTTGGACCACAATTTCAAAGTATTAATTACATCATGTGTCCACCTCAGCAAATTAGTTAGAATGATTGTGATAAAACAGCTTTCTGCCTTAAAAAAAATGAGGGATTTAGTTAATATTTTTTGTGCTAGAAGCTATGAGGTTTTAAAGGTAAACCCTAGCTCTTCAACATTCTCCAAATTTCACTTCATTAAAACGGCTGCAACAAATTATTAGTGTGGCAAATTTTAATAGAAAAAAAGGCACAGAAATCTAAACATAATTTCAAATAATCAAAAACTGTTAGATAAAGTACTTTGGCAATGAGATGCGGTTCTGCAAATCACCTGTGGATACACTGCTTCTGATATAAAAGCTCCCTTCCAGTACAGATGTAGGTGATCTGCGACCAAGAGCGCCTTGATTCTCCCACTGTGGTAATAAAGTCAAAGTGACGCGTGAAATGAGTCACTGTTGACAGAACTGAAGGGGAAGGGGGACTGCTTATTTCATCAGCTAACACTGGGAAAAACACTGCAATTTCTACTTGGGCTGAACTTGAAAGTTTCCTAACTCTATCTTTCACAAGGATGAAGAACTCCAGGTTGTTCGGATGCTCCTGCCCACAGCACCTCAGTCACGCAGGCAATGAGAGGCAGCTGCCCCATGTTGCTGCACCTCACAAACATGAGCCCAAACCCGATTCTGTTTTGCACAAGAGTTTACAAGAAACCCAAAGAATGAAATGTGGTCACCAGGAGGACATTAATAAAGGGACAAAAAGAGAGGGAGATGAACTAGGCTGCTCACTGACAATATGCAATAAAGAGGAGATAATTTACAAATAGTCATTTAAAAAAGTCCATCCAACTCTGAGCTCAGCATCGTGATATTTCCTAAATACGGTGTGCATCCACTTGGTGTGGCAAAGCTTGTGTTTCTCTGATGATACCATTCGGGGGCGGGGGGGGAGACAGGAGAGCAATAATACTTAATGTTTTTCCCTTTAAAGAAGAGAAAAGGTCTCCAGTAAAGGAATTTCTCTTCATCTTACAACTCTCTAGACATTTCTTGTCACCAAATGAATACTTGAGAGTCTCCTCCAGAAGAAAAAAAAGAAACAGACATGCTTTAAATACAATAACTCATTAAAAAATAGGAAAGAAACGCCTAGATATTTCTTTCCCAACTAGTTTTTAAATCAAAACTGGAAGAGAGGGAAATTAAGAAAAAAAAGCCAGAGGGAAAAACCAACAGGATTAATATTGATGCAGCTATGGCAAAAGCAAACAGACAGGCAGGGACAAGATCGCATCCAACCTCCAAAACACATGTAAAGTTGGAGCTAAAATGTCATATGCATATGCAATTTATATGCAAAAATCTTTTACATAAAGCTACAACTGCCAAGTCTTCTTTCACAACTTTTTTGAGGCTTGCAGTAACTCTGGGATTTTATATTCTCCCTCCGTCACCTTACTGAAGTCTGTGAAGAACACGGAAACTTTCTTAAGGCCGTGGTATTAAATTCCTCCTTACGCTGCTGGGCTGGTGGCTCAGCAGGAAGACCTATTTTTTGCTTGTGTTCAAGCAACTTCCCTGGCAGTTATTGCCTGCAACAGACTGTAGGGAAGTTGCCAACATTTAGAAGCTCTGATGATGTGAGCCAACCTTAGACTAATAATTTTTTTATCTCAATATAAGTGGAAGAATTACATAAAAATAGACAATTTTTAACAGTATGGTATTCTGTTATGAGAGAAGGCTAAATAACACGGGTGCCATATGAACATCTTTCTCCTATCTACAGCACCTAACTTTAGCACAGTCCATATGTCTATTTGTCTGATAGCTGAACTTATTGAAATAACACGAGGTTACAAAAGAAAGTTCTAAAGCTCAGCGCCTCCAAACCTTTCGAGGTGAAGCACCCATCAGTTGTAAACATTTTTACTGTATAACCCTCAAAATCAAAACCAATTAAGAAGCGCACTAGAATATTACGTGGGAACCCCAAACACATTTTTAAGAGTCCAGAAATCAGGAAGAACAGTTTGTCAGGCATTTACTGCTCTGTTATGCCTCTATCTTGATACTTGCAAAGAGCTTCTGCAATCAGCTCCTCAGAACCGGCAGGACGACAGCGTAGGCTGGAGAAAGAAGCCCCAGAAAACCCAGTCTGCACACGCAAGTGAGTCAGTGGCCAGCACTGGGGACGGCGTATGGAGGAGTTGGAAACAAGTATTTAGTTTCCAAGTCATTATAAACTCAGCCAGAGCGGTTTCCTTCAGACAGGAAAGATGGGCAAAGCCACCAGAAGGAGACAAGCAGACAATGGTTTTACAAACATTTCGCTTTCACTTCTCGTCTCTGTGGCTACTGTACATTGTCAGACTGTTTAGTGAGCGCACATGAGCCTTTCCAGAGCAGAGGCTCTGACATCTCTGCTCCCAGAAAACAGTTTAAATGTTGGCTTTAAATTCCTCAACAGATTCCAGGCCATCATCTTTTTTAATTAAATGCAAAAAAACTATGTTAATGCAACGTTAATGTTGAGATTGTCATTGGACAGATGTCAAGAAATTCAAAGTTATGGTTCCCACAGCAACCATAATTTAGCAACCCCCTCCCCCACTTCCACAACCACCCTCCTGAAACATATTGGGCTCAATAGTGCAACCGGCACCAAAGGGAGGGGAAGCTGTGAGGGGCAGGAATTGCACGTGGGACCTCTTGGAGCTGCTGCAGATGGGGTGGACTTTGCCTCAGTCCTCTTTCAGAGGAGAAAGTACTGCCAGAATGGCCCCAGCCTGAAGAGAAGCATGGACTGACACTGACTATGCCCCGGTGTTCTGGAGGTAAACTGGGAACTGATTTCACGCCTTTCAGCAGCGTATCCACCAGCACAACCTGACCCAGCACAAACCAGCTGTACAGCGTAGTTACAAAAATGATCTCTATCGTCCATGTGTATTAAGCCAAATGCTGAAAAGAACCAGCTCACACCACAGCACAGCCAGAAATGCAAACATACCTTCAGAGCCACAACAGCCAGCATCACACAAAAGAGCCATCCTTTATTCACCCCCGGATGTAGTACCCGTCATCACTACACACCAGAGTGAACGCTGAAACACAACATACAAAGGACAGAAACAGCGATTTCCAGTGAGAGAACATTTTTCACAGCACAGCTTTTCAGACCGTCATCTCTCAGACTTCATGTAAAGGAAACGTACAAATTGCTTCTAAGAGGAGCCTGGAAACTTAAAATATAACCTAATATAGTGCTAAAAATTATGAGCTTGGTAGCAACACTGTTTTTCTGACATTTTATAGGTTTTCTTATATGCCATTCCAACTAACTCCTGAAAATTCAATATATTAAAATATTTCAAAATCCACTCAGCCAACGATCTCCTCACCTCTCTCTTGCTAATATCTCCTAGTGCTCTAAAAATCCCAACCGCCCTTCTTTTAAATTGTCTAATCGGGGTTAACCTAATTAAGTTAGTCAAACAATTACCCCTAATACGTACTTTGAAGTTTGCTGTTTAACCTTCAGATCTGTAAAAGCATTTACATTCATGAAAGTATATCTATTTTTTCCAACTTTACCAGTCCTCCTACACCTGCCCCTCCAAACCTATTTGAAGGTATTTTGGAGGACTATTATAAACTACAACAACACTAGGCGTCACAGAATTTCAGAGCTAGAAGGGACCTCTACAGATCATCCAGTCCAACTCCCCTGCTACAGCAGGATTGCCCAGAGCACATCACTCAGGGCTGCATCCAGACGGGGCTTGAAAATCTCCAGAGAAGGGGACTCCACACCCTCCCTGGGCAGCCTGTCCCAGGGCTCTGTCACCCTCACCAGAAAGAAGTTTTTTCTCGTATTCGATCAGAACTTCCCATGTTCCAGCTTGTGCCCATTACCCCTTGTCCTGTTACTGGGAACCACTGAAAAGAGCCTGGCTCCATCCTCCCTCAACCCACCCTTTAGATACTCGTAAACATTAATAAGGTCTTCCCTCAGCCTTTCTGCTCCAGGATAAAGAGTCCTCAGTCGCCTTTGTTGCCCTACACTGGACTCTCTCCAGTAGTTCCCTGTCTCTTTTGAACCAGCGAGCCCAGACTGGACACAGTATTCCAGTTGTGGCCTCACCAGTGCAGAGCAGAGGGGGAGAATGACCTCCCTTGACCTGCTGGCCACACTCTTCCCTATGCAGCCCAGAATTCCGTTGACCTTCTTGGCAACAAGGGCACATTGCTGGCTCATGGATAATTTACTGTCTACCAAGACCCCCAGATCCTTTTCTTCAGAACTGCTTTCCAGCAGGTCCACCCCTAACCTATACTGGTGCCTGACGTTCTTCCTCCCCAGGTGCAGGACCCTACACTTGTCCATGCTGAACCTCATCAGGTTCTTCTCTGCCCAGCTCTCCAGCCTGTCCAGGTCACACTGGATGGCAGCACAGCCCTCTGGAGTGTCAGCCACCCCTCCCAGTTTGGTATCATCAGCGAACTTGCTGAGGATACACTCTGTCACCTCGTCCAGGTTGCTGATGAGTATGTTAAAAAATAGTGGTCCAAGTATTGACCCCTGGGGGTCATCACTGGTTACAGGCCTCTAACTCAACCCTGCTCCGTTAACCACAACCCTCCGAGTCCTGTCACACAGCCAGCTCCCAGTCCACCTCACTGACCCCTCATCTATAGTCCAGAATTCCTCAGTCAGTCCACCTCACTGTTATGAGAGACAGTGTCAAAAGCCTTGCTGAAGTCAAGGTAGGTGACATCTGCTGCTCTGCCCTCATCCAGCCAACCAGTTATAACATCACAGAAGGCTATGGGATTGGTCAAGCATGATTTACCTTTGGTAAATCCATGTCGACCACTTCCAGTGAGTTACATCAATCCACCATTACAATGGTTACTACATCCTACGTAGCCAGGTCCCCATCAGAGTGGAAGTGACAAATGTATAGGTCATGAGACCGTGAGAAAAAAAAAAGTACTTTTACTACTGATGTTGCCTGACCATAAGTCAATACTGGAGTCGAGCAGAATTTGGATGTTCTATGTCATTTTGCAAAGCATGGAGACCTTTGTGAACAAGGTGAGAGAAAGATGGCATTAGCCTTTCCTTATACACGTTACTGCCACCCAGGGCTGGCTCAGCTGTGCCCAGCTAAATGTAGACCAACTTCTCACCAGCTTTAAGACTGGCACAGAAGAGAAAGTGCGCTTACAAGGAAGCGTCACAATTACGTACAACTGCTCTCTGTGTGTCTTATACGCCCATTTTGCCAGTCTGGCCTATAGGAAGCTTGCTCAGAGCTTTCACAATGGGTCCTTTCCCTAAGAAGCACTTGGCTTGTGTAAGGAATGGGAGGAGAAGGTGACAGAGAGAGGAGAAGGAAATCGTAACCTGTAGGACGTCCGTCAAGTGATTTAAGTCTATACATATGACTGCAATTTTGCCTTTGAAAGATGAATCGAGTAATGCTGCCGACACTTACTCTTTCCTGTCAGACACTTTCCCTCTCAAGCCTGTGGATAGCTTAAAAGTTACATTACAACTTCTCCAGCCTTAGTGCAGCAGTTTCCCATTTGATTTCATATTCAGTTCATATTTGTGGAAGCAGGAGGGGCTCTTTACTTTACTTGATAAATGGTAACATCTGGCTTTGTGATGGGCCATCACCAGCATGTTTAAAGAGCTGCTGACGCTTCAGGGAAAACTTGGTAAAACATTTCATTTAGAGGCAATTCTAGTTATTTATTCTATTTTCTGCATTCCTCATCCTCCGCTTTATACTAGGGACATTTGCATGAAAACAGACTGCAGCTCCTGAAGAGTTCATCTTCACATAACATTTTTTCATCTGATGCCCTAATCACTAACCATGTTTGTATCACAGCAATCATACCCATAGCAACCACTTATGATGTCATAGAAAATTAGAGCTTCTGGGGAGAGTAATGAATAGGGCATAATGGCATTAAAGGGCCAAACTCCATATTACACTACAGCAGCATAAATTTGTTAGAAATCTGTAGCAGAAAACAGAATTGTGCTATTGCTGTTCTATAACCACACATAGGACTTGACCTCTTCTTTTGATTACAGAAATACAATGAGCTAAACATTCCCGAAAATCAGGATATTTATATAACTGCTTTAACCTGTCTGTATAGATACCTTTAGCAATTGAAAAAATGAATAGGTAGTTTCAAAAAAAATCACATTTTTGCACATTCTCACAGGAAGCTTCTTTCCTTGAAGTAGCAGCAGGTCAAACATAGCCAGAGGGATAGACACGGCACAAACAAGGCTTTCCAAAAGGCAAAATACATTTTTGACTCTTACATGGATTCTTTAAGTTTTGTGCAGTTTTGTGCTGAATATTTGTAAGCAAATAAGTATTCCCCATTTCTTAAGTGTGTGTTCAGTAGCACAGCCATAGAGGAAATGCTAAAATAATTAGCAGGAACACAGTGTGGGAATGGAGATCTGACCCAAGCTTTAGAATGGCATTTATTTACTGTGTATAAATGCTAGAATATTCATATTTCATGCATAAAGCAAAGTGAAGCAAAAGCTATTCTCTCTGCTGTTCACTCCGTACTGCATCCATCAAAAAAGATGCGGGGCACAAATTATTCTTCTCTTGGGTCACTCTGGAGAACACCAGTTGCAGGAAGCCCACTTCTGGGGATCACATTAACACATCCAGAGATACAGGAGTTAATGAACTAAGGTTCTTCACGGGGGAAGAACTAAATTGTGAATTTTTTAAAGTTCACTTTAAAAAGTTCAGGAATTGCTTTAGGGGTAGAAAGGTTGTCAATGAGTCCTGCACTCTGAGCAGTCATTCCTCATCTTGTCATTGCACAGGTAACGGAGTCCTTGCAGCCCACGCAGGTCTTGCCTGACCCTTATGTTCTACAGCCTCACCCAGAGAAAGAAAACACAACTTCAGCCATAGGAGACCACTTTTGTCACCATTTTACTAGAAGCAAATACTACCGCAGCTGAGCTTTGCCTGAAGTTTGATATATATTACAGCTCTTTTCATCTCCACTCCCAACTGCATCGTCTGGAAATGTCCATTTATGCATTTATATATGTTATTATAATGTGCAAAAACTTGGAATTGAAAAGAAGGTAAATAGTGTATCTTTATGCTATGTTACATTTTCTAGAAGTGCAATTGAAATATCAATCATTCCATTCTGGCTGCATTGATCGGTAATTTTCATTTTGTAATTTCAAATAAAGCTTCTCTCCACAGCAGCAACGGCAGCACTTTCCAGCATATAACTTCAGTTCATTTTAGCTTCGTGATTTAAAGATCTTCTCTCCCCATCATTCTTGCACATCTTTTAAGTGGTAATTCCACTTTTCCAATTAGATTACTGGAACACGCCAAATAAACAGGCACCTCTTCCTAGAGCCACAACATCCAACTAATGAGCAAAGTTAGTGCAAACAACAGCTTGGGCTCAGACTCTAGACTCCCATTGTAGCTCCCACATTTAGAATGTGGATCTTTACAGAGAGGGAGAGAGACACACACACAATATGTGTGTATATATAAAGATATATGTATATATAAAGTGGGAGAGAGAAAGAGAGAGAGAGAGAGAGAAAATAAAGGCAAACCTTAAATTGACATTATTAATGAGACCAATTGTTCAATCTACATCAATTTTCAAGAAACGGGACTTGTGGAAGAATAAAAATGTTAGGGAAATAAGACCCCCCAAAAAAGAAGTAAAAATACCACAAGTGGCTGAAGCCAGAAGTCAGGCATGTTCAAATCCCAATTTACCACATGGCCCCAGGCAAGTCACTTCTCTCTGTCCCCCAGTTTGCTCATCAGTAAAATGGGAATCATAACCACTTAATTCAACAGGCTGTTGCAATGACATACAAATTCACTGCTCTTTCAAAAGCTGTGAGCTCTCCTAATGAAGGGCTCCTTGGAGATACAAAGAATTCATTGTGGGAGATTACTAAAGTAGGAGTAAGGCTCATTTTGATTAGTTCTGGCCAACACTTTTCTGTGATAGCAGATTTGGTTTAGACATAAAAGATGAGAGTTCTTACAAAACTGACTAGAAGAGTGACTGAAGGAGAGGGAGCAAGAGTGACATTGTCAGGATCAGTATTCTGCTTTTTTAAAGTATTCCTATTGTACTTAAATACCATGTACCAAAATACTTCAGGCACATTAGAAATATTCAAAACAAAGAAGCTTCAGAGAAGCTTTACAAATGACAGTAAAGCTAAATTGAGAAACCAAGACAATGTCACCTAAAAGCTCCATGAATCCTGCGTAAGAGACCTCGTTACTAAATTACTTATAGTACATATGCAACATTTTACATATTATTTATGTTACAGCAGCACTTTGGGACGCAACTATGAATCAGGCCACGCAAGGCTGGGTGCTGTGCTTAGCATACGGAGTGAAAAAAACATTGCTGAACAGCTGTATTTGAGGTGGACAAAGGGAAGGAAAAGGCGAGGCACAGAGGGAGCTGGAGCGACTCGTCACACCATAGCAGAAGCCAGGCGGTTTGGTCTTCCAACCCGTCTGGTTTGTAGGCCATACACGCACATCCACGCAGCCTGTAAGAATGTGCTCTGACAATGGCTGCATGCCCTCTTATATTCATTTTCAGCAGGTATTCACAAAACAGAAGTTCAGTTCTAAAAATGCCTTCCAAAAAAAAAAGAATTTACAAGCTATACATTTATGTAAAGAAAGAAGAGTCCATATAGAAATCATCAGCTTACATGTGTCATAAGACCTGAATTAATCCACGGACCATTGTGTTTTCACAAAGCAGATCCACATAACCACATGATAAATCTTGTCCTTTGCGGCCAGAGTTCATCAGCTGATGACAAGGGAGACCATGTGCCACCTGGGAGGGTGGCAGCCACAGCAGGGATTTCACAGCAAAGTTTTCCCATCGAGGCAAGGGAGCATGGGAATGGAGCTCCAGTCCTAACTCTGCCACCTGCCTCTCTGATGCCTTTGGTCACATCACTTCATGACACACCACTCCTTCCCCAACCTGAGGGATCTGTGCAGGTTTGACACCCCACAGGGTGCAGGAGTACCAGGACTTCCCAGCATCAATCCGATGCCACCACTACCACCATTTGCTACCAGTGCGATTGACGAGGAGCAACGCCAGCCAGAGACAGACTCCCAATCACCGATATTTGGACTGGCCTGACTTTCGGTCACATTTGTACAGCCTCAGCCACTTACACACACATTATTCTTTCCAACCTCTTCAAGAGGCAATGCCCAGATTATTCTGCCTGGTTAGGAAGAAAGACAGCACACAAACAGCCTTACAATAGAAACTGCAGAGGGACAACCCTAACCCTAACCATTCTATGGTTCTGCGATTTATGCCCACTAAAGCTTTACCACATCACTCATGGTCACAGAAGAGCCCAGTCGAGGGCTAAAGCCTCCCCACTTTTCCTCTATCTTTCAAAATTCAGCTTACACAGAGGTAGGTAAATACAGTTAGTGGCATGTGTGAACCAGATGGATTCTCTTCTTATTCTCTGGAAATTTACACTTAGTTTTGGCCATTGCTAGCAGCATCCAAATGACAAAATCTACTGTTTCCCTCAGTTGAAACAAGAATAAAATATTTATCTACTGAACACACAAAGAAACTGGAGATATGGAGAAGCTGAGTAGTTCTGCAGGTTACAGCACAGTTTTACTGAGAGGACTGAGGAAAACAGTTCCTCTGCAACCACTTTTAATGACAAACTACATACATTCATCTTTTTTTTTTTCTTTAAGACTAAACTTTGGCATACAAGAAACAAACATGAAATACATGAAACAAACCAAGCTGAGAAACAAATAAAATATGCCCAGAGCCACAAATGGGCCTTTTTTTGTTTGTTTTCCTGAATTCCACCCCCCACCCTCTGCAACTTCCCATCTCTGCGGTGTCTGCCTGCAATGATTAAGTTGACAAATGAAGTTCTGACTACTAATTACACTGAAAATAGCAGTAATACTGTGACAGTGATGCCTCTCGTGCTCATACATCACCAGTAACAGCGACCGTGCGTTGCTTTCCCTGCTCAGCCATTTCGAGCCCAGTGGCACAAAGCGCAGCAGCCGACCCACACCACGACGGAAGGGAGGGAGCCGGTGAGAGACACCTTTCGCATATCAAGAGATAAGAGAAGGAGAGTTTAGATGTGTAACTATCAACGCCTTGGAATCATCACTGTGCTGGTGCAAGCACTGAGGAGACAGCCCTGCTTTAGCGTGGCAGAGCTTGGTTTGCCTTCTAGGACACACTTCATAGCCCTGGTGACAGGGGATCGATGTAACACTCTATACATCTATATAGGTCTATTTTTCTCATGTCAGCGTTGCAACCCTGCACCTGACTTTCCTATGCATTCTAGTAGTTCTATATTGGGCTAAAGGTGGTCAGTGCCAGGATAAGTAATTGCAGGAAAACTCTGTGTATTATCCAATGGAATAGCAGCGTAGGGACCACTTGCCTTCCAAGAGCACAGGGAAGGAAAGATATGCCTGGGCTGCAGTCATCCCTGCTTCCACCAGCTAACTCTTATGGTCTTTTCTAACAATTGCAGCCATTCCTTGGACTATCTAATGTCCTAACGATTCCTCTAGTTTTGTGATGTTTTGTTTCTTCTCCCTTGGTGCCGTTCCTTTCATTGACATAAACAGCAGAAATTTGAAAGCCACTCTGAATGCTCTGATTTTAAAGAAATACTTGATGTATACGAGCTGTGAAAATTCTAATCTAAATCATCTCTGAAGTTTATGACTTACAGCCAAAGATAAACTTGTTCAGTTGTTCTCATGGCACCTCCTGCTGTACTGGGGTAGTCTGTGGATTGTCTTTTAATGTGCTGTACAGGAGGTGACTCTCACAGCCAAGAAAACACAAGTACTCAAAGTAAAAATGTAAAGGGTTGTATTTACCTATATAGACCATACACATGTACAAAACTACAAAGATATTTTATGAATGGTAATAAATCAATTTGTGATTGCATTTGAGTCAGCTATGGTTTTCATTTTTTTCCCCTCATTTTGGGTTAGTTCATTTGATTTCATTATTTAAGTATTCTTTTAAAGAATTGTCTTTCTGGTTTCTTTTTTAGTCACATTGAGCCACCCATAGACTTGTTTCCTCATGAAACAAACTACTTCAATGATGTTTTCTGGTATTTCTGAAAGGAAGAAAATTATAGCCAGCCCAGTCCTGCTTTGATGCTAGTAAACTGACAACACCACCAACAATGAAAGAGTAAGAAACTGTTACCAAAACCCCAACTATCTCTGGCTGGTTTTACTTTTTGGCTTACAGAATTTCCTTCAGAATTTTCATTCCTACAGAATTTCCTTTTGATTTTGGAAAAGGCAAGGAGTAACTAGTTTATTTTTTTTTGTAGAATACAATTTATTTCTAGGAGGTCTCATCTAACTGAAGCCTTATGTGAAGCTTTGGAAGTATCTAGGCATTCTTAACAAATCAAAGTGCACAGTGATAAATAATCACTCTGACTGGAAACTCTTTGGGTCAACAATTATTTTTTGCATGCAACTTTCATCCAGAGCCTCACACAACAAGAACTATGGTGGGCATCCAAAGCACAACCACAATGGCCACCTTAATCCAAGCGTCTTTTAGGAAAATACCAACCAAAAGCCAGTTGCTGAACTGTTTGCCTGTTCCACCCCCTTCTTTTCAGTCTCACAAGGATGACGGACTCCTTTCACTCCAGAGAAACTTTTGCTGATATACAGGATGGAAAGTTGACAAGATAGCCTGACCCACCCATGAAAAGTTAGAGAAGTGCCCGTGCTGTAAAAATGCCCCCAATCTTCCTCACACCTCTTCCTAACCAATTTAGTTTGCCTCACTCCTATGCATAGAAATATACTTTGCCCTTTATTCACCCAATTTCAAGGTTATACTCAAACACGTACTGGAAGATAAAAGCTTTAAATAATGTACATTCTCTCATTGTCCTTTTCATCGAGATCACAGGTGCATGACCTCGTCCCCCAGCACAAAAAGCTGTTGTCATGGAAACAGCTTAGGATGCCAACTTGACAACAACTGACATTCAAACCAGGAGGGACACCTTGTCTTCTGCCCTCCCCCACCAAATCAGTGCATTTCAGTGGGGGCCAAATCTGCAGTATCCCTTCCTTGCCAGGACACACTCTGCTGTGAGGAGGACGTGCAGTTGGCTCCGGCCCCACACACCACGTACTGCACCCCAAAAACTGCCCTGGGAGAACGGCATCTGACAATGCAGCCTAATCAAGTGAGCCAAGAAGAGCATCCTTTGCTTTCAGTGCTTAGCAAGAGGTGGTAGGGGAAGAGGCGGCCACCTTTCTCTGTTCTAACCATTAAGAATCTCATAACTGATCTCTCCCAGTGCCACTAAATCTTTCTGTTTCTTCCAAAGTGCCAATGAATCACTGTTTTCCTGGAGGAAAATCACTTCAGCACTCTGCATTTCAGTTTCCTGCCTGTAAAATGGGAATAACTTTACCCACGGCAAGCCTCAGATAAAGAGCTTTTAGTAATCAGTATTGTAATCCATTTCTTTCTTATTCTATTTCCAGCTGTATCGATACTTTGTGGTAATTATTCACCATCTAGCTCTTCTAATTGAGTAATAAATAGTCCAGGAAGCAGGAGACAGACTTCTAGACAAACATGTTGAAAAAGTGGATGCACATTCCAGAGAGAAATAAACTCGAGGGAAAGGTCTCTTATTTATATTTTGTCCCTCGGGAGATTTAATTGGGAAGAATTAGATAGTTAACATACAGACCCACTCCTTGCTTCCTCCATACCTCAGGACTGAAGAATATGCGAAATTGCGATGCACAACTTTAAAGGAAAAACTAAATATTTTTGGATATACATATATATCTAGTCACACATATATTAAAATAAATAAATATGTATCACTGCAGTCGGGGGAAGGGAAACAAAATACACACAACGGCATTTGCTTTCCTGCAGGCTTGTGCATATTCTCGTGCCTGAGTGCTGCCTTGTGATCTCTACATAACCTTTGAAACACAAGTGCATATTTCACCCTTGCAGACTAGCACAACCATTTTTTTGTCATTCCAATTTCATTTCCAGTGCGGTGTGGACTGCGGGCTCAGCAGTCACTGGAGTCTGAAGTGACTCTTGGGACCTCCTCACTGTTCTATATGCAAATGGCCCTGCACCTGGGCAGCCGAGCGGGCTTGCCGACAGTTTAGTTATGCAAATCTGATTGATCGAGAGCATATTGCAGAAGAACACACGCAGGCCTGAGACACTGGCAGCTATATTTCACTGGCTAAATTCCCGAAGAGAAAAAAAAAAAAAAAAAAATTAAATGCCAAGCATTTTGATGCATATTCCTTTCAACCCCTGAAGTGCACTAGTGTTTATTTCGGTAGGTTTTCAACACTTTGTTTAAATGTTGTTAACGCAATTTCTTGTGCTGTTGCTGGATGCACAGAAGGGCTTGTTTCCTCTGTTTCTTAAAAAAAAAAAAAAAAAAACCAAAACACAAACAGAGAACACCAAAACCCCCCAAAACAAAGCAACAAACAAAACCCTCAAATAACGGGAACAAAAAAAGTGTTACTATGATGTCACAACACAATAGGTCTGTCAGTTTATGTGAAATAATTCTCCAGGCAAATGGAGTAAATGCAGTGTTAAAATATAATTAGGTCCTACTGTACAGAGGAGTGCAAAGAAACTGATGTACAAGCACAAGTTGCCCAGACTTTATTCTCTCTGTAACAAAAGGTAAACCAACAGTAGGAATGTAGATTACATACTGTCACCCAATGTCGAAAGCACTTCTTTCTATTTACCAAACAGTCTGTATAAAAAGGCAGAGAAGGAAATGAAAAAAAGAAGAAAGAAAATAAAAGAGTCATCTGGGATCAGGTTAAAATAATAAATTCCTTTTAATTTAACAAAAAAGAAAATAAAAGAAAAAAAAAGACAACCCACCTAAGCGTGAGCATGTGGAAACCTCTAATATAGAACACGCTTCAGGCATCAAGTTAATCTCAGTTTATTGCACACAACTGATTTATCTTCATTTATAAATGAGTGGTGAGCCCTGGTTCTAATATTTGCATTTCTTCTAGTTCTGTTTATGTATTTTAATGCCTTGGGGAGCCATTTATGGTGTTGAAATAACATGATTTTTATTTTCTTTTCCCCTAGTTTTTCCAACAGCAGATACAGACTATATCAATGCTTGGACACTGGTAAAGCCTCTGGGAAGAGACATGAAATCAGCCTTTTGAATCACTTGTTTTATCTTTTCCAAGTCACTTTTTGATAGAGGTTTTCAACAACAATAGCACCAATCGGTAGGAATTCAGGATATAATTTTTTATTTATTTGAGGTTGGGTTGTTTGTTTGATTAAAACAATCTCTTCTGAAGCAAGTTTTGGGGCTGGCAGTTTCACAGCTAAGGACTTGCAGTTGCACAGATCCCAGTGCAGAGAAAAGAGAAACCATCTCAGACGTTATGCATAAAATGACTAATGCAGAAGAGCCTGATCCCAGTTGGAGCCGCAAAGCATTCCATAACACAAATTGTTATAACAGGCCACTAGACAAACACCTTTCCGTCTGCTGCTGCAGAATACGAATTCACAGAAACTCTCGCAATGAAAATATACTTTCATTGTGAATCAGTGCACAAAGTTACGTACTTGAGAACATTTTTACATAAACAGCAATTAAAATATGTATCATCAGGCTTCACCCGAAAGGAAAGAGTATTTAATTTTTAATTTCAGTGTTAAATTTGTTATAATCTCAAGAGGTCTGTGCACAGAACAAAATTTCCCAGTAACAGAAAATTGTCCAAAAACACTCTTAGAAAACCCCCCGAGAAATACAGGTAAAATTTCTAGAAAGAAGCCCAAGTTATCCAAAGGACTTGAAAAGCAAAGCAACCCTGCTGTAGCAATGTTATAGCACAACTTATTGAATAGAAAACATTTCCCTGCACGTTAAGTTGTATTGCCTTTGGCACAGATTCTTCAGCTGTAAATTTGTCCAAGGAATGACATACAGTACACATCAGAGAAGTAATGAAGGAAAGAGGCTTAGATGGGCACTTTGCAGCTAACGGGGAGCCGTTATTGAGCCTTGTCTGCTGTATTTAGCAGAAGCAGAAAAAAAGCTGAAGCCAACCAACACAGAGAGAACATCTTTGTCTGTCCCCAACCCCTGCTACCCTTTCTTTAAAAATAAATAAATAAATAATAGAAAAAAATAGCCATCTGACAAGCAAAGCCTAGCCAGAGGGTCAAAAATGAAGATCCTGGGAAAGGTCAAGTTTAATCTCTACCCACGATGCCCTAGTGCATCCCTCACAACAGCTGACTAACAAAAGGGGCTCAGCACTGTGACTGACAGAATTCTTAATTGTATCCACTCATTCATGACAATTTGATTAAAATATTACGCCAAAGTCTCACCCCCTGTTTGCTTCGATCCTCCAAATCTAATTTTGAATTTTCAGAAAGGAGATTACCTCCACAAGCATGACTGGGATGCTATTAACTTCTACTTAATCTTTATTACTGATGTGAATTTAACATATGTATGGCTTCGTCTCGCTCCTGTTGTTTTCTCTCTAAAGTAACGTCTAGGCAATATACAAGTGGCGGACATTAATTTTCACTTTGATATTCTGTCATACCAAAGCTCATACTTTCATATGAAAACTTAAAGATGTACTGTCTTAATACCATGGCACAATTACACCGCATTAAATAAATAAATAAACCAACCAAACACGCACTAGCTCCCTCCAGCCCCCACCAAAGAAGAGAACAAAACCCTGCTGAACAGACTTCAAAGTATTATAACTTTTGACTGTTATCTCCAGCTATATCCCCTTCATTATAGGAACTGCTCCAAGTCCTGCCGAGAACTGGCAAATTCTAGTTAATGTCAATAATGCAATTGTGAAGAAGTCAAGCAGGCAGTTAAAATTTCTAATCAATTTGGATTATTCCCAAATTTATGAAACTAGTAATTGAATATGGCCATTGTTACCTGTGTCCCGATTTTCAAAAGATATTTGAATAAAAGATGCGTACCCCCTCCTTTTCTCCCCACAAGTAACACAAAGTGAATTAATATCACCAGCTGCAAACAAGAGTATTCACAAACATATTGAACACGAAACATTACTAATAAAACAAACTGGGTTGGAAAAAATTCCATTGAAAAACGTTATTTTATTTCCTTCCTACTCCCCTCCCCAAGAAAAATAAGTGTCTTTTGATTCCTTTTTTGCAAAACCTTTTTCATCATTTCTATCCATATCTACTAACTGTTGTTGTACAAAGAGAAGTAATAAATTAATCTTCCTAAATTCAGACTCAGTGACTTCCTAATTTGCCTGTCTAACTGCTGCTCCCACCAGCAGGAGAGCGTTTGGATTGAATTCAAACTTGGGGGGGGGGATCTCACCTACAGTCATTTAACACATGTACCAGTTACAAGGAGTTGTAGAACTACTGTAAGTCTCAAATCCCCCACTACCTGGACAGTGAATGATAGGCGGATATCTAGAAGTAATGGCTGGAAGAGGTTTCTCAGAATCCTTTTCCACATTTCAGACACCATTTTGCTCAAATAAATATTTGCAGTAGTGTTCAGAATTTGTTTTTTTTCCAATCAAGGAAAAAAACTTGTTATCTCTGTACTGAAACCTCTCTCATCAGCTCCCCAGGCTCAAAATTACATTCACCCTCGAAGTATTTAAGACACTTCTACCACCTCTATGTAGGAGGATACACAGATATTTTCTCTAGCCTGTTCTTTCCGTTTCTAGCAGTGTAGTGAGGCTCGAGAAGCCCAGGTCAGGAGAACAGCAGCACAGTAAAGAGCCTCCATGTCCTGCAACAACTTTCAAAATTTCCAAATCTTGACATTTCCAACTCCCACTGCAGTTGCGGAAGTGCAAAAATTGTCTGAAGTCGCATCACAACTGTGATGGTAATACTAACGAACACTGAAAACCTGAATCCCACTGGCCCATCCCAGAGAAATCCCTACTTCAACAAATTTCACCGTCGTTTTTCTAGGATCGATACATAAAGGATCATGTCATGGGAAGCAAAGAAATGTGCAATAGAACTGCCAGTCTCGTACTCAAGGGGGACACTCCTCCCTGACCCCATATCTCACCATTTGTTTAACGCTTAGTATGAGGGTACAGCACAGCCGACCCCTGAAGGCTTCCCAGTGCCACTGGGAGGACTGGTGTAACGTATCGAGCATGTCACCATCAGCTTTGCTCCCTCCAGTGACCTGGGATAAAAACTTCAGAAGGCGATAGAGAGCTCTGCATCTCCTCTGCAAGGGAACAGTAGGAGATCTTCTGCACCTGCAAAGGGCAGGCTGAAAAGCCGGAGTTTCTTGTGAGATGGGCAGGAAAGGAAAATGGAAGCGTGCTTCCTTCTCCGAGGACACTGTTTTCTGTGAGCTCTCTGGATAATACAAACTGGACACAGAATAACTGTACTGCAAGGGCAGGCTTTGCAGGACAGCTTTAACAGACAGCAGCTTTGTTTTGTTTAATGTTAACTTTGCTTATACACAGATAGCACTAGAGGTTCCTTTTGCCAGATTTTTAACAATTGCAGAACTCCATCACTTTTACTAGCTGGCTGTCTCTCAATCTTTCGTAAATCACTGCTGGGAAGATATGCACTAGTTGTGCAGGCAGAGGAGCACAGGGATCTCTCCCATATCCCATAAGCAGAGGGACACTCGTCACACTTAATGACACCAACAAATACTCCAGCTTGCTTTGACTCACTCTCTCCAAGAAAATGCATCCCTGGCCTCCCATCTTCGCCTCCTCCACAACACGCACAAGTTTTCTACTGCACAAAAGTCAGCAAAGCAGTTCCTCCGTTGCTGTGGGACCAAAGCGTCGAGAACCAAACTCAGCTCCTACGTTTGGACAAGCGTGGTTGCCCCAGGGCAGGGTGATAAACTCAGCAAGCGAGTTTCTGACACTGTCTCAAGAATTCAGATGGGGAAGAACAAAAAATGAAAGAACATCTGCAAAGTGAAAGGCATCTGAAAGAATTCAGATGTCACCAAGGGAAGGGAACTCTCACCACACATGGCCCTCGTGGGGCCACTGCTGGAGTCAGTCTCAGGACCCCCAACTGAAAAATTAAGTCGCTTGTAGGGTTTCACCTGAGTTTTGGCACGGGCAGTGGCTATGTCCTTAAGTTAAATCTACATGCAACATAAAAATTATTGAGTGGGGAGGGAGAGATGGACACTAACACCACACCAAAAATGCATTTCTCTGACAGTGGTAGATATCCACGGAAAGTGGCCACTTTGCGGTTAGCTGCCCCATACTCCTTGGTATCAAACTGGAAGCTACTTCCAACCGCCCTAGTCTACTGAATGCCTACCACGTGTGCCACATTTCCTGAGACATTCCTCTAGGGATCTGGAGCCAAAGAGCCACAAGAGCTGGATTTTCCCTCCTTCCATCTCTAAAGACAGAAGGGGTATTTTTCCTTGCTGTAGCCTTTGGAGTTTTCTTCCTCATCTCCAAAGCCCAAGGTACATTACAGGACTTGGGGAATGACAGCAAAAGGAACTCAGATAAATGCTCAGTAACTCTGAGCCTCACGGCAGCCAGCAACCACATTAATATATTGCTTGCTCCAACATGCCCAAGCTCCCTCCAAGGTTTCTACGCTGGACAGTTAACTAGTGGTGAGAGGAGCCATAGTCAAAAGGTTAATAGGAATATATAATTAATATAATTATTAAAAATAATAGGATTATATAATTAATATAATATGATTAATAAATATAAAAGGGATAGAAGCTTGAAGAAATTAAGGCCTAAATAATCAGCCCTCTCCTATACAGTCCACAGAAACAGAGTAGAAGTTGAACATTACAGTGTTTTAACGTTTCCATATGAGTGTTCCAAAGAGCCACACCAGGACTTTTGAAAACGTGTTTTCACCACTGTATGCAGAGCAAAACTGCACTCATTTTCCAAACTGGAGGGGAATATCACCTCTCTCTTTCCTTACCTAGCGGTTACACAGGAAGACTCTCGGGTGTTAACTCAGGTATAGAGTTTACTTAAACAAGAAACTAAAAACCAAACAACCTCCCCCTTCCCACACACTAGATGTCCATTCCTGGTGCAGAGGCAGGGCCTTTGTCAGGAGTTTCATGATATTAAGCAGTCATTACTTTTTAAAAGATAACGTGGAGTTTTCAGTTTATTACTTTGGTATCCAAAGAACTAAAATCAAACTGGGGGGAAAGAGAATGGGACATCCCACAGTCACTCCAAACCAAATCTGATGGCTGCTTAAGAATTCATCTAATATTTGAATAAAACCAGTCTGCTTTCTGTTCAGCATATGCCAAATGGTTTACTGTCATTTCCAGTAGGATTTTTTTTTTTTTTTTTTTTTTTTTTTTGCCAGTTCACAACTGCCTTCTATTGTCAATGCTATGAATAGCCAACAACGATTCAAAGTAGTGGGTTCCTATCAGCATTGTTCTCCTGTTCAGAGGCACAGAGAACAAGAATACATCTATGTTTTCCATACAGCGTAGAAAAAGGTAATTCTCTATTTAGTGTCATATCAACAACTCGTGCCCCAATTCACCGCCATGGGCAACGAATGACAGCCTGAGCTGTCCACCCTGACAACGTGACCAAGATATCTGCGGTCGAGACTGCTATATCATTTTTCCTCCCCCCCCAAAATGTTGCTGGAGAAATCTCCTGGTTTTATTCCTTTATTTGTTTCTTTATCTACATACAAAGTACAGATAAAAATGAAATTGAGTTCATTAAACAAGCTGCAAATAACGTCTTGATAGCACAGGAAATGTTACATTCCCTCGCATTGCAGCATGTGCTCTCAATGGAGTACGGATTTCTTTATATTACTAATAAAAAATAGCTGTAGTCCCCTTCTTTCAACAAAGGCTTCCCCCCACCCCAGCAATTCGGTAGAATATATCTTATTTTCTAGTATAAAAAGAAGCCTTTTCCTCCTTTATAGGTAGCAGGCACATCACAGTTAACAATATGTAGCTGAAGGGCGATTAACTCCAGGTACCATAGACCTGGAACTGGCAATAAAGAGGTAGCTTGGAGCTGTTCACAGAAAACAGCATTTATTCAAGGGAAGGGGAGAAATGAAACAAAACTTTGACAATGTTAGAAAAGAGGAAGAAGAAATAGGTTGAGGCAGCTATAGCACGGCAATGATTTACATGCCGTTAACGTACAGTGGCTGTATGTTGTGTTCAGGACAATATTTAAATAAAAGCAGCATTAGCCTTGGCAGCCTGTGTGTTAACACACTGAATTTATGTTGCCTCCAAGGTAAAGAGCATCTTCTTATTGTAACATATACAGGAATTATAACGTGTCGAGAGCATTTTTGGCAGTGTATTCTACCTTAAGCATAGCTTATTGGATTTATTTCGGTTTATTTTTACTTTGCCATCATTTTTTGAATGGTTTCATTTGTTCGGAAGTTATTCTCGATGATGATGATAATTTTTTCTTTCTATTGCTTCAGACTTAAAACCTCTCCAGCAGAGGAAAAAGGAAATTTACACAGGAGACAAAGAAAAGT
Source organism: Rhinoptilus africanus (assembly GCA_013400135.1). Lineage (NCBI taxonomy): Eukaryota > Metazoa > Chordata > Aves > Charadriiformes > Glareolidae > Rhinoptilus > Rhinoptilus africanus. The sequence goes on along the minus strand of VXBO01005454.1, from coordinate 222,330 downwards.
GGAGATTTTGGCTTAACAGACAATTGATGGAGTAGGGGTATTTGGCCTGCAGGCTTGTGGCACCAGAGTTTTCCTCTCATGCAATGGTTAACTTTATATAAGCTGCGGACTGGTGCTATGGAGAACAGAGGCAACGGTGATGTCTCCGAACAGGCCTTTTGACACTCTGCCAGCATCGGTGTCATCTCCGTCTTGATCCTCCTTTGCTTCTTACACGGCCCTCCCAAAACTATCTGAGCTGCCAGGTAATGTTGGTCATAGGGGGATCTTAGCAGCTGGCTGTTTTGTGACAAATGACACAGAATCAACAATAGTACATGACCTTTATGGATTCTGGCTGTCTCCTAGAAGTATGTGAAATATTCACAATGAAATACAAAACCTACTTGAAATTCAAGTTGCTCCTCAGACAATTACTATGGAAGCAAAAGACCTAACTGTCCTGTATTGGTAAGATATTTATATTTCTACTGCCCCCATAAAGTTCTCTGCCTTGTGCATCATTATAGAAAATAACAAGAAGTCAGAGCTTTTTTAAGTACAAGGCCTGTCCTAGATGACTGCCTGAAGTACAGATGAATGACAGTGAAAAAAGTAATCCCACTGGTAGCAATATGAGCTGAAGGCATAGCCTTGGAGCTGAGGTGTGAAACCCTTCAGACTCAGCCAAAATAAACCACTGCAACTGGGGAAAACAACAAACAAAAGAAAGAAGGAAGCACATAGAATTCAGGCATTAGTTTAGAAAAGCAACTGCAGCATTTGCTACAAACTTCTGAACAAAGCACAGGGAATCAACAATATAAGTAAATCATAACATCCTCTCCCGCCTCCCAGAGCAGAAACGCTAATCATGTTAGGTCCCTCTGAACATCTGTCATCCTCCACGGTGTACGGAAAAGGATGAGTTTTAGATCAACAGACTCAACTTCCCTCAGATCAAGTATAAGGAAGTCAGTATCATACTTCAAGGGCCTCTTCTTTCATGTGTCATGTCCCCTTCTGATTTAATTGAGGGTAGGTTTCCCTGCCCAAGTTCCTTATACCATCATTTAGCATCACACTCTGAGGATGAAGGTCTGGGCATTAAAAGGCTATTGTAGGGAAATTATCAATCCCACCGGGTTTAAGACCTCTCTGTGCACTTTAATACATCCCGTAGGATAACAGAGAAGATAACAGAACTGATGTCCCATATTTGGCAATTAAAATTCAATGAGACTGTACCCTCTCTTGTATAACTTGATCATATGCCACAACAGAAAGTGGAGATTATGGGCCTGGGGCAGATGGATTTTTTTTTTTATTTAAAGACATAATCAGCAGCATGAAAACAAAAAAGTAAAGCCTGGAATGAATAGCTGCGTCTACAAGAGCAGAACAAATGACTTCTGCAACTCCGATGGCTGGGAAGCAACCTCAACTGCAATCCAGAGGTTCCCCTCACTTCCCCTTCTTCCAGCAATTAGGAACATATCAAAGACTCCATGCTTGCCTTCTTTGCCAAAAAAATCCGATTTTCATCATAAGATAGTTAACATCAGTAAAATTCCCACGGAGGCATGGGACAAGTTGCTTATTTAGTACACTACCTAGGCAAGATAAACACCACAGCCAGCACCTGTGGTTCCTTTAAAACCTTTATTGCTTCTCCAAAAGGATTTTGCAGAAGGAATAATAAATGCGTAAGTATTATTTTTAAAAAAATTTCTCTCTCTTTGGCATTAAAAATATAACCTATGTTTATATTGGCCTGTAAGCTCCAGTGCAGGCCTGAGAACACTTTGGATTCTCTCATCTCCTCATCACAGCGCTGCAACATCAGCAGCTCCTGCAACCACTTAAACATTTACTTCCTCAAACATGGTAAGGGCTTTCATCCCCAGTCAGGTTCGGTCCATCTGACAGAGGCTCCTCGGTGCTTGGAGAAGGTGTAAAACCTTACCATAGAAGAACCATCTTTTACAACTCTGAAAAGCATTCACCTCTGAGGTAAAAACGATGTTGTTTAATTCCTCTCCAATTGTATTTTCTTTCTCTGCAAAAGATGGATTTTTGCTCCCATATGCTGAATGCCAAAAACTTACCATAGCTGATCACGTGCTACACACAGGCCTGCTTTTCCTTTTCTGAAAAGGAAACCAGTTCTCCCAAGCTAAACTACTTAGTTGTTGGGTTTTTTTCTTCGACCAATTCCACAAAGTTAAAAAAACACATTCACACCAAGACTATTTGTAGAAGAACGGAGTGTAGATTTAAAGTATACAAGAAATAGTTCTGGTAACATGCCTTGGTAGCCAGATTTTTAAGAAGTTTGTAGTTTAAAAGGCTCCAGAAAAGAAACCCCCAATCCTGGAAAGGTTGTGTTACTGCCAGAGCTGAAAGATGCAGAGTACCACGTTTAGCAAGGAGGAGGACAGCAGAGAGCTTCAGTCAGATTATAGGTATTGGGAAAAGACTTCTGATAGTGTAAGCACCCTAAATCAGAAGGCAAAAAAGGTATCAGATCCCAGGCGGAATGCGTAGCTACATTGATACATGCAAAGCAGAAATAAGATATAAATTTTGAAAGCAATTAAATATAGAATTATCTTGCCTCGGGGCAGGTTTTCTCATCACCTATAAACCTTAAATCAAGATTAACCAGACAGTTTTGCTAAAAGATATTCTTAGGCTGAGGAATCATCCAAGAAAGTTCTGCAACCAGAGCTGTGTGTGGCCAGTGCTATGTGGGATGCTGGGGTAAGTTCACAGAACCACAGAATGGTTTGGGTTGGAAGGGACCGTAAAGATCACCCAGTGCCCCCCCCTGCCCTGGGCAGGGACACCTCCCACCAGCCCAGGCTGCTCAAAGCCCCATCCAGCCTGGCCTTGAACCCCTCCAGGGATGGGGCAGCCACAGCTTCTCTGGGCAACCTGGGCCAGTGCCTCACCACCCTCACAGTAAAGAATTTTTTCCCGATATCCAATCTCAATCTCCCCTCTTTCAATTTGAGGCCATTACCCCGTGTCCTATCACAACACTCCCTAACAAAGAGTCCTTCCCCATCCTTCCTGTAGGTCCCCTTTAGGTACTGGAAGGCCACTATAAGGTCTCCTCAGAGCCTTGCCTTCTCCAGGCTGAGCAACCACAACTCTCTCAGCCTGTCACAACAGTCCCTCCTAGATTTACATTCTTTAGGAATTCAAAATTATCACAGCTACCATCCGCCTGCCTCCACCTGATAGCTATGAAACAACTTCTGTGGGAGAACAACATAACATACAGTTCTGAGAGTTACTAAAAACTATTGTCAGGTCACAAAAATCTGTGAAAAAAGGTGAGGTCAAAAAAACTTGTGTAGACAAAGCGACCTCTAGAGTGAAACATAAGAGTTAAGAAAAGTATTTTCAGATAAACTGATGCAACAGCGTATGAAGTTAGTACACAAACACAAAGTCCAAGCTGATTATAATATGATCTGATTTAAAATATTCCTTGAGGCGAGGTTTTAATAATACTTAAAAAGGCCTGACAGCTCCCTGTCATGGTATGTCCATGTTATTAAGTCGTAAAGCAACTGTCTTGCTCATAAAACAATCCAAACTGGAAAACACATGGTGGACAAAGCCAAGGACAACAGCAGAAATCAGTGGTGAGCCTTGGTTTGATTATGCATTGAGATGTGTCTCCCGAGAACCTGCATTAGCTTTGACGAGGCATATCTTCATGCAATTCATCTTCATCCCGCTGAAACATGAAGAAATAAATACCAGGCAAATGGAAGCTAGGCAAGGAGGAGGTAACGCTGACAAGAGCATCACTAGGACAAATTTCCCAAGTCACTCCCAGAGCTGAACACCAGAACTGCAGTGAGAGACAAGATGACGATCTGTGAAAACCTTCTGTCGCTATGTCGAGCGAATGCCGCAGGATCATTTCATGCCTGCATTCCAGCCAGTGTTCAGGGGTTTCTCCACCCTTCTCTGAGGCAAAGTCTGGGTTCTATGATTAACTTGCTGTACTCCTCACCCACAGATTATTTACATCGCCTCATCTGATCTTAGCCTGCTACTATTCCTCTATTAATTCTTTTCCAAGTACTTCATCATAGTTACAAATCGACTTTTTTGTACTTTACAATTCACTTGGCCATTCTTCTGTTCATTCTGTTGTTTCACACACCTCCCATCTCGTTACTGTACTTCCCAGTCTTCTGGTTTTCCTCTTTGCACGTGACCTCTGTATTGTACATACGATTGATTTTGCTCTCATCATCTTTTCTTAGGATCATTATGAAGTTACTAAATATTTTTACTTTTCCAGCTTGTTGTTTTCAAAAATCTTACATTATGCAGTCTAGTATTTTCCCTGTCAAACTGGCCGAGCTTCTTATGATTCCACTAAATTTGGGCCAGCCAGTCAGAACAAAAACCTGACCTTGCTCCTTCTGTTATCTGAGCTAGTTACTGGTTCACCCGAACGGAAGAGCTTACATCATCCATTTCGTTAGTAGTTCATCAATCTGGTTCTTTCCTACAGTTTCTCTCCCATCTATTCTGATGGGTTGGTGTAACGCTTGGGACCCTGCAATATGCTTAGCTTTAAAGTTCTCCTTGAAACTACATCTCATTCACAAATACTTAGCATTTGCAGGTGCTTTCAGTCATGAAGTGTTTTACAAAAAAACCCAAACCCTAAAAACATCCACAGACCTCAAGCATTATTGCACTTTGAAATGCACCACGGATTGCAGGAGCACACAGACAGACCTCAAGACAGTCTGAGTGAGTCCACTCAGCTCTCCACGCTGCTACACCCAGCTTACACAGGGCATGTTTAAACTCAACGTGTTGTACAGCCTGAGACGGGAGAGGGGGAACCCCTCACCTGCCCAGAAAAGGTGAAGAATCATTTCAGGATTCAAAGTGAATGGAGCATGTAATTATCCCCTCACGTTCCCATCGAAGTTTTGTTTGTTGTCTTGGAAAGTCGAGCAAATTTCAAGCCCTATTGCACTGGCTGCTCCACAGAGAGACGGCATGTGACTCCCTCACGTGATTCAAGGGCAACTAAAAGGCAGCAGAACTCCAGGCCTTTTGGAAATTCTATGTTAAATGAACACAAAACAACTTCTGGGTGTTTGCCGACTGCAGAGCTATAACCTCTCACTGCAGTATTACGTCTCAAGCTCCAGGATGGTTTCTCACACTTCTTTATTCTTTCCTTCCCACTTCTCAGGATGGTTCAGAGCAAGATGGTGGGTACTGCTGAGAACTAAGGGGGCAGGGAGGAGTCCGGGGCTATACAGTACTTACACTGCCAATGACTGCTGGTAGTAATGAAAGGGAAAAGAGAGCTGAGATGATAAAAGCTTAGACAAACTTTCCGCACAGAAAATAGATAAACTACTTACTCTTAAAGGTCAACAACAAAAAAATGGACAATAAAGGGATAAAATGGATTTCTACAGCAAGTGGACTGGCATGACCCTGGCAACATCAAGCTCCATACAGTAGCTCTTCCTCTATCATCTTGGGTATCGCTTATTTTAATATTACATTTACTGATGAGAGTAAAGCTAACGTAGCATGAAGAGAAGGATGGCATAGAAGGCATCTTATTTGTCAATACGTCACCACTGTCACCCAGGTTTGGTAAGGAGCTGCAGTATGAACAGCAGTTTGCTTTTCAAAAACACCATGAGCCAACATGTCTCTCACCAACGTGTTTTCATCTGGAAGCGTGGGAGATCAGAACTGTTGAAAAAAGTTGTCGTTGCTGCTTTTTTTCCTCCCCTAACTTTATCCATTTGACATGAGCTTTAAAATCTATTAGAATAAAAAAATTATGTGGTAACATATCCAATTCTCATTATTCCACCATTATATTTACATTTTTGGGTGCTTTTCTTATAGTACAGCTCATGCCAATACCTCTGCCTTGCCTTTTTCAGAAAGTATAAGCTCTCCAATTGTAAAGAAGGGTTTGAAAACAGACCCTTCCTATAAACACGAGAAGACAGACAGGACAATATTTTGCTTCATGTCTGGAGAGAAAAGGGATTTGATTCGTGATTTTTGAAAATCTGAGGTCAGGAACAATTTGCAGATTGTTTTACTAAACCATAAAGTAATAATAATAATCAAAATCTTAGACAAAAGTTATTCTGTTGCTGCTACTGAAGAGAGATTTACCTCCATTTCCCAGGGATTACCGATTTAATAGTCTTTAATAACCTGCAATTGTCAGACAAGCATGTTTTATTCCTTCACTTCAACAATAGCCCAAAAGTGCCAAAACCATTTGCATTTATCTTCAGTCAGTGAAGTAGATGGCAAGACCAGAAGGAGCTTTATCTAACAATAGCTCTGGTGCCTTACAATTGTCTTAAATATTTCAACAAAGAGATACCTCAGTGTATTTCCCTGGCTACCAATGAGTTGCCAAAGGTCAATAACTTCAGCTTTAAAAACAGACTGATCTCTAAAGCTTTTCTTGCTGTTGAGAGATTAAGGCAGAGTCTTATAAACATATTTATGAAATAAGAGCAAGGGACTTCAGCCTGGCAGTTTGGAATGTAACACCATTCTGTATCTATATTATTTTTGGGATTAGAAACCATTAATTCCTAAAATTGTGCTGTGGAGCATAANAAACCAAAACTATATTCAAGCCCATGGTTTTTCAATGGCACAAAAAAGTAAATCTTTGGACAGTTTAATGATGTGGACAAGCTGACCAAGAGAATCACAACGAGCCACACCGTGCATCCCGTTCCTATATGGCCCATAAAGACAAAAAAAACAAACCAAAACAAAGAGACAAAATAACAAAACCCTCCATTACTTGGTGTTTCTTTGTCCTTTACTTTTTCACAAAACTTAACTTTTTAAAGAATTTATTTCAAATTGAATCTGGGAAAAGCAAAAGTTCTGATTCCTGTCCACTGGGGGAGTGGGGAGAGGGAGAGAACAGAAAGGGGGGGGGGGGGAATCAACCTGAATGAACTTAGTTTTTAAGCCTTTGTAAGGCTTTNTGAAAATCTGAGGTCAGGAACAATTTGCAGATTGTTTTACTAAACCATAAAGTAATAATAATAATCAAAATCTTAGACAAAAGTTATTCTGTTGCTGCTACTGAAGAGAGATTTACCTCCATTTCCCAGGGATTACCGATTTAATAGTCTTTAATAACCTGCAATTGTCAGACAAGCATGTTTTATTCCTTCACTTCAACAATAGCCCAAAAGTGCCAAAACCATTTGCATTTATCTTCAGTCAGTGAAGTAGATGGCAAGACCAGAAGGAGCTTTATCTAACAATAGCTCTGGTGCCTTACAATTGTCTTAAATATTTCAACAAAGAGATACCTCAGTGTATTTCCCTGGCTACCAATGAGTTGCCAAAGGTCAATAACTTCAGCTTTAAAAACAGACTGATCTCTAAAGCTTTTCTTGCTGTTGAGAGATTAAGGCAGAGTCTTATAAACATATTTATGAAATAAGAGCAAGGGACTTCAGCCTGGCAGTTTGGAATGTAACACCATTCTGTATCTATATTATTTTTGGGATTAGAAACCATTAATTCCTAAAATTGTGCTGTGGAGCATAAGTGGCAACAGCTGCAGCTATCTGCTGTCTTTCCACATGGGCTATTTTCTGTGCAAGATATGCATGACGAACACAAATAAATGGGGTGCTACCTCTTTAGACAGAGCCTGGCGATTTTGAAATAAAAAGCTAAAAAGCATGAACCATGTTTACCTTAAAATGATGAACTTAGGTGTTAATAAAAATGGCATCTTAAGGCAAGTCCTTACACACTTCCTGTTTCTGTAATCCCTTCTTCTTGCATGCACAAACTAATAAAATGCCTCTTCTTATTATGTCACTACTGTACATGAAACATTCCATGCATAAAATATTAATCCCAGACACAGGTCTTTGAGGGAATGATTGTACTGGCTAAAGAAAGAGACGTTTCTGAATATAGCTCCAGTAATACTTCCCAATCCCAAAGCAAAACCAAAACTATATTCAAGCCCATGGTTTTTCAATGGCACAAAAAAGTAAATCTTTGGACAGTTTAATGATGTGGACAAGCTGACCAAGAGAATCACAACGAGCCACACCGTGCATCCCGTTCCTATATGGCCCATNTTTATTGTTGAGAATTACCACTGCTTATTTCACAAGCTCAGAATACCGCACTGTTAGTAAATCGCTCACTCAAATATGTAATGAAATATCTCAGTACAGATATTTTAATTAGGGGAATCCGGCACGTGTGATCTTTCATCCCCTCTGGACGGTATTACGGACTGTATGTGAACTGTGTCCCATGCCAGAGCCCTGCTGTCCCTTGTGTACACATGAGGAACTGGGCTGGAACACGCTACTTTTCTCCCATGGTCCACATTTCTTTGACAACTGAGTCAACAGTGCTGGGGTTGGGGGGAGGAAGGTTCAGTTATTTCTTGCCGCCATGCTGAGTCAGAACACGGCTGGGGTTTTATAGTAGTGGGACAATTCCAGCTCCTCCAATTTAGTCCTAACCTCAGATCTACTGCTCAAGAAAGACTCATGAAAGTCTTCTGCCCTCCACAGGAAGACCATCCTCCAGACTTAATTACACAGCGCTTCGTCCAGACCACTTCTAAATGTCTTCCCTACTGGAACCTCATTTTCTTTTCTCGCAGGAGTATTTTACAGTTTAAGAAGCCTGAAAACTCATATAAAGCAAGCTTTTCAAAGAAGTAGTCCATCTGCTGCCAGTGGGATAGCTCACCTGAGTAAAGGGTTATAGCATTAAGCATAATAGAGTTCAACACCAGAAAAATGTTTTTCAATAGGTATAACTTTGCTAGCCTGCAATCATTCCTGATAATCCCTCTTTGGAGTATACCAGGCAATTTTTCTCTTTTCTCATTGCCTACAGTCTCCAAATCCTTCTGGATATTTATTTTACTCTTTCTTCTTTATAAGTGATTCTCTCCATCTTCCCCTTTCCATCTCTATTACTGTGTAAGTATTGACCTCAGAGGTGATACACTACAGTCCCAGGATGGTTTGTGGTGTAGCAGTTGTGGTCTCACCTCTGGACTGTGAAGTGGTGCTTTGCACACACAGGCCACAAAAGACCACACAATAAATAGAAATTAAAGGCTGCTCTGCAATACAAATAAACTTACATTGAGAAGAAGGCATGTTCTTCTGCTGGAACAAAACCGACCACTTGTGCATGTGATTTCTTTGGTACTGGGTGGGAACAATGTCCAATTACAGGCTTTTCTTACCAAATAAATTAGAACTTCAGTGAGGGTATCAACTAATTATCTCCTAGGAAAAGGGCTTTAATTTGATGTTAATAGGTCTAAAGGAATATTTAGCTCTGTCATTTATGTATGAAATGGTGCTGTAAGCCCTTCAATATCAAAATGCTGAAAAGTGCTTAAATAGTAGTCATGGTCCCATACAGTAGCCTTGCTATCTTTTCCCGCTTGGAATGTTGTACGGTAAATTGCCAAAGCTGCACCACAGGATTAATTACAGACTCATCATGGAATTCTAAAACCACAACACTTAGGCAGCTAAGCGAGAGCAGCTCCCTAATAGATTTAATCAACTGCTGGGTAAACTCTCAGACTAGTAGAAGATGTGACGTAAAAAGAGAGATCAATGGATTTGAGCAGGCTATTCACCATTGTGCCATTCACCAGGCTTTTTTCTTGAGGGGGAAAAAGGAAGAAAAAAAAAAAAAGCGGCACTGACCCATTACGTGCATTCTTCAAGAATATTTTAAATAAAGTGTTTAAATAGATTTTTTAAAAAATGCATTTAAAAGTGACAGAAGTCATGCTTACTTTATATTAAAGATTGAAAATAAGCAGTTTCTTAACCTACTAAAGGTGATCTTCCTTTCCAGAAGGACTCCTACCAGGAAATGTAAGGGTAGTTTATCTGAAGGTTTTGCAACTGTTAGATGCTATAAATGTCATTCCCTACTGTTAGCACCAGGCTAATATTTAGCTCTCAGTACACAGAACAGGGAGTGCCCTTTCCTAAATTTGTTTAAATGTCTAAAGCTATTACCTTGGCCTCTCACATAGTGCATTATTTTATAGCAAACACAAACAAGTGCACTAGCACAGCCAAACTCTCTTAAAACCAATTAAAATTAAATAGCACCTGAGCAAACTGGCTATCTATTAGCAAGTAGTTGGTCGCTTTGGTAATTACATCACAGAAGGGGTATCCACAGAAATTCAATCACTCCAAAAATCAGTAGCATCCCAAAGGCCAGGGAGATACAAAGCGGGTCTGGAGCACAGGAAGGTTAATTTTCTCCCCCTCTCAACACCCACTCCCCTCCCTCAAGAAGGGGAGGTAGAACCAGGCCGTTTTTCCTTCTAACACGCTAAAGCTTTCAAATAGCTCCCAGGCATTTTAGAAGCAGTTGTACAGTGTTTGCTTGCCACTTTCAATTAAACATGGTACAGCAGTCTGATGTCACTAGGATCTACTAATAGGAAGAGTTGATTTAAAAGAAAGTTCAAACTCCAAACAAAGAACTATTCACAGAGGTCTGCATTTTCTGGGTAAGCACGGAGGCAGTTTATAGAGACAAGAAAAAGGAGAACAATATAAAGCACTACCTCCCCTGTCTTTAAACTCTTTCAACATTTGGTGAATCCAGATAATTTACTCCATATGGCCAAAATGACTGACTCCTGGGATTCTATAACATCGCTGTTAACTTTGTGCATCCCCTTAGAGGCAGTAGGTATCTGTAGAAGCAAAACTATTAGAAGTATTTGAGCCTCTAGTAAATTCAGACACCACTGCATTTAACCTAGTTCCTTTTTCCATATGCTTTGGTTGGCCACTCTTCCATTTTAACATTGTGTTTGCAACTGCTTCAATACACAAAGGCCTGCGGAGAACAACAGTTGAAAAAAAAAACCCACCTTTTTCCTGGGTTTCTCCGAAGGAAGCAGAGTGAGCACCTTCAAGGTGGCAAGAGAGATCAGAGCAGAAGTGAGTAAGAGAGTGAAAGAAAGTAAGGCATTCAAGGGTTGACTGGGAAACTAGAATGGAAGGAAAGAGATAGTAGAAAAGGAATGTAAAGGCTCAATAACTAGAAAGAAGCAGCTCGGGAAAAAGTTTCTCAAAGGTCTGTGTTTTTTAAACCATGCGTGCAATTAACTCTGTGCATGAGATATCTGAACTCCAGTTCCATACAAACACTTTTTAAATTACCTTAAGTTACTCACTAGACTCAAATATGGTTACTTTACAGAGCTGTAACTTTAACTAGGTATTTATCAAGTCTATCCATAAAGTTTGCTCCAAGCATCACATACCTTGGTCTATTGGACTCTACTGCTTTGACTTACAAGGTGTTTCAGGATTAACTGAACTGCAACTTTATGAAGACCAAAAAGGAAAAGTACATCTGGAAGATCTCTAGATCTTCTTGCTCAGTCCCAGATAAAAGGCCTGATCAGCTTCTTCCTTTTCCAAGTAGTGCCTCCAATAACTTAAAGAATTGGAGGCCAAAAATTATTTAGAATTTTGCAAATGCACAAGGAGTAAAACACGCATGAAAAGTGATGATAAAATAAAGCCTAGTAATCACATTTATGTAAAAAAGAAAAACAGAAATACTGCACTCAGTAGTGCTCAAAAGGCATAGGATTATCACAACAAAGTCACATCTCCCCATGTACGCAGATTGTTTACTTTTCATATATAACTCAGAGACTGAAAGAAGAGGGAATCAATCTCGCCTCTATTGATTGTGCCTGCTTCTAATCAGACTCCCTGCCTGTTTTCCACACATGAAGATACAGCGATGTTTGAGTAACAAACAATGCAGAGAAATGCTGCTTCTTTAAAATTAAGATCTCCCCAACTCTTTTTTTTTTTTTCATGTCATGGAAGCTTTTCTATTGCTGCCAGGCTTTATACATCGTTGATTTACAGAATGTCAGGTTTGACATTAGATTGACTTGATAGTGTCTCACATAATGAGTAAAATTTAGAAAGCAGCAATAGATTATACTCTTGGCATGCAGACCCAAGCTTGACTGGAAGTTAGAAAACGAGATGTGCCTCCCTTCCACGTAACAGTGGCCTCTCGGGGTGTTGAACATGTGGTTCTACTCAGAAAAGCCAGCAAGTGCACACTCCTCGCTGCATGTATCTACTGCCATTTCTGCTTCTCAGAGGTACAAATCCAGTGTCTTTAGCACTGATTTCTTGGTGACATGGCACTTGCACAGAGGAAACTAAAGCCTGCAGAACTTTTAGACCTGGTAAGGACCAGAAAATAACTCAGCTTGGGTCTCAGGTGCAGGAGGACAGGCCTGCAGTGCTCTGGGTACTGGACAAGTCATTTAATTTAGGAAAGTGAGCTTATCTGATGAACGGCTGTGAGAGAAAATAGAAAGACAGAATCCAAGAACACATTTACAAATTGTTTAATCAGACTCCTTTTGTTAGTTTGTTTTAAGACTTTTGGGGCTCAGCCTATAGCCTTTCTCAGGCAAAATGTTCGCATTTCCTAGAAAATTGCTTCCCATTTCACAGACACTCAAGAATTTACTTCTCAGTTCTTTCACTAATACTTCCAAATCCCAAATTTTAAACTATAAGTTACTCTATTTCCCCAAATACATATTTGTGTAAATACTACGAAATTGCAGAAATAGATGTGTTACGTAAGCCTAGAAAAAGAGAATTCTGTGCATGACAAGACTAAAGAGACTCAGTTCAAAAAGAAAGACAGGAAGAAAAAAGAAAAATTAGCAAGTACAAAGACTTACAACAGCTTTTCCAAAGGTATCCATGGACAACAGAAAGTTACGTATGCATGGCACAAGAAACTATCTACTGCATTGCATAAAACACAACTCCCCTAACAGTGCAGCTCCGTCCTCTTCCGCCTCCATGAAAAGGACAACCTCCCCAGGGTCCTCGCTGCTCCTTTTCACAACCAGGGCAATCGCAGAAACACAAGAGGAGCAGCCACACGCTTCACAACTGACCACGCGGGTACCAGAACCCTGACTGCAGCTGCTGTTTTCTGACGTTCCCTACATGCAAGCATGCGACTTTTGAGCAACCAAATCGTTCTTTGATAACATTTTTTTTACTAACAGGCAGATATTTTTCCATGGTAGAAACAGAAAGGTAAGATCCAACTCCCTACCTTAAATTCGTCTCGGGTGCTTTGCCCACATGCCTTTCCAGTCAATCCATACACCACTTCTGAATTCGGCAAGAAGCTGAAACAGAGTTAAAACTGTTCTTTTCACCCTTCTACAAATACCCTACAGCAAGTATGCACAGCCCCGAGCAATTGCATCACAGAAAACGAAGCTCAGCTGTGAACTCCATGTATGGTGCTGACTGGGCCATCACACACCTGAGCTGGAATTCTAGCGAGCATCAGAGCAGATGCAGTTTAATGGTGAAATAATTGAAAATATAAAAATGAAACAATTTGTCTTTATAGTTTACCAATTGTAAAGACAATATTTCTATAAGTTTTATTTCCCCAAAGCTTTTATATTTTGATTTTTATTCTGGTGTGTCTTTTATGAGATTAAAACTCAATTTTGATTTCTAGATACCTTCCTATGCTGAACAGCATTCAACAAAATTAAGCTCATACACAGAATAGTTTGGGGGAAAATGTCTTGTTTCCATCAGCTGCATCAGAATGCTTGTTCCAGCTTTTACTTTGAGTTTGTGTTACTTCTGGTTTTGGATAACTCTCAAGCTTCCTTTTCTCTAAAGATTAACACATCTCTTGTGAAATTATAGTATCCCAAAGGAGACAATTTAATTACCCGCAATTCTGCTTTTCTTTGAGATTTTGTTAACAAGCCCCCCACTTTCACTCACAGCTCCTCCAAACTGAAATAAAAGTATTTAAGTAGGTAGTTTTAGTCATGATGTTTTGCTTCCACAACTGATTTGGTGGGGGGTGTAGTGGTTCTGTTCACCTACCTTTCTTTTTGTACTAATTGTAGATAATCTACTGTGAAAAACTCTCACAATTTATCACAGTTTTGGCCCGTGGCATTTCCCTTTAGCCCAAGGATAAATCTTTCTAACTCTGGCAAATGTCAGGAATGCTTCTGTGATACAGGTGATCCTACAATAATAAAAATCAACAGCTAAAAGCAGACTTTATTGTAGATATTCATTATGATACTTATAGCCTGTTATAAATGTTCACCTCATCCCTGTTTAACAAAGGCTATATATTACTATCCTCTATATCACTGTGACCAAAACCAGAAGATCATCTTGAGTTATGATATGCTATATACATAATCATTTTTACAGTAAAGCTAAATGCAGAAGTTACACTGAAATCATATCTAAGATAGTGAAATGGGTGCTAATATTTTTATATCATGACAAGGATTTGTACCACAGCAAAGACGAAAGAAAGTTGAAGTCTTTAATCATACTTAGATCATTAAATATCAGAATACAAGAGTCAAATAGTAAATGTTTGTAAAAATACCTCAGCAGTCTGTAACACACCCCAGCTTTGTCAGAATCAGAGCCATCATCTTGGCAGTGTCCCGACAGCCACCAGCAGCACTGTCTTCTCAGTTTCCCAGGTTACTCACAGTGATTTTGTTGAAATCAAGCATGACCAGTTTTCCAAAATATTAAGTTTGTCTCTTGTCTGGGACACGCTGAACAAGTCTTCAGCAGACATGGACATTAGAAGGACACATAGCACACATAGTGCCAGGCTACAAATACAGAAAATTAACACTTCTCACCTTCCCAGTATCTTAGTGCATTTATCTTTATTTTCTGGTACTCTGTTTGCTGGGCAGAAATATTGTATCCTTTCAGTTTCCTGAAAGCTACACTAAAATAGCTGTACTAACATGTTTCGTTGAGTTTCCTGCCTCCCATAAACAAACAATAGAGAACCAAAGCTTTCCTTTGGAAAAAGAGAGTGCCATTCCCAAACATCTTTCTCAGGACAATTGCCAATCACGTGAAGCATTCTCCTGAAACCCAAGCAAGAATTACTTGTTATTTTGTTCCCCATTTTACATTCCTCAGAAAACATCGCCTTTGTCTCTGCATCAAGGAAACTCTTATTGACAGTAGCAGCTCCGTTGATTTCTCTCATGACAATGTCAAGCAGCTTATGTGTGAGAGGAGTAGCTGAGCCCACTACTTTGTCACCAACGCTCACTTTTTCAAGAACACAGACTATGGAAACAAAGCTTTGCATAGAAAAGCTTTCTTTGATTTCTGTCATCTTTGAGCCAGTGCTTCACCATCATCACATTTTTAGATGTGTCACTGGATACTTCTGAAGTAAGGAAATCAACTGCGTTCTCCCAGTTGTTGTGTGTGCAATGTGTTGACTCCGGTCTGGAAAACCACCCTGCCAGAACAACTCCAAAGGGAGTATGCAAATCCTTTTTAGTAACACTGTTCACCATAAAACAACAAAACACTATCTGAATACATCTGGGAGACAAACAATAATTTTGTTCTGGTCAGGCTAATCTCTAGTCTTTAGTATAAAATCACAGCTACACGCGTGAGATGAGAAATAGAGTATGCAAGGAGCAAAATGCACTTCAATGAGAGCTTTCAGAAGTGTATATTCTGCCACTAAAATCACAGACACACAGATTACAGGGAAACTTGTATTTTTCCACATAACATTATTTATCAGAAGGCCACAGTTTATATTAATGCTAATTTTAGAAGCATAGGTTTTCCATTTATTTCACAGTGAAAAAAGGGCACGAGAACGCTGACTTCAGAAATCTTTCCAGTTTGGAGTTCCACCAGAAATTAGAGAAACTGGTGATTGCTAAAAGGAACTACTGTTTTTCATGGTGGTCAAATAATTCAGGGAGAGTTTCTTTAGAATCCGACTGTGATTAAAATGCAAATGTATTTAAGGATGTCAAATAACTTAACTTGCCAATTGGGACAAATGGACATTGCACAAAGCACATTGAATCTTGTGAGGATTCAGCCACAAGATTTACTTCATAGCACATATGCTTTCAACATCCTTCCAGGTTTGTTTTATCTTTTTCCTAGATCTTTGAGTTTGGTGTCACCAGCAGAGCATCATGAAATGCTGTTTGCTTTACCAGTTGCTTGAACACTACAAATCCCCACCAAAGATACGCTTTCTTACTGGTTGTACCATTGTCCCAGCCCTCAAAAATATTAACCCTGGGAGCACTTGGAACCTCTTTGCTCTGTTGACATGGTAGGCTGTGAAAGCACATCAGGTTGATTCCAGAACTCCTTATTCCCCATTCAGGAGATACTATGCCAGCAAATGGTGACTCTCCAAAGGGATGATTCTCTAGGGCTTCAGTAATTAGATCAATGAGTTTGCTCAACACACAGAAATACCCTTAACAACTTGCCTTCGTGGAAGCTGTACACACATCTCTTGCATAGTGACAACACATTAGATCTTCCCTGCTCCCACAACAGACTTGTTATGGATAAAGCAATTAGACCACCATCGGTCCTTTCCGAGCAGCAAGCAGAAAGCCCCTCCTGTTGATTCTCTCGATATTCCAAGTATACATGGACACAAAGTACGGATTCACTCCCTTACCAGCACATACTCTCTGCCACTTTAGGAAATGGCATCCTATGGTTAGAAAAGGCCAGGTTCAGTTCCCAGGATGGCTCTCTGCATGACCTCAAGGAAGTCACTTATTCTAAAAACAGCCAGTGACTCTGGAGTGTCAAACCTGGCATTTCTTCAGTGTAGTTTTCAGCAACCAGGCATTTCGTTCAGAAACACAGGTAAAGTCTCCAGCCTCTGACCGGGAGAACAGGGGGCAGCTCCTACAGAAGAGGAAGGGTAGAAAGTCCTGGGTGCCTTGAGCCAGGCCCTCCAAAAGCAGCGGCTGTTTTGAGGCCTTGAATTTCTTTGTCATTCTCCTCAATCTATAAAATGGAGACAAGAACATTTCCCTCCTGCCCAGGGATTGTGTGGATAAATACGTTCCTGTTTGTGAGGCACTTAGATAAGATAGCTAAGGGAGCTATGTAAGTTGATAGATTTCTTGATCTTAAGGAACTGTACTCTTGAAAGAAGCAGCTTGACTGAGTTATAAATGTCCGTATTATTCACAATATGAAACTGCCAAAAGATAAAAAACATTCTAATGATATTTGAGAGCAGGAACTCCCCTTCCCCCCCATACTTTGAGGACTCTGTCCCTTTGGAGATGGTATGCCTTTCAGTGAGGAGGATTCCCTATTGTTTTCTTCCCTATTCTTTATAATGTAAATGTAACCTCATTTATTTATTTATTTAGTCTCCGAGGCCTCTTTTCATCTGGCAAAATGGCGGGGGAGGGAGGTGGAGGAAAGAGGAGATGAGGGAGGGGGCTATTTGATAATGTCCTATTAATGGTGGTGCACTATCAGCAGGCTTTAACCCTGTTCCAATTCTTTGATTGCTTTTTAGGGATTAGAGCAAACTTCATTGTCATCCATTGCATTGCAAATCGGTAAATTTGAGTGATATGTACACAAAATATAGTTAGGCAGATCGTGCATTGATATATGTGCAGGGTATATACATGCATTTATATAGCTTGTACACACACACACATATAAAAATAAGCTACATCTCCCTGTATGCCATACGAGAAAAATCAAATCAAGGCACGGAGAAACTGAAAAAAACCTACATGTATCATTCACCTGATTTCAATTGTGACTCCCTTTGAACCTCGGCCAAATCATTTTGTACATTAAAAATTGGTCAGGGATGATAAGATTCCATTTTCATGGTTGGTAATGCAGAACCGGTGAAAGAATACAATTACAGACCCCTGAGTAAACTCTGCGAATGTCAACTTGATGTAAATGATCAAGTGTCGACAAAGGGCTGGCGGGAGGGGGGGCAGGCAGAGATGGAGGGGAAAGAGAGAAGGAGAGGGAGAGGCAGAAAAAGAGGCTCCAACTTCTTCAGCAGGCTCTCACCCAGCGACATGCCAGCACCTTCTCGGGCCCAGCCCTTCGGGACCCAACCTTTCTGAGC
The DNA here is from genome assembly GCA_013400135.1 of Rhinoptilus africanus. Classification (NCBI taxonomy): domain Eukaryota; kingdom Metazoa; phylum Chordata; class Aves; order Charadriiformes; family Glareolidae; genus Rhinoptilus; species Rhinoptilus africanus. The sequence goes on along the minus strand of VXBO01005454.1, from coordinate 204,264 downwards.
CAACACGGTCCCCAGCGTCTCCCACAGCTGCCACCGCCATTGCCCTGGGCTGGGACCTCCATGCCCCACCGGGGGTGTGACACAAGTGACCTGCCCTTGCCTCCAGCACGCCAACAAAAGCAAGAAGCCAGAAACAAAGAATCCCTGCAAAACAATAGCACGCCTCCCCATCAATCCTGCGAGAGACTGCAAATCCCAGGGTTTGCATCGAGGGGCTGTCAGACCCCGACCCCTGCAATGGAATGGCTGTGACTGCAGGTGCGAGAGCCCCCCGTGTCACCCCCGAGCCCTCACGGCTGCCTTCCCGCATCACCCCACGGTTGCCCAGGCCCCAGGCAGCCCTGCCTGCTCCTCTCCGCCTTCCCTGTGAGCACCAAGTTGATGCCATAGCAACTTCTTCTCTTTTTATATTGAGCTGACATAGGAATCTGAGGAAGGATGCTGTGACCAAGGGGATGTACAGAGGCTCAGGGAGTGAAAAAGAGATGGAGGTGCTCATCACTCATTGGGGAGATTAATGGTTCAAAAGCTCCCAGAGCATGATCTGTGTATGCCTTACACCCCGTGATTCCCCAAGGAAGCAGATAAATACGCACTCTTACAGGCAGGTAAACTGAGGCACGTGAAAGGACTTAACTGTGTTCCCAAATACAGTCCTGAGGACTGAGAGCTGGGCACCTGTTTCCTCCAGCTTCATGCTGACCACTAGCCCACGCTGCCTTTTGATGATACGGAGAGTCATGTCCAAGCCATGGCCAAATCTCATCTGGTCCCACATTGCAGTGAGGAGAACAAGAATGCAGTGGAATTCTGGGAGGGGAATATACACCCAAAACCTTTTGCCATTCGTGAGCTGAAAGCAGAAGCAATATTTCCATTTATTTTAGAATTATCACCTGAGCTGATTAAAGCAGTTATCAACTTCAGTTGTTCTTTACATGTCGTTTTTGTTTCACATTTCCAACGTTTTTCCTGTGCGCACCGCATAAATTATTGAAACATTATTTTATTTATCCGTCCCCCTGTGACAGAAATGGGTTCTCTGAAAGCAAATCTTGCCCTAATCAGTTTCGTTTGTCTTGGTTTCTCTCCTTAATATTGCCACTGCTCTTGGGTTAGTGAACAAGTAACGCTAGTTTGCTTTTGTGGAGAACAAAAAGCACTGTGGGCTGATAAAGACAGGGTGCTAAATTAAAGGTTATTCCAAAACACATCACTGGTGGCTAGGAAACAATAGGCTTGTAAAACTTTTAGCAAGCTGGGTGGGAAAAGAAGATAACACGGACAGGATGGGGATTGTCTATACCCCAGCAGCCCTGCTTCCCTTTGAGCCCTAACCTCAGCACGAAACTCAGCCTGGTTCACAACTGCCTCCAGAATTGGCCATCAAGAATATGAGACAGTGAAATAAGCAAGCCCCAGGGTGCCAATATATGGGCTTAGGTTTATATCTTATATAAAAATGGCATAATAGTATCGGCCGTTCCTAGCCTGTACTCAATTCTTTTCTACACTCATACATCAATAAACCCGATCACCCTACCAAAGCACTGTCACAGAAGCACTGCTGCTTTTTCTGCTCCTTTGGAGTGCTGTGCAGGCCATCCTAATTATAAGTGCAATAAAATTAAGCAACGGTATGCACATGATATCCTGCTAAAAGCAAGTAGCATAATCAAGTTTGATGCAAAGGTGATGCAACTTGCTTAGTTGGTAAGGAGTTCAAACTCTAACTACCTGTACTTTAAAATTAGCTCTGCTCAAAATATCTCAAGCAATATTATTAAAGAGGCAAGTGACGTTCAGAATGTTAGCAGGACTGTTCTGGTTTTGAAGCACAGTTTCAAATAAAATGAATTTTAAACAGTTCAAAACGTTGCAATTTCTCACCTGCACATATGGCTTATGACAAATTTGAATACTGAGTGTTATCTGAATCTTCAACTCTGAACCACTGTACACAAATACAGTTGGGGGGGTTGGGCACTGCAGTTAAATCTATTTGCCTCTCAGGCTAAAATCATTTGAACAGTTATTATTTTTCTCTGTTGCCCTCTTTTGATTGTACATTCATGATTTCTCTAAATGACACAAAATTATATATCGAATTTTTCTTCCCTTTCCACAGAAAAATAAACTGGACTGAACCCATTAACCAGGAGAGTTAAGTCAATGCACATCATCCTTTTGACAAACTTTACTGTCTGTTGCCAGTCTTTGTGGATCATTACAGAAATTTAAATATAGTTTGCCTTTACTGAATGTAAGAAAATGAAAGCTTTTTTTCTATGTCCTACTCATATAATGAGAAAGATCTCCGTTAACATGGATTAAATCTACATGGCATTCTTATAAAGTTCAGCACAATCTATTTCAGCAAATGAAGAAATGACCATTTTTATCTAACATTGCTGAAGCATTCTAGATTTGACATAAAAAAGCCACAGCTCTAATATTAGATTTAAATAGTGCAAATTACAGCACATGTTAAATAACTATTCTCTTGTGTATTTATAGCTTCGGGTTTTGAACTTGCTGTCTTGCATATTTTTCACACAGTCATTTTTAAAAGTTTTCAGTCCTTTCACTGGCATTTTATTATTAATAATGACTAGCATATAGTTATTGTCACAGTGAAGATGATTTACAAACATTGTTTTGTTAATAAAAATGGTGGAAAATTTTACTCCATTAAAACATTCGTATAGCAAATATTTTTTCAACTAAATGGTTGCTGTCGGCAATTCAAATCCAGATTTTTCCTTTTTTAGGTTTTTCAAAATACACATGCTTAATCTGGAAAGAAAAAAATAAATTAAAACTACGTGCACCAAAATGAGGAAAGAGATCATCCCAATCTGATTTGCCAATTTCACTTTAACACAAATTTGTAAGTAGCTGAAAACCTTTTTATTTGAATATTCTGAGACATTTTTTAGGGAATACTAACATTTCATGGAGATGAATGGTACACCTAGCAACACAAACATGCAGGAGCAAAAGGAAGTAGCTCGCATTTATGGGAATGCTAACTACTAAGACTGGGAAACTTGTCTAAATCCACATAAAAAAGGTAGCCTACCCTACAAAAGATATAATCTGTTGTTTGCAAGGTGGATACAGCTCATGAGGAAAAGGCTGAGGTACTTAATGCCTTCTTTGCCTCAGTCTTTAATAGTAAGAGCAGTTGTTCTCTGGCTACCCAACTCCCCTCAGCTGGAAGAGAGGGAGCAGAATAAAGCCCTCATAATCCCAGGGGAACTGGTTAGTGACCTGCTACACCACTTAGACACACAAAATTCGATGGGACCGGATGGGATCTACCCGAGGGTTCTGAGGTTGCTGGCAGAAGTACTCACCAAGCCGCTTTCCATCATTCATCAGCAGTCCTGGCTAACGGGGGAAGTTCCAGATGACTGGAGGCTAGCAAATGTGACACCCATCCACAGGAATGGCTGGAAGGAGGACCTGGGGAACTGCAAGCATGTCAGTCCGACCTCAGTGCCGGGGAAGGGTATGGAGCAGATCATCCTCAGTGCCATCACGCGGCACATACAGGACAACCAGGCGATCAGGCACAGTCAGCATGGCTTCATGAAAGGCAGGTCCTGCTTGACAAACTTCATCTTCATTGAAAAAACCTCAACAGGCTGAAAACAAAACAAATTTAAGATATGTAATTTCAAAGTCAAGAGGAAAAGGCTTGACAGAGCTTAGAAACAAACACCATTTCCTATATGTTTTGAATATCCGTTATCTTCTTCTCTTGGGATCTACCTTACTTTAGAAATACAGAAAATTACTAACCCAATACTGCAAATTTTTTAAAATATGGTGTGTATTCCAGCTGAGAAAATGTATCAGTATGTTTTAGTTTTTTAATCCTCTGTTAAGACTATTATTGTTACATCATCTTAATTTTAAATTAAGCTCATGTGATTTTCTTAAAAAGCCCTTTTGAATGTGATTCAAAACCAGCAAGAATGGATGAGAGTACCGATTTTTAGACTGATTTTAGATATTAGCATCCCTGCAATCTTATCTGCTAAACATGCATGAGCTTGGTCAAGAAAAACATGCCTCCCACTAACTTCTAAACTCAGTGAAAGGACAGTATTCTGTCTACTACTGAAAATGGACTTAAATTAATGATTAATAACTTATCTATTTACAGCTTGCAATACTTTTGCTTACTCAAAACCATTTTATTATCTAATGTAAAGCCATGAATATTAAAGCCTTTCATGTTTATGGCAGATTTCTCTGAGTATCACATACTAATTCCAACAAAGCTTTAAAGCAGAACTGAGAAATCCAGAGTGGAAAAAGGTCACGGGGTGGACGAGGCCCACAACTTCTTACAACACGACTTGCAAGGAAGGGATGAGTACCTTTGGATTATTCAGTAATAACACAAGAGGTCAAAGTAACTAGGAGAAGCTGTTTTATTGAAAATTTTATTCATTTGATATCAAGATGGAAGAAATCCTAACTGCTAAAAAATGCAACCAAATTAGTGGTGGACTTGGCAGTGCTACGGTTAATGGTTGGACTCAATGATCTTAAAGGTCTTTCCCAACCAAAATGATTCTCTCATGCTGATGATCTTTTTTTTTTTAATAACAATTCTGGCGTCAGAGTCAGTTTAAGTGGGCAGTCATTCTAAATCTTCTTATCCATGAATGGTGTACAGATATTATTTTTTTCCAGGCAAAATCTTAATCACTATTAAGAAAACCTAGTCGATGAGTAGCAGATGAGCTGCATGACAAGATACACAGAGGCCCTTTCCACACTGCCCACAAGCCAGCAGCCCTGGTGCCCCAGGGTTTGACTTCACTCTAGTATGAACCCCTCAAAAGTCGTGCAATTCAATACAAAATCTTGAAGGAAGAAACGCTAGCAGAACAGTCGCTGTCACCTCTCAATAAGGGGAATATATAAAGGGAATATAATGTATTTGACTTCCTACAAAAAGGCTGGCTTATTTGGAACACCTACAGTGATCCAAACAGTGAGGCATTTGTAATAGTCAAACACAGAGGCTTAAGGTGTTGGGAAAGGAAATGGTCCATGAAAGAGTGGCCTACAGAGTTAAATCCCTAAACTAGGCTCACCTTGCAGCCAATTTTGAAAACATATTTCAGGTCAGGAAATAGTAGGGAACAAGTTTAAGTGAATGTCAAACCCGCTAACCCTTCTCCACAGAGGAGAAAAAGTAATTCATGAAATCAGCAAAGGATTAAGGCAATTCAGGTACCTCTACACAGCTAAAGAAAAGCGGGTCAGAGTGTGCCCTTGAGCGCTGGATACCTGATAGTCCTCACTGATTGATGATTATCTCACCTCTGGGCTTTGTTTTAGACCACCAGCTCACTTTCCAGGAAGCAACCATGCCCTGGCTCTGAGGATAATCCCCTATACGGACCACTCCCAAAGAGTGGTACGTATAAGATTATCCCATGTTTGCCTTTCCCTGGCCTACAAAGTCCTCAAGAACCATTCCAGCAGGCTTCACACCTCAGAAACCTCTTCATACTGGTTAGTCTCACCCTTCCTCCTCCTCCACAGCAGAGACCTCTTCTTACTAGTCCACCACTCTCTCCTGAAGATAACTCAAGAGAAAATAAATCATAACCACTCTCACTAGGGCTGGAGGTCAGTCCGTATCTGTGTGAGTGCCCCCTCTCCAGACCAGAATGTCCCAGGCCTTTCTGAGTCTCCCTCAGTAGAAGGACCGTGGTTAACCTCTACTGCAGCTGTTTTAACAACCAAGCACTGCAATTAATAGTGAAAGTTCATTACTTCAGCCCTGTGAAACAGGACAAATACACAGTCCACATCAGAAGGTTTCTACTCTCCAACTGAAGAAGACGAACAAGGCTGGCTTTAAATCACACTCTTATCTTAAATGGACATTGCTTCTAAGGCTATATCTTCACTCGAGAATCAATTAAAACTTTTAAAATTATTTTTCTTGAGTCACCCATGCACACCCAGTAGCAAAACCATACTGCAACCTTACACCCAAATTAATGTATGCGCTAGTTCAACAGACGTGCTCCTAAGAAATCAGCACGGGCATTAAAAGGGAAAGGGCATTTCCCAATTAGGCTCAGCACCCTCATATCCATTCGATTTTTGGTTCACAACAGCCTTCAGGTGTCAGTGCAAAACCAGTCTTTTCCGTATAGCTCATTGGCAAAAGATGAGCAAAGACATGGTTGGAAGGAACTCTGGTGGTGATTTGTTCGTGATTTTGATTAAATTTAGTGTAGTCACATGGCTGCTGCTGCATTTTTATCCATGGATAATTATGGAGTCTGCTCATTTTATGAGATGTATTTTTAAGAGTTTATCAGTGGCTTGGGATGAGTGCTCTTTTGTTTAGTGATGTATAAATTTGAATAATAATAAATAACAAAGTGAAGGAGAACGAGGGAAGGGAGGAGACTGAAGCCTGGGAAGATGCCTCGCTGTGCATGTCTGCTGCATTTGATCACAGCACACATGATACAGCAGTGGGCATTATGGAAAGCCCTAATATAAATCAGATTAGATAAATATTAATTGCCATGACTAACTGTGCGCTTTACTGGGGTGTATTGATGTTTTCAGTCAAAGGCTCATGTTATTAGCCTACATTTTAGGATCAGTCGCTTCCCCTTACGCAGTTGGAATGTCTTGTCGAGCAAACACCGGAAAGCAAGGCTGTCACAGTGCACCGCGATGCTGCGTTACAGCAACATAGGGGTTCGCTTCAGCTCTCCCCAGTGCTGCACTGTGCTGGCCCCACGCTCTGGGGCACCCCCGTGCTTTCCCATGGGGCACCCCAACCTACAGACACCCTCCATACTGACACTCCCCAGCCAAAGAGTATGGGGTGGTGCAGATAAACCACATCATCACAGTAACATCACAGCAGCTAATTATTAGGCATCCTGTCCCTGCTGCACTAACCGTGGTTTTGAGGAACTTTATGACTTTTTTGGATTACTGGTAGCATTACCGAGGCACTTGCAGGGTTCTGGACTCGCCTTCTTAAAAAGGACAGACAGGACTTCCTCTCTTGCATATTAAAAAAAATATTCATTAAAAAAAAAAAAATTTGTTCCTATTCAAACAACTGCATTCGCCACAAAGTTAAATTAAGGGGGAAATTTGAGGTTAACCATCATTTTTAAAATAACATTGACTTGGACAACTTTGATGTGTTAAAAACTTCTTAATCATACAAAAATTCAAAGCGAAAAAGGCATGTAAAAGTGAAAAAAAGTCTAAATGGATTTGTTAACATTTAAGAAACCACAAAGAACCTCCCCCCCCTTCTGTCAAAATGTCATTAAACCAAGACATTCCTGTAGAAAGCTTGATTTTGACAAAGCTGCATTTTCCACTGGTAAAATACCATGTAGGGAAGTTTTCCCCTAATTAATATAAAGGAGTAACAAGGTGCTCTTGTTTAGGTTACTGTGGTGCATTCGAGATAAGTTTCACTTCTTTTGTGACGGTACGAGGCAAAGCCTTTTGCCACTGTGCTGTAGTGGCGATTTGCCACTGCGCACAATTAAATCGCGCGGTTAATGAGCGCGTATGTCGGGCGTTTACCGGGGTTTTATCACGGGCCAGTGCCGTGGGTCCGTGTGCCGTACCCCAGGAGCGCGGGCTGCCCATCGGCGCTGTCGCCTGCGTTTCGCGGGGGCGGTTTGGCCGTAGGTGCTCGTGGCTGGTGCGGGCTGGGTGTGCAGCTGCGGCTTCCACTTTGATGTCTCAGCATGCAACATGCCGCCACGCTTTGTGGCTGTGCTGAACGGCTTTAATATACGTATGGCAATGCTGTATTGTGCTGGGTATCGCTGCCACTGGCTCTGTAGCGGAGGGTTGAATTGAGCTGTGAACTCATGCCGAAATACCGCCGCGCTGCCCGCTTGTGCCAGGCTGACGTTGTACACGGTGTGTTGTGATAATGTTGACGGCAGCGTTCGGCACTTTGCGGTTCGGCCGGATTCCTGGAAGGTGGTGCTGGGGCTTTGTGGGGTGGGTTGCCAAGGCTGGGCGAGGGGAGCATGGAGGGCTCCTCGCTCGCTTTACGGGGACGTGGAGAATGAATGCTGTGTAATGCTGCACTTGGTGGTGGGTTCGCATTAGCGCTGCGCGCTCTCGGCCGCTTGATTGTGGGGTATTAATGTCAAAATCCTCCATGATGTACGGCCGTGCAGTCCTGGCGGAGCCTCCAATACAATCGTGGCTTGGTTTCTTAATAATGCAGAGTTTTAAGAGACAACAAAATGTATAGGAATTGTTCTATATTAAAAATGCAGCATAATTGTATAATTACAGTATTTGCATCATGTTAAACAGATTGGCTGGGTTATTTCAGATTCTTTAAAGTCGGGATGGCATCAGGCCTACAGTATTTCTAAACTGCTTTGCCCGTCTGCAGTTGTATAATGAAACACCACAAATTTTACCCAGCAATACTTGTGCTTTCTAAGTGCTGCATTATGAGCATAAAATTACCAAATGTACTGAACGCGCTTACCAACACTGAACTAAAATCCCTTATCTCTCACCCACAAATTAAGTCTCCACAGATCCCTTTTTACAATGCTGAAGTAATAAATACATATACATTTATTTCTACAACCATTTTAAGAAATTAGCAGGAAGCCCACACAGTAGTTTAGCAGTTAATTTACAACAGGACGGCCTCTCGAGTAAGTAGGTAAAACAAACACACATCATTTATTTCCCTCATTTGAAATCCCTGCTCCCCGACACACAGACAGACAGACTCATACACACAGATCACTACAGCCCAAATTGGACATCAGAGAAGAAACTAGGACTTCTTTGCTATCATCCGTGATTGCCCTGAGGGTTGAGGAGTGGCCAATTTACAGCATGAATATAGTCTGGGGATACATGAATCATGAATCATGTTTGATGTATGGAAAGGCACAGTCATTCTGAAAGGCTGCAAATGCAGTCATCTGCTTTTTAAGTGAAAAAAAAAACGCTTGCAAAACAACAACAACAAAAACGGAGAGATGAAATACCTGGGAAATATTATTTAAAAGACACCATCTTTGCTTTTTTTTTTTTTGCTTTTTTTTTTTTAATTGGGTTGGAAGGGGTTACTTCATTATGCAGCAAATTAGAAAATTCATAATTTATCATTGCACCCAGTCGAAATGCCACCCAACTGAGTCGCACCCCTGTGAAAACCATCACATAGTAACAAACTGTCAAAGCCTGCTGCAGCCGACGGGCAAAATTAATATGCAAATGTATGCAAGAAATTAAAAAGCAGAATTACCCAGGCAAATGAGGTAGCTATACTTGAATTGTTAGAATTATGAATAATTACTGCGAATTTTCTGCTCCTAATATAACTTGTTTTTTGATAAACAAAGACTTAATTATCGAGATGCGCTGGAGAATTTCCGTGGCGCTCATTAATCTTGCAAAAAAAACAAGTCCCTGGTGCCCAAACCGTAATGAAGAGCGCGTGCCCTGAATCTTCAGAAAGATCAGAGGCACCAGGGTGCCAGGGCTGGAGAAAAAAAATGACAGTGCCAATGTCCCCTCCTGTACCCTGGAGTGTCATAACGTCTTCCACTAACTATCAAAGGGACTTATTTATGCCAGCAGCTGAGCTATAAGTCCAATTTACGATGCCTTAAGCAGTGGTGAAATGATCTGTTGATGTGCTATGGAAATGCCATCTTGCAGTAGCTCGATTTGGTCCCAGTGATACCAACACGATGAGGACCCTCCGCTCCTCTGCTAATGGATGCAGCATGACAGACCATAATACACAAGAGGGACAATCTTTTAGGACCAGTCTCAATGGTCCTCCATTAATCTTGGTTCTGCAGCGCTGTGGTGTCCATGGGAACAAGGGCATTATCATAAGCACTGGTTTTAAATGTTCCCATTAGGGATTGCAATACAGGGGAGAGATGCATGGGGTGAGAGGGTTAGGGGAGACAGTCCACTATTAGTTTACTTTTTTTTTTTATATGACCTGGATTCGAACCACAACGGGTGGCTCGGAGAATTTTCTTTTCCTAAATAACATAAAGAAAACAACAAAGGAGGAAGCAGCTAAGTGTACAGCACGGTGCGGTGCCGCGTGTTCGTCTTCTCTGTTTTTACGGCTAGAAAATCAGCTTGGCCCTGGTGGGCTGAGATAATTTACCATGAGAAAGCAAAGGGAAAATAACCCCAGGTACTCTCAGCACAGACCAAATCGAACCCGCTGTGAGCTTATTATTACTTAAAAACTGGCATCTAAGTGGAAATGACTGACTCTCTGTCATTATCCCTATTACCACCATGATAAACCCAAGCAGATGATAAGGCAAAATTACAAAACATCAGTTCTGGAGCTCGGAGGCTACTTCAGAAGCTCAAGGCAGACTGCATTTTCAAACGCTTACTTCTCTGCATTCAAGTCCCCAAATTTCCTGATGCCTTGACAGAACCATTTCACTGCATAGGCAAATTGTCACCTTTTAAACCGGGGCATCTGTCATTTTTATACAAGGGTCTACCACTCAGTCACTCTCGCTCTTAATCCTCCAATTTCTCTACACACACAGAGCAGCTACAGTACCGTAACGTTTGAAATTTCACTCTCACCGCCTGCGTTACACTCAGAAAGGGGAAGGATGGGGCGACAACCACCTCATAACTGACAGAAAGGACACCCCGCCTGACCGCTGGGCTTTACTTTTTCAATCAGCGGGAGGAGCAGCTTGCCTGGGGAGGGACGGTACCTCAGGGTGAGAAGAGGGGAGCGAACGGAGAGTACAAAAAGGTGCTTCCACGATCATCCATCCTCCTTTCACCCTTCCCGTTACCGCGGCCAAGCGAAGTGCATTTCCCTGCATCCCTGCTGTCTCCTTCCCCAGCCTCTCCCTGCAGAGGGGTGACGGGCACATCAGTATGGAGCGCGGCGGACTTTTCTCCAGCAGCTTCTCCCTGGTGCAACAGAGCTGGAGGGGACCCAGAGAGCAAAGCGGTGACTAGGTTTGAGCGTGTTACATCTGGCTTAGCAGGCTGATAATTCACTTCACCGGCTGTCTGGAAAAAAGGGGGTTATTATAAAAGGAGCGGTAATTGTGTCTGACATGGTTGCCTACCTCCATGCTGCTCAGCGAGCAGGACGGCTGCTAAAGTTCTTACCGATATAAACTTTCCTTTTCCTCCTAGGGACGGGGGAGTTTAATTTTCCAGTCCTGCTATTGCCAAGGCAAGTTCTTCTACAAGGTGTTCCCCAGTGACACGCAGTGGTGTCACAGCACAGCCCTCTTAATGACTGCTACCACCCCGGGCTGAGCCATGTGCCTGCCAGGGCAGCTCCCGGGATCCCAGCACCCGATCCCAGCGTGGTGTGGCGCTGCCAAAGCAGCTGCCATCCCGCTCTGTTCCAGAGTGGGGCATAGGCAGCAGCACGCACTTGCTGACACTAAAGCCTGGTTCTCAGCTAACGGCCACAGCGTCAGCCTAAACATTTTGTGGCGATGAAACCTCAGGAGGGATGATCCCGTATGGAATGACCTTGTGAAAAAGCCTCCAAGAAACACAATTTCCTTCAGGACAGGTTTCTTGTTTTACAAGAACACTTCAGTACAAATCACTGCGTCTTTCCTCCGCCTCCTTCATGTGCATGCATTTAATCATTTCTAACGGAAGAAAACGATGAGGTTTGAAATTAAATTTCTTTTTATCTTAGAGTTGGGAAACCCCCCCCTGAAACTGCTGAGCTTGTTCAGAGAGACAATTTACCTGTCCAAGAAGTTAGGAAACAGCTTCAGGAAAGAAAAATAATTTGCACATAGCAAAGCACTTGTGACAATGTGAAAATCTCCCTTACCGCACAGTTCATCCGGCAGCTGCAGGGGAATGGAGCTGGAGTGCGAAGGGGTTGGCCAACAGCTACTATGACAAGGAACACAATAAATCCTAGTTCAGACTCCACCTAGGCCTAATAATACTTTGCATTTGCGATTGTTTATTACTTTTACCCAAATTTTGCACAACAGAAAATGACATGAGGAAAGTCTTCAGTAATTCACTCAAAGTCAATGTCACAACAATTTTTTGGCCCTTTATTAGAGGCTCGAGCCTCAGGCTGACTCTGTCCCAGGCATCAGTCCAAAAAGGGGGAAGAGATCCGAGGGTGCAAGATGGAAATAATTATTATCTGTGGCCAAAGACTCCATGGTTTAGATTTTTCACAACCAGTCTTAGTAACTGGAATCAGGATATAAGCATATCCTCTGCAAAGGCCTGGGACACCAGTTGCAAAGAGACCTCCCCTTCTCTTTCCCGTAATTGCCACATCTAGGCTACACACCCAGAAAAAGATCTACATATATATGTATACGTGTGTGTATTCGTCTAATTATATATGAATATATGTATGTTTGTCCCTGACATAAATGGGTACATGGGGAAGAGTGGGCATGGAAGATAGAAGAGGGCTTCTCAAAAAGTTTGCAAGCTGTTGCAACAGCAATTGGCTGACAAATCAGATTAATTACTTTACAGTAGGGGAGACTGAGTTCATGAGAAGGTAAGCAAAGATTTCAGGTCCACATGAACGTGTTACCACCTGGGTTTATGCAACTCCAAGCCTTCCAAAGAAACGTAAATGTTTTCAATCCGGGTCAGCGTGCTACCATGGCAGAGCAGCACACACACCGTGTGCACCTTTCTGACACAACAGTTGTTCAGCTTGCCACAGAAATCCCAAAGGAGACTAACAATTTACCGTATTTAAATAACAAATAGTTTTGGGGTAGAAGAGCTGTGCTTCTAGTTGTCAGCTTGAGGGTCTTCACAGTGTTGAAAAGGGGAAAAAAAACACCCGACTTAGATTATTCCTAGTGACCCACATACCGCAAAACATCTGCTGACAACATGGTTGGCTTCCTGCCCAAGTTCAACTATGAGCTGTCTCCAGCTGATCATCTTTGCCCTCACCATAATCCGGAGAGTCCACAGCAAGCAAAGGCCATAGTCAGGGATGCAAAAAGAAATCTGACCAGTTGAATAAGCACAAAGTTGCACAAATGTGCGCACACATACCTCTACCGACTACCTGACCTTAAAAAAAAAATAAGTGCTACCATTAAATATAAATCTTATATATAAATATAATTCTTCAGGTTAGAAGTAAGAGCTCACTTGTGTTTAGCATGATCCTTTGTGTTTGCAAAACTTGCGTTGTTTAACATTTGAGGTCTTAGAGACACGCATGAACAATATGATTAGACAAAGCATTGGAAACAAATAAAAAGCCCCAAGAAATACCTTTTGTACTGTCAAGTTCCACCATTGTGTTAAGTACAGTATTATTCTGTTTGTAGAGACAGAAACAATATTTCTAGCAGCATTTGTGTTCCGTCCTTCTTTTTACATCTGAAATGGTGTTACGCTGTCATGCAAACACATTGATGTAACTTGACTGTCAACCTCCCCTTTCATTGTTTGTGGTTATTACTTTTTTTGTTATTATTTTTATTCAAATCAGTAATTACTCCCAACTTCCAGGTTTCTTGTGCTTTCTTTGTTCCTGCATTTAGGTACTCATTCTCCTTTTTAAATGCATCTGACTGCTTAGAACACAGCCATAATCATACCTGATATTGTTCAAGTTAATAGTCACTCATTTGTGATCATAAGGTTTTTTTGCACCTTTTATTACACATATAAGACATCTTGCCATGCAATTCAAAAAGCCATACAGCAGTCTCTCATTTTAGTGTTACCAACAGAGAGTACTTGTTATTCTGTTGTACTTTTTATTAGTATCAGCGTGACTGTTGTTTCTGCTCAGTAAAGGCCAAAGGATACTGTGGTCCAAGGGGAGAAGAGGGTGCTCAGCCACCTCTCATTAGAGTCTCTTCTGGCCCCGCAGAAAGCTTTGAAGATTCCCCTGAAATTCCCGAACAGACAGTGCCTGTGCTTGGGTGGGGGGCTTGTTACACACAAACTGTTTGGATGATTTAAAATACCAGTATATAGAAATGTAACAGAAAAACGTAACAGCAAGCGACAGAAAACATGATCCCTTAGGTGCCGTAGCTGGAGGCTTAGTGACAGATGATGCTGCAAAATGGCTTCAAGATGGGATACAAAATTGCTTTATGAGAATTTTACACTGCTAATCGCAAGGCTCTAATAATAAGTCTTCCTGTATTAATTGAAATCTAAGTACTAGCTTGCATTTTCAGACATTGTCTTTGTTAAAGCGTGTTAGAAACTTCTAATATTCCTTTTCCACTTACAAACCCGACTTCATATCTGACAGTTCCAGGATTGCCTTAGCCCTTCTAAATATACTAGATACGACACTCATCATTTGATTAATTCTAATAATTTTTAGTCATTATTACTTTTTAACATATATTGGTATTGCAGATTAAATATTATTTATAGCTTTAATTTGTGTCCTGTTTGGATTGTACAATCACAGGGCTAACTTGGCTATCATTATTATCATATTGTTTTATACTGCTCCTAAAATTAAAATCCATTCTTGTCTTTAAATGTTTTATTGTACTTGTCTTTCTTGTTTTGCATTGCATAGTCCATGATTAATTCTGTTAGCCAAGTGCATATGGCCTGCTTGGCTATCATCCATTATCTTCATCATTGTTGCCTCAAAATGAGCACTTTATTATTACCTTTTTCATCTTTCCAATTACCAGATGTGCTTTTGCATTCCCATACTTTTCCTACTAGACTGCGATCTACAGCTAGAGTAAAAGTCCCAGCTCATTAGTCATTGAAGATTAAGTGAATTTTCCCTGGTTAAATACAGAAAATCTGAGGGTCAGTTCCAGTGTTAGAAGAACGGGCAACTTTTGAAAAACAGAACCAAGAACGGCTACTTCTTCCTCTAGAAAGAAAGCTTCATTTATTGTCAAAAAATTGGTAGTTTAGTAGAGGATCAGATTTAGATAAAAGGAAAATTCCCTCTGCAAATCCTGTAACTGCATTTGATTCAAGTATCTTTCTGAGGTCTCCAAAGCCTTATCTAAGCTGACGTTTGCCCTTACCCACCTGTCCTATAACCGTGATTACCAGCAATGACACCCCACCCCCGCCAAAAAAGAAAAGAAACAAAAACTTAAAAGATTGTGAAAAAATGTTGTGTTAAATGTCTACAAAGGGCTGGCAGCATCATCTCTCACAGTGAAAAGCCTCTTGCAAGGTTTCCATCCTAATTTTTCAGGTTCAGGCAACACGGTCCGGTTCAGCGTGCCAACACCCGAACACTTCACTGACGGTATTCAAACTCCGAACCACGCGATGTTCACTTCGCCACAAGGTTAGCTGAGCTAAAGGTGGCCTCCAGTAAAAAAACTCAACAAAAGAAGGAAAATATCTTTTTTTTCCCCCTTCACTTCATTCATATAATTTAAAGAAAAATGCCTATCTACCCAGCTAACACCCCAGTCCACTTCAGTATTATTTCTCTAAGTGTCTTTAATGTAGATAGGTTATTAATTTTTTTGGTTGATAATTTTATAGTCCCGTTACTGAATATTAAAAAAACATTACTAGAGAAATATTTTATACAATGCCACAAACTCTTCTACGGCATAGATATTTCTAAATGCCCATGAATTCTTTCTATGTAAGATCCTTTGATTAAAAAAAGAAAGGAAATAAGGGGATATCTCTTTCTATCTCAAGCTTTGGTACTGTAAATCTGTTTCTAGGCAAGAACCTACTCATTGCCCCACAAAGCAATGATGGAACCAGACCTGTGCATAACCCGGGGATACATAAGGGAAATGTTATATGATAAGTAAGGGAGGAAGCTGGCAGAAAAACCACACTAGCTTCTGTTTTCTGACCTAAGTATGCTGCTCTGGGCATTTTAGAAAAATCTGTTAATAATCACTGTGAAGGAGAAAGAAAACATTACAACAGGAAAAAATCCCATAAAAGGGTGGGCGAATGTAAGCCGAAATGTTCAGAAGTGACGAGGGTGACAATTTTCAAACCTCCCCAAATAGTCTGATTTTCAAGCCTTTATTTCCCAAAGCTCAGATGCCCCAATAATGGCAAGCAGGGCATCAAAAATAGAGGTCCTCTTCTGATTAGTTTTTGAAAATTTTATAGTCCAGGAGAGGTCAGAGGAATTGTTTAAGTGCTGCCTCTTACAAGAAAACTCGCAGGGCTTTTTAGTGCTCTGGCCCTTAGCCCAAGCTTTTAAAAGTATTTTTGGGGACTTAATTGTTCAAGTAACACTTTATAATTAGTCCTTCTTGTGCTGACCACAGCCTCTGAAAACCAGATTCTTTAAATTGTCCCTTTCTGATTATCTCAGAATTGAGTCTCCCTTCTTCCCCTAAAGAAAAAGGTTTGCTCCTCAGGCAAATTCTTGTCCTTGATCTCTCTAGATCTGATGTTTATACCTTTATGCCTCTCTGTAGCCTCTTACTCCAGGCATAGTGACATTTACTTCAACAGAGCTCTGCCCAAGTGTCGTGCCGTAGTGAGATACCCAGACTTGGTTCTTCTGTGCCTGCAGAAGTAAAAGATGTCCCACACGTATCAAGATGACAGGGCAATGTGCTGAGAACTTTTACATATGAAGAGTCTTAAGATACCAGATCAAAAGAGATTGCAGAAGTGATAAATGTCATTTATACACTGGCAGATTAATATGATGGCAATGTCTGGATTTTCATCTAAACATCACCGGGAAAAGTTTGACAAGTCTGGGATAGTACGGCATGGCTATTTCTCTCATTTGGGCTGATATTTGCTTGATCTGCTCATATCTTATTAAGTTTGCTCTGAGCAGAAGAACAACCCTGCATCTTCCCTCCTGGCAAAAGATACACAAAATACCTTTTTATCTCAACAAACAGTTTGCATTCTTCGACAGGAATTCAGAAACTTGCTATTGCTAAAATATCCTCTCTGTCTTCTGGTAATGTGGTTGTATTAGCAATGGCAGATTGCCTTTGGTACTCCTTTGTTCTGAAGTTTTAGTAACGAAGTGTCTGGATACAAAACTTTGTCATATTACATTTTGAAGGTTTTGTAGCAGCAGAAAGCGGTGTGCGTCTATGAGCATTTATAATGGAGAAAAGCTAAGTGATAAAGTGCACCTTTAACATAATGACAGTAATTCAGTCTCAGACAGTGAATGCTATTATACCCTCTTTTAAAGACTAAAATCAGTCAATTGAAATGACAATTATGATAATCCTCATGTAATGAAGATTATTTTGAAACAAAAATCTTTTTTGGTGTGTGTGCCTGTGAATGTGTGTGTATTTACTGTACCTAAGTACAATGTCGACGTTCTGCTTGGCTGGAAATTCTATACAAATATACCAGTATTTTCTAACCATTCCGCTGGTTTCAGTTGATATTTAGTGTAAATTGATTTCTTAAAAAAAAAAAAGTCCTTAAAAAAAAGCTTTATATATGTTCCGGCAAAATACTCTGAGCATACAGGTTGGAAAAATGGGCAGCCTTACAAAAGTGGTTAGTTTGATCAGTCTTAGAATATGACGTGATAATTCCTCCCTAAAGCACCCACTGCCTTCACCCTGTGTTTTGTCCACCGTGGGCTTCCAACCAACCCCATGGATAATTAATAGTGAGCAATAGTTCCAGCAAACATTATTCTAACTAGGAGTCAGTCTATGATAGCCTGTCACAGTCATCTGAGTTGAAAGAGGATATACTGATCATTTGAATTTAGTTCTTACATTGGCTAAGATTTTCAAAGAAGTCTAAGGGAGCTAGGCACCTAATCCCACAAAACTACAACCAAAGTTAGAGGTTTTCTTGGATTCCTTTGAAAGACTCGTTCTGTTTTAACAAAGCAAGGCACTCACAAACATTGTACAGCAGAAGTAAAATGCCACAAAAGCCACAACAAAGACACGCACATACAGGGAGCTCAAATGAAAAGGAAGATACGGAAAAGATTTGCTGGGGCAAAGCGAGTGATAAAGCAGGTAATAAGTACCAGATGACCACAGGCAGCTTGCCTCCATGGTCTGACATGAATGTTACAGAGAGCTCCTGCCCTATGAAATAGTTCCAACCAAAAAGGCAGTAAATATTAGTACTAAGATTACGAACACGTTGGAGAGGGACACTTAGTCAAACAAGGAAGATGCTTGTTAGCAAAACGTAGGTAGCATTTTGTATATTACTGGCTGCCCCAGTTGTTCTGAGCCTCATAATAATACTCCTTTACCACCTCTGCAAAATGCTTTTTAGGAAAACTGGTATGTAAATATTGCTAAACATTTTTTGTTCAAGATTTTGTGCCTTCCATTGCTCAGCTGATTTCAAAGCAGAGGACTAGTGATGAGCCTCACAGAAAATCCCCAAGAGCTTCCCTTCAGCCGGGTGGCAGTTTACCCCTCCTGTTTAGCAATCACACAGGATGCGTTCCTTCTTTGTTGAGGGATGGGGATTAGGATCAGCTGAATTTGTATTTTGGTTGCAGAGCAGCCAATAAAGCTGGTTATTTCTGGTTAATAAAGATGATTATTTCTTCTTAGACCTGACCTAGTTCTAATAATTTGCCATTCAAAAAGATGCAGAACTTAGATCTTTGCAGGAAGTTGTTACAATTCACTATGAACAGTGGTCTAAAAGGGTTGCCATATGCAGTCAAATACATTGGCACAGTAGGGAAATGTGATCTTTTCTAAGGCTATTATTCTAATCATTTCATCTAGTCCCTTGTCCAAATATAATATGCACTGGCACAAAGTTAATTTAATTTTTTTTAATCCCTGCAACAGTACAAAAACCCATGACAAAGCAGGGTGTCGAGCATGTGCTTTTAGGAAGTCCTTCATTGCCTGTTAATTGTACAATGCAATTGTGTCAAAGTGGTCTAGATGACATTGCTCTGCTGACTGTTTTGTGGCCACGTTTAATAGCCGGCAGGCCAAATGCAGTAGCTGGCATTTGCTTTCAATATGTCTTAGATACTGAGTATGGTTTCAGATACACACATTTCAGTCACGAACAGCTGACTGTGCCCTTCCACACACTCCTGTTTCTTGGTTTTTGAAACTGCCTTGGCCCTGATCCTGCCAGCAAACTTCACCCTGCCTCTGCATGACTCCCTCGTGCAGTAGTGAGGACTTCGGCTGCGACGCTTGCCAGGGTGCCTTCTGCAGCAGGGTGGCCCCAGGAGCAGCTAATGACATTGCTGGGCAGATTTTAAAAGCAGTATCTAAATCTTACAGGCCAAACTCTGCCCTGGTCTTGCGTCAGCAATCACAAAGGAGAACTCACCTGGCTGTCCTTCTCCTCCCCCTCCCTCCACTGCTCATGAAGAAAAGGAACAAAGCGTTAGTCTTTTTTGCCGCTCCAGAAAGCTGCATCGTACCTGAAGGTCTGATATAAGAGATCCACAGGAGCAGACTGAATCACTTCTCTTTTTTGGTTTTTTTCATCCTTAGCTGGTGACTAACGCTAATGCTGAGAGCCCCAGAGACACTCATGTGCTCAGCAGTTGCCTCAGTGGGAGCCAGGTCCTAAAAGTTACCAGCAATCCAGGCCTGGGCACTCACCCCGCATTTTGTCTTAGAGGCTCCTTGCAAATGTTAATTAATCCTCACAACATTCCTGAGAGGTATCCCTACCACTATTGTCCTGAAGGGAAAACTAAGGGAGACAATTAGAACCTTGTAATGAAGTAAAGTCTGATGACCTGGAGCCCAATCTGCTATCTGGGTCGACAGAGAGATGATGTCCTCGGACTGACTAATTGTAGGCACCTAATTGTATTAACACACAAAAGCAACAGTTCACGCCACGGCAAAGAAATGATCACACACACCCCAGCAGCTCTTCCCTCTTGGAAAATTACATCACCCCAGGGCTCTGATTCACCATCCCCGTCAAATTTAGCTGTGGCAACTAAAGAAGCTGCTGCCTGTACTCCTGTCACAGCTAAATCTGAACACCCCTACCCAGGAATGAGACAGCAAATGCTCTCCCTTAATAGGGATAAAATACAGCATTGCAAATCATCTTGGAAAAACACTGTAAGCCCAAGACTGAAAGTGGATAATATCTTCCCTTGAGCATCTGCAAGAAGATAGAACAAGTCCCTGCCCATTCCTGCCTCAGTTTCTTTCTCTATATTTGCTGTTGATAAAGTACAAACTTCCCCTAATTCATACGCTTAAATTTTGTCTTCAACATTATGAAGCCACTGTTAGGACAGGAATCTAATGAGCAACTAACTGTTCAACTCCATCCTGAGCTGGTGGACTGAACTCTGGCTGATCACACAGAGCAGCTTTGAAACGCCAGTCTTGAAGCCAGTAAATTCTTGGGGGAAAAAAAGGAAGCACCACTGTCAGGCTTAAGACTTACTACAGCTAGAGCCGGTCTAAGAGATTTCATCTGAGATAACTGGGTTGTGATTTAGAGATTCTGTCAGAGTTTACTTCTTTCCTGATATTTTTGCCCCCCAAAACTCTATTTTTTCAATGGAAAAGCTGTAATATTTCCATGGTAAATGTAGGCAAATTTAAATTTTGAGCAAAAGAGAATGCTCTGAAATTGAATGCCACAGAAATATGTATTTTGATTTTGTTGAATCATAGCGTCACGTAGAAAGATTGCAGTTGCCTGAAGGACTAAAATTCACCAAATAGTTCTTATCAATAACTAAATACATTCCTCTGTAGGGAATATTGGTTTCATTATTACACATTTAATGTTGGAAAAAAAATCTTTTCAATCTCAAGGGTTTAGGATTTAGGGGTTTTAATTATTTCCCACTCCTCCCCCCCCCCCAAATCACTGCTTCCCAGAGGTTAATGTGTATTTTACTGACTTTGAAACAATGTTTAGGGACGCTCCAAAGAGAAAAAAACAACCACAAAAAAACACAACCAAACACAAAACTCAGGTGTTACTACCTGTCTCATATGCTGAAATGCAAAGCGAATTGCATTTCATCAGAAAGATATTCTTTCCCTCCCTGTATTACAGGCACTCCTCAGTATAAAAATTCTATTTGAAACTTTGGACAAGCACCACATTCTGTAGCCCTGAGATTTAACAGAGTAACACGATGAATTTCAGAAGCATCAGCATAAACATGAGTGCAGATTGCCGGGGTTTGTATGCAGCTACATCCATCCTTCAAACTTCTTTTTTTTTAACCTACCTTGTGGCTAATGACCTCAGGTGGGAATATGAGAGTATTGCATTTAAAAAGCAGAAAACTTACAGACAGAAGCCAAATGTAGGTTTTCTGCTGTTCTATATGCTCTGAAGAGACAGACCCAAATCAGAAATTTAATCAGAACACCTTCAATTTATTTTGCTAGAGCTGGACTCAGCAAAACAACAATTGCTTTTTGATTTTCCATCACGGAAGTCTGGCAAAAGCAAAATACAGCATTGGACGCTGACTTCTACAACACTGTAGAGACCGAGCATGCTACAATTGATCTGTGCTCTTTAAGAGAGGGCTTTGCTTCATTGTTGAGCTTGACACCACAGCCCTGAAAGAGAAGACTGAAGAGGGATCCATGCTCCCTGCTCTAGAAGCACATCTCATCCCAGGGTGCAGCAAACACACCAGCCTCAATGGGCCCTGGAGCCTCTAAAGAATACCAGCTCCCACCAGCAAGCTCAAGGCCAATGTGTGTTAATGGCAACCTTCACCTGCTTTTCTCCTGCTAAACTTTCCCAACCCAAAACCTGTGGTTTTCAGGTTGCTCTGAGACCAGCTGGCTCTTAGGCATTGGGAAATAACTCCCTGATTGAGAATCACCATTAAAGATGGTAAATTGATATTGTATTAAAAATAGTAATAAAAGCACTTACATAATTTTGCATTTTCATACACTTAAAGAATGTCAATTTATTGAAAAAAATAACAGTCCACTTGCATCCAGCAGACTGAGCCAATAATAATGATGTATCTTACAATGTATGAACTTTGCCATGTGCTGTAGAGGTATCAAAAAATCAATACAACTAAATTGACAAGCTTGTCAATGATTGAAATTAATTTCCTTTTTTCTGGTACTCCACTAAACTGAATTCCATAGTGTCATATTAATTAACATCCCACTCAGACGGTCTGTGTAGCTGCAAAACAACTAGGTAATTTCTGGGTGCATTCAGGGAAAGGGTCCTATTAAAGGAGATTAGGACAGTGGAAAGTATTCATATGTAGCCACAAATTATTTACTAAGTTAACTGTAAAAAATCTTTGAAGTTAACAAGGTTAAGATTTCCAAAAGGCACCAGTCATGCTGGATTCTAAGCTGAACTCTCCGGACGTAGTGTTCTCGGCAAATGTATATCTCCGGCATTCCAGAAAACCTGGGTCTATCTTATGCAGAATTGCAGTATTTGGCCAGAAGCAGGCCATAAGACCCAGGAACTCATTTAGGAAGTAACTGGCACACTGGCTAAACTGGGTGGTTGTGTTTCATGGAACTCAGAGGATCCAAAAAACAGGAACAAAACTTAAAAAGGCTCACAGGGAAAGGCCTTCATACTTTCTAAATATAAACTTGAGGAGAGGCTTGATTTAACATTAAGCACACTTAAGATGAAGTTCAGAGGGCTAGACTGCAAGCGCTATGAAATCCTTCCTCTTGAAAAGGTGAAAGGGATCAGGACTTGCAGCTGTGATACATGCAGCTATCCTGTCTTTCTCGTCTGGTTTTGGGGGAGTCAGTCAACTGAATTTGAAAGATCCTTTGGTTTTGGTTTGTTTTCCTATTTACATTCCAGACAACATGGAGCATGTTTTTTTCAGAGTAAATATTTTGTTATTTGCAATTATGTTTCTGCAGCTGAAATCAAGCAGCTGGATCAGAGAGATCCTCTGGGACCGGTGCTAAGGACCATGTTTTTCACCTTGGTCTTTTGGGCCATGCCCTTAATTGGAGCTTAGTGTCCCATTAATGATTGTGCCTCCTGGGATTTATATGACCATTTCAGAATTGCAGTTTCTGCCTAATGTACTGCTGAACAACAAAGACTCCTTGTAGTCATATCCCAAAGGCCCCCCCTATTAAATATACAGCAGTTCTCAATTAACCTGATGTTTAAAATCCACAATAGCTCTAAAGGCTATCGGCTTAGGAAAGTCCCTGGTCTAAACTGATATCATTTAATTGTCCCCTAATGCAATTCTGTCCATATGCAAAGACCAGCTTGCATGTGACGCTGAGAGTTGACTTCATGCTCTGCTGTGACCAGGCTAACAGATTTCTCTACCCATAAGTATCAGTTTCAAGGCATTAGGATACCGAAATTAACCTTGATTGTATCTCAGAGTTCACAGTATCCGCAAGTTTAAAGAGTAAGCACAATGAGTTCCTATGAAGTTTAAGACGCTGCAGGAATAATATGTCACAGCTCCTTCTGTGAGATCAGGAGGGTGGATATGAAAAAAGAAGATGATAAATTCACTAATCTCATCAGCAGTGTGGAAAGACGGTGCTGACATGTTTCCATGCTCAGGAAAGTGAATTCTACCACCTTCCTGAAACACCTGTGACAAGCCAAATCTTAAAAGAGACGACCAATTTTTTAACTGTAAAAATATACAGATAACTATACTACAAAGTCAACTTGCCAAGGTAAAATTACGTTTCAAGTAAGGAAACTTATGCAAGCTGTGATTATTTTTAGATGCTCAAAAAAAAAAAGAGTTTTCCTGATCTTCCTAATACATTTGCTCCACCCTCAGTTTCAAAAAGGGCTGGTGACATAGCCAGAAAGAAGGGCGTTTAGTTGCTAAGCCTCTGAATTTACTCAAGTAGGTAGAGAGAAAATACATAAAGTCTGCACAGGACCAGAGAAAATGGCTCAGGACCAGATACATATTTGCATGTGGCTGGTAGAGGAAATTAAAAGCTTTCATTTGCTGCTTACCTGAATTGCTGAGTTTTAGTCTCCTAGCATGCTCCTGGAATGCCTGCCTTCCTGACTGATTCTCCAGGCTGTCCCATTTCAATTGGAAAAACATATCAGTGGGAAGAAAAATCTTGTTCCCTGCAAAAAGCAGTACAGAGCATTGTTTGCAACATTACAAAAAATCCGCAAAGAAAAACCAAAAGACATTGAAGCAAACAACAGGGCATCCATGCTTCACCCACCACCCCGTCATTCACTAGCACCTGGGATTTCTCTTTCTACCCACTGCTGAAAAACTTCCTCTGAGCTTTCGAAAATCAAAGCAAAAGTGTAAAAACTGTGAAAGTTTTAGTAAAACCAAAACAAACACCCCTCACTCCCCAAAAAATTATCCTGTGGGAACACAATTAGTTTTCAGATAGAAGGGTTTTTTGCAAAAGAAAAACAACTACCAAGTACTCTGTCAGGGGAGAGACAGGCCTCGTGGCCAGGGCACTTTAATAAGTCTCTAGAGATCCCAGTTCAGAGCCATAGATTTCTTGTGTGAGCCCAGTGCCAGAAACACCAGCTGCTAGAAGAACATGAGGATGAGAATCTTTGATTTCCTTAAAAATATAAATTTAGCTCTTGTTACTAAAGCATAAGCTTGAAGATGTATGCTAAGGGAAGCAGATATTGGGGAGTGAGAGGGAGCAGAAATGACATTAGTTCTGAGCTGTGATCTGGTACATTCCTATGAATAGATTAACTCTAAATTCACTCCCCTAAATAATTCCTTCCAGCCAATGGCTTGAGAGTTCTGATTCATCATCCCAAAGCTTTTACAAATGATAAGGCTAATGTGAGGTCCTTTCCCATAAATAAGGTCCAGCTGAGCACAAAGAGGTATAATTTGTTCTAGAGAAGGAAAGACCTAGGCTGGCCACAGGGAATGGGAAGTTACTCATCACTGATGGCTAGAAAGTGCCTCTTAATGAGAAGGGGAGTCCAGGTAAAAGTTATCAGAGAAATTTCCTAGGATATCTCTAGGATCTCAAGAATGCTTTGATCTGGCTCATAAACTGTTCTTTGAGTCCCTGTCCCCTCCAAAAAAAAAAAAAAA